>NDXB01009812.1:85034-116545 GCA_002631895.1 Agapornis roseicollis
CCCCCAATTTAGACAAAAAAGAGTCCTCTTGGACTCTGTGCATCTTTTTCTATTTACTTTTTAATTAATAGTATCTGATACTGGCCATGGTATATCAGGTATTCCTTGAGGTATTTTAAATATAGGCAATATCTGTAGAACTAATGCATATGGAAGCAATGTAGATTACATGAACTTCCAACAATTGCACAGAAACACTCTGCAGCGAAGTTTCCATAAGAAAATTTTTCTGAACACTGTAGTAATGAACACCCAAAGGACCAAATAATAACAATAAGCACCTATGGCATGCCTCATAGCTTTGTTTATCTAAGTAATTGATGTCATATTTTGCTCTGCATTAGCCTTGGAAATGTCCAGGAGGAATCAGACTAAGTGGGAAATGCCACTGAAAATCCTAATCTTTTGCATGCTGAAGATAAAAGATGTGAAAATGTGAAAATGTGAAGAGTTGAGGCAATGGAATGGAGAGACTGTGACTCCAGAGTAGGAAAAAACTCAAACAGCTAACCTGAGAGGTGCAAAAATATATCCACTGAACTAGTGAGAAGTGTAAGGAATAATGAATCTCAAGTAATAACTTTGAAAGTGGTATTTAGCTCTGAAACATTAAGTTTGCTTAGGTGGGCAGAAATCTCTCACCTTTAGGAATCACCATAATGTCTCTGTGTTTTTACATAAGAATATCCACATTTCAGAGATTAGAACCCTTGTTGAGTGAGGACACATTTTGCTTCTTCCCCCTTTTCCTCCTTCCCTGCTTAATTAATCTGCTCTTGACAGGCATTGTTATTCTGCTTCAGAGACCACTTCTATGTTTTAATAGTATGTTTCACATGTGTTTCTCAGAGGTTTTAGCTCCACAGTTGCAGTGCGGAGACAGTATGATTTTTAACAGCAGGTGGGGTGGGAGGTCACCCAATAGTGTAATTTTCTTTGCTGATGAATCTGGCTCCTGGCTGACATGTGTTGGCAGATGTCCATCTTGTTGCACTCAGTCAGAAAGGAACCCATGCCAAGCAGACATGTATGAGAAGTTCAGCCTTTTCACTCTTTCAAAGAAATACGGTAGATAGGATTTTGGATTTGGGTTTTTTTGTTGGGTTTTGTTGTGGGTTGGTTTGGGTTTGTTTTTTTTTTTCAGTCTTCAGGCATTGGCTTAAATATAAAAAGCTACTTTGCATTTGGTTCAATTTGAAATGTATCCAGAAGTGCCTTTTAAAATTCTTTTTAAACCATGATACATTTCCAATTTATTTCTCATTCACTGTACACATTTTACTGCTACTGAAATAAAACTCTTTTTAAAAAAGTATTCAGAATGGTGTGAAGCAGAAACATACAAGCTTAACTGTACCACTTATAGGATGAAGAAAGCCTGGCACTGCTAGGAGGATATAACTTCTTAGGTCTTGTCTAGCTGCTGTAATGTTACAAGATTCAAAAGTTTGAGCTACAGTTTGTCATATACCCATGTCATACACATTTGTCCTTTTTAGCTGCTCTTCACTGATTGCTGTTCATTCATTTCTAGGTCAGAGACTTCCAGACTTTGGCTGCTGGGTCTCACGTGAGGACTTTGGCAGTGTACTGTCCCAAGAAGAGTGAAGCTGCTCTTCCTGAGCACCTGGGATTTGCTATGATGCCTTCTTTCACCCACTTGTGGTCCATAGCTGTTATTACTGCCTCATGATTCCCATAACCTCCCCTTTGGCTCAGCTTCCCAATGACTGTTTTTCCCCTTCCATCAAATATATAGATTTATGTTTTTCTCATAGTAAATTGATTTTGAATGCTGTGGGTCTATGTACCTGAGTACATTTCAGTGCCAGGTAAGCACTATTTAGAGACCTCCATTTTATGCCTCTTTTCTTTTGGAAATATTCATGTTTTGGGTGAAACCTTTGAATAAATCTGATACTTTCTGATCCACAGTATAGATGGCATTTTCATTTTCATTGCTACAGCCGTTGTTGAATTCCTGCAGGGGAGGTTTTATGTATGATAGACGTGCAAAATAATTCACAGTAGGGAATTAAAAAAGACCAACTACTCAGAGTTTGACAAGACCACATCACTTGCATTCCTTTTTTTGGCATTTAAATTAAATGGGTTTGGGAAACTTTGCCCACAAACGCTCATATAAAGTCATAGAGAAGTTGAAGTAGGCATGCCACGTGCTTCTCATTAAATATAGTCAAAATTTTTAAGTAATTGGAGATTACTCAATCTCCAATTCAAAATCAATGAAAGATGATTCCTGGATTTGTTTATCCCATTACTCATTAGGTGTTCATGGCCCAGGTGTTGACTACTGAGTACCAGGAATGAAATACAACATACCCATACACTATCAAGAATATAGCAACTACACCCAAAGTACCAATCTGATACATTACTACACCTTGGTAGCCCTGTTGTGACTGCCCACTGTATGTATTTTCCTGTGGCACTGCATGCTAGCCACAAGACGATGCACCCTTCTTTCCCTCAAATTAGCTCAATGGGGAAGCTCATTGAGTTCAAATTAGCTCAATGGGGAAGCCCCTGCAGAGGAATTGATGCAAGGCAGCTTGGGACCTTGGTGACTTGCTTGTGTCCTTGCAAGGCAACCTGTATGGCTCTGAGGACAGGCTACTATGGGGGCTACTTTCAGTGTACAGGAATATATTGCATCTCGTATCTGAAAACATTTTTCAGTTTCATGATGTCGTGATTTAAACCCAACCAACCACGCAGCTCGTTCACTCACTCAACCCCCCTTCTTGCCCTCCCCTGCTTCCAGAGAGATGGGGGGAGAATCAAAAGAATGCAACTCCCACAGGTTGAGATAAGAACAGTTTAGTAACGAAGGTATAACACAAATCACTGCTGCTACCACCAATAATAATAATGATAAAGGAAAAGAATACAGCATCCCATCAACCACTCCCAGATAACCCACGATACCCCACCAACCGAGTGCTGACCGACCACCTCTTCCAACCACCCCGAGAGCGCTAGGCCTTCCGGATAACCCCCAGCTACATCCTGGGCATGACGTGCTATGGTATGGAATTCCTCTTTGGTCAGTTTGGTCCTGTCAGTACAGTCCTGTCCCTCATTCCTCCCAGCTTCCCCTTCTCCCCAGCAGAGCATGAGGCTCACAAAGTCCTTGGTTAGGGGAAACATCGCTCAGCAACAACCAAAAACATCGGCCTTATCAGCCTTGTTCCCAGGTTAAGTCAAAACACAGCTACTAAAGAGAAGAAAAACTGACTGCAACTGCTGAACCCAGGACACATGATCTCATTTGGAGAAACCCTGTCTTGGTTGATCAGCCAGATGAACAACTGAGAAACAAAACTAAGAGACAATAAAAACAAGAAACAACAAACTCAAGAGAAGAAAAAAGCCTTGCCAACCCCAAGACGTCCAGAGCTGTAATGGGCAAATAAAGATGAGATTAAAAAAAAAAAAAAACACCAAACCTACAGAATCCTGGCTTTACTGGGGATGTGATAAGCCAGTGTCACCTAATCCTTATTTCTGTGAGCCACTCATGCACTGTAGTGCAAAGAAACTCTAATGAAATACTAACTTCATTTTATAAACACTGGTGTCTGGAACTACCTGAAGTTTACCAAGGCCATCTGAGTATTCTTCATGGGAGATATGACAGACATATATGGGAGGTTTGTATCCTTTGGAGGAGATGTTCAGATGCTAGGCAGTACCCTGACGATACTAAAAAGAATGAATACAATTGCCTGGATTCTGACAGCTGGTAGATGTGATTTATACAGGACTCAGAGGTGATACAGGACCTCAACCTCTGATGTTTTAGAGGGTGGCTGGATGCCAGCTGGACTAACCAAGGACATTTCAGATGCACTAGATGTGTGTGTTCAACTAAACTGAGCCAAACATCTCCTTAGATTATCATGAGAGTTTTTACACAAAATTTACATATCTACTAAAATACATTTACATGGAAATGCAGGAATCAGTCTCGAACTGAATCCCAGTCAAACTGAATAAATGATGGAATTGGGGTTGGGCAAAATGACCTCTAGAGGTCACTTCCAACCTCCACAATTCTGTGAATACAGCTATATCCAGCTAGTCACTATTTGTTTGCTCTCACTACAGAAAAGTAGATGTAGACAATTTTCAGGAACATTGTAAGGACAAGGGAAATTTTCAAACTATGTAAATAGAATTATATGGTTTTGTGGATGAATCAGGTTTTTTAATGCAAGCAACTCAGTAAAACTGCCTAAAAGCTCCATGGTCAAGCCAAGGTGTATATTTTATATGTACTGCAGATTGTATCTGTAATGAACTTTACATGATTAGGAAGCACAAGAGAGGCAGGGAATTGTACGCTTTGTTGAAGTGGATATTCATGCTTTTGGACCATTTAAATAAAGCATAAAGGTATTTGGATGTGCTGTTTGGCATTTTAAGCAACTGCTGTGCATATAGAGTTTCATCTCTTTTCTTGCTTGTGCCAGTCAGAATAGCATTTCTGAAGAGCTCCTTTATGATTGTGAAGATCATTATGAAGATCATGCCATTTCCTTTTTCTTTAATTTTCTCTTGCAGTCTGCAAGTATGTTATTTACGGATTGTGTTGGAATGGAGGCTTTTCAGATGTCTGTGGTGATTCTGCTGTTTTGTTTTTCACATCCACTAGAACCTCCTGAAGCTGTTTTGAATTCTCTTATGACCAGCATTTTTTCCAATGTCACTGGAGCTGCTCCAGGGCTTTACTAGTACAAAAAGTCAGAGGATGTTAATTTGGAAGGGATGCAAATGAAAGGTAGGCTCAGGCATTCTTCTTCATCACTAAATCCCCACTTATAAGACAATACAATCCCATCTTTTTAAATCCTATTGGGAATAGGATGAATACCAATTAGGCACCTTTTCCTATGAAAAGTCCTCCCATGGCAGCAATTTTTTTGCAACACAGCTCTGCTCCCTGAAAGAACACAGCTGAGTCATCATGTCTAGTCACTAGCTTTCAGAAGCATCACGTTATATAAAATAATTAAATGCTAATGTCAGAAGGCAGTATGAATACAGTGTGCAATACTGATACACAGACTGCAGGGTTGTTGGTGTTTAGTTGTTTATTAAGCAATCTACACACATTCAACTGCATTATTGTTAGATCAATTGCACTATACTAGATAAATAATCAATGTTATAAGGATACAAAGCATACTAGACAAAATAATGGAAAGATGTTCTGGTTTTGGCTGGCATAGCTAATTTTCTTTATAGCAGCTGTTATGGGGCTGTGTTTTGGATTTGTGGTGGAAACAGCATAGATAATACAGGGATGTTTTCGTTATTGCTGAGCGGTGCTTACACAGAACCAAGGCCTTTTCTGTTTCTCACATCATCCCATCAGCAAATAGGCTGAGGGTACAGATTGAGTTAGGAGGGGACACAACCAGAACAGCTGACCCCAACTGGCCAAAGAAATATCCGACACCGTATGGCAATGTACTCAGCATACAAAGCTCAGGGAAGAATGAGGGGGGAGGGTGACATTCAGAGTGATGGTGTCTTTCTTTCCAAAGAACCATCACAAGTGATGGAGCCCTGCTCTCTTGGGGATGTCTGAACACCCACCTGCTCATGGGCAGTAGTGAATGAATTCCTTGTTTTGCTTTGGTTTTGTGCACAGCTTTTGCTTTCCCTATTAAACTGTCTTTATCTCAATCCATGAGTCTTCTCACTTTTACCCTTCCAATTGTCTCTTCCCATTCCAAAATGGTGGGATTAAGCAAGCAGCTCTGTGGGGCTTAGTTGCTGGCTAAGGTTAAACGACAACAGCAGACTAGCCCCTGAAATGACCATAATAGTTTCTGTATGATGAAAGAGAGAGTTCTGCTTAGTGGGAACCAAGTTTTGAAGTGAAGGTAAAATGGAAAGGTTCTTCATTTTCAGATTGATAGCAGTTTCACTAAAGAGCAAACAAGAAGGGTGACTTTTCATTATAGAGCTGAATAATTGTTTAAACTGCAGAAGCAGACCCACTACAGCTCCTGGAGTTCAAACTTTTTTGGGTTTTAAACAAGCTGCCTTTTCCTTAATCTTCTGAAAACTGACTAGCAGCTCAGGGTTTCCATTGATCTCCCTAGCAGACAAACAACCTTTCCATCTATTTCTCCTCTCTTCCTTGATCTGCCTAACCCTTTAAAATTCAAGAAGGTCTTACTTTACTGGGAATCATTTTGGCTTCTGGTATCTCCTTTTCTGTGAATATAGCTTATATATGTGAGGTTATATACCTCACCCTAGGTAGAGTTCAGTAAAAGTAACTTCACAGGAGCCTGTAAGCTTGCTAAAATCCCATTAGCAGAAAACTGGTTTAAGAAGAGAATTAGGCTCTATCCATAAAATTTGAAAATATAGGCTTGAGAAACAAAGCTTGGAATTTCGCTGTCATGGCCTAGTCATAGATGGCTGTAAGCACTACGCTGCAGCAGTCAAAATTCAGGAATAGGGGATTTCCTCAGTTAAAGGTACTGTAGGAAAGGGTTTGTCTGCTTCATAAATCTGATTTGTTGGTGAAATTGGTATGTTTTCCCCATGCATCAGGGTTGCATTTGGCAGCAGATGTGTAGTAAGAGACTTTTTGCCTACAGGCACGCTGGTAACTCTGATATGGCTTTCCCTTTTGCTATCTGGTGGAGATGATCATAACATGTTCTTTTCTGTTGTGAATACCTGCAACAAAAATGAGACCTACAATTGAATCTGTGATGCACAGCTGTGAATCTGGCTTTTGGTGTTTCACTGGAAGCCTTTAGATTGCTACGAAGTGCTGGGAAGTTCTGGAGTCTTGAGGTACAGAGACATGTATATTGCTTGTCCAGATCTAAATATTTCTTCCATCCTTGCTTCAGGATTTGGAGCTTATTGAACAATAACAATTCTTCCAGTTTTATACACTAATTGTTTGCAATCAGCTTATATATACTGTGCCCTGCAGCCCAACTTAAAATGGGAAGCTGGTGGCCCTGATCTTGCAGTCAAGCTTTAATGTCTGTGATCCTTCACATTCTATAGCACATGCCTGAAAGGCAAGTCTTGCTTCTACTAAAGAGAGAGAATTCCAACAGCAGTACACTTCTACATAAAAACCTTACAACCCCATTAATCAAAGTTTATAAAAGAAACAGATTGTACCTGGGTGAGTGCAGCCTCCTTAATTACGAAAATTAGTAATTTCTCCCCACCATATGGGTGGTGGGGTACAACTTTTACAACAAATAACCTTCACCACTATATTGATCTTACCTAAACCTGAACTGAGAGTAATTCCCATTGCTACAACCATACACTACCACAAACCATCCAGCACAACTTCCCTGTATAATCTGACTAGCTCCTTCATTTGGACTGATGGTCTGTCCTGGTTTTGGCTTGGTTAGAGTTAATTTTCTTCCTAGTGGATGGTGAAGTGCTGTGCTTTTGCTTTAGTCTGAGAACAATGATGGTAACACACTGATGTTTTAGTTGTTGCTAAGTAATGATTGCCCTGAGAAAGGACTTTTCATCGTCTCATGTAGTGCCAGTGAGGAGAGGCACAAGAAGCCAAAAGGGAGCAGAGGTGGGACACCTGACCCAGACTAGCCAAAGGGGTATTCCATATCACAGCACATCATGCCTATGTATAAACTGCAGGGAGTTACCTGGAAGGGCAGATCACTGCCTGGGTCAGGCTGGGTATCAGTCAGCTGGTGGTGAGCAATTGTGTTGTGCATCACTTGTGCTTATTGGTTTTTTTTTTCCCCTTTTATTTTTATATTCTCTGCCCTTGCTATTCCCCTTATGATTATTATCTGTATTATTAGTATTATATTATAGTTTTATTATTGGACATTTCTGTCTAGAGGAGTTTACATTCCTTTGATTCTCTTCCCCACCTCACCCGTGGGGCGGGAAAAACAGGGGGTAAAGCAGACAGCTGTATTATGCTGAATTACCAGCTGGGTTTAAACCACAACATGGTCCCTTTTGGCATCACCCTCCAAGTCAGCCACTCCACCTAAAAATATCTGCTTCTACCTATGCTACTGAATGAAGGGGAACATTATTCCAGGATGAAGAAAATTGAGATAAGGTTTCAAGGCAAAAAAATTGCAAGGATTCCTTAAAGAAAATGTTCAAATGTGACTTTTCCAGTTCATGATGTATTTCAAAAGGCCCTTTCTTAAGTCTCATAACAGGTCACATATCTTTTGAGAGGCCATGTATCGTGACATTACATACTTATTTCCTGATTATGGTATACTAGTCACTGTTAACTCAGCAGTTTTGCAGGTATCTTTTCCTCGTTACAAGCTTTTAGTTTAAATATATAACCTCATCCTGGGAAAAACACTAAACTGGCAATCACCTCTAATGTACATGCTAGAAGCACACACCCTCTGAAACATGATCTGTATGGTATCCACTGGTTGTAGAGAGATTATTAGAAAAAACACAATCTTGGGTACAACGTCTTATGTTCAGAGCTGCAAGTGTGATAGCTGAGTTCACAGTGTAAAACCTGACTTAGCTGTAATAACTGTCAAGTATTTTGGAAGTGGGGGGACTGACCTCAGGAAAAACGGGCTGGCCAGGCTGCAGAAGCTATGTGCAATAGATCTCAATGTTATCACAACGAGGTATGGTAATTTTATGGCTAGGCAAACCTAGTTTGTTTTTCCTGGTCATTAAAGGCTATCTGGTACCACTGGCAGACCCTAACCTCCATGAGATCATTCTGTGCAAATGTTCATTCACATTTACAGTCTCTAAAAGTAGACACAGTTCGAACCATTAATTATCACCCATGTTTATGTAGCATATGCAACTCTGGCCCAGTACCAGGCTGTGCAAATGCATAATTGGCTCCTTCCTCAACAACCAGCTCCTGTTTGATCCCTTTTGCTCCCTTACCCATATTTGCAGGGGAACAAATAAAGGCTACACCAGTTTTATCACAGATGAAGGATATACCAGTTTTATCACACTGGTGACAAACACCATTCATATATGGATCATGCAACACTGCCTTTTCACAATCAATGTTTATTGCTACTTCTGCCCAGTAAACTGTATGGCCCTTCAGTGAAGGTTAGTGCTGCACAAGTCATTTTTCAACAAGCCACGAGAATACAACTCAAAAATAAAACAAAAACCCTGAAGCTAACATCAGGTGCAGAATAGGACTGGTGAATAGGTTCATTTGAATTTAAAAGGTCTTGTGTAATTTCATAGCATCAACATAATCCCTAGTAATCTGTATTGGTAAAATTTAGTTGACCAGATGCTCTAAACAGTTATGTATCCCATTGGATCTGGGTTTTATCCCATTGGCATGCAAACTATAAAACTGCAAAGAGAAAATGAAACTGCAAAGAGAAAATAAGAAAAATGAAAAATGGATGTATCTTCAAGTAGAAGTGCCATCATTATACTTCAGAGATCCCAGCAAATAGCAAATTCTCTAGAAAGAGAAGTTATCACTGTATAATTAACCAGGATGGCTTCTCTCATTCTTCCTGTTTTTTTGTGGGATGATGCTTCTGAGTGACTCCTTTAGTTCCAATTTTTGGGCAGAAGTCACTTGCTGGGTATGTCTATCTTGAATAGCAGCCAGGGTTCATGGGTCACTAGGAGGGCATCTCCTACTCATATGAGGTCTTCAGGGTCTTGTCTCGTTCCTACTGAATATGAGAGTTTGAGTAATGAGTTACTGGCAACATACTTTCACAAAATCACTGAGTTTCACATGAAACAAGATTAAATGAGCTAATGAAGGAGATACATATTGTAAAAATTAATCAGTTAAGTGCATACATTCTGAATAAACAGAGTGTTGTTATTAGGCTATATTTCACAGCATAAATATACTAAACAAGAGATTGTAGATAAATACCAAATTGCTATGCATATAGTGTACCAGTAAGTAATGAGCTTTAGCTGTAGTAAAGTCTCTAGTGCTGTCATTTGTAACCACTAGGAGCTGCTGCTTGCACTGAAAGATAAAGGTCAGAATATACTTTTAAAATATTCCTCTAAAAATGGAATCTATTGATTTGACATGGTTTAAAATAGCATTATCACAGACAGTGGCTCTTCATCATAAGGGTCGATTTTTATTCATGGTTTATTTGACATCTTTCAGGGTCTATTTCCTATTGGTTGGGATATTTTAAATGGGTTATGATCATTTGAAAACCTGATGCATCAGTTAAGTGATTTCATAAAGACCATGTCATTAACCTCCCATTACTTAGGAGGTTATCTCTAGGTCGGTTTGATGCATTTAAAAGAGCAGAAGTCCATCAGCAATAAAATTCAAAACTTCTATCCATAAAACAATACAGCACTGCTTATAAACCTTGTACTAAATGTAACTCATACACTTTCATCTGTGTGTAAAATAAAAGAAAGATTACGTCAGATAAAAACTAATTAATATCAAATAATTAATGGATGAGATAAACGAAAGCAGTTGTGTCTGTTTGTTTTTTCCCCAGCATGAATCAACTATAAATTCTCTGATCAAGAGGACTCTGTGGATGAAACACTCTACAGAAAGATAGGAACAGCCTTATGTTTGCAGGCCCTTGTTCCCATGGAGGGATGGTTGGAGGGATGGTACGTCCTGGAATGAGCAATCAGGAGGTGTGTGGAAGACAACTTCCTTTGGCAAGTAATAGAGGAGCTGACAAGAAGAGGTGCCCTGCTTGACCTCGTGAGCACCAACAGAGAAGGGCTCGTTGGAACTGTGGCTCTCCAGGGCAGTCTTGGATGCAGCGATCAGGAGATGGTCGAGTTTGAGATCCTCAGGACAGTGAGAAGAGCGTGCAGCAAGCTCATTGCCTTGGACTTTGGCTTCTTCAGGAACCTGCTTAGTAAGGTTCCATGGGATATAGCCCTAGAGGACAGGGAGGCCAAAGACTGTTGGTTGATATTCAAGGATCACCTGCTACAAGCTCAGGAGTGTTGCATCCCAACTAGAAGGAAGTGTCCAACTCATGTCATGTAATGGCTCAGTGTCCCACTGGAGGCCAGTAATGAGTGGTGTCCCTCAGGGATCGGTGTTGGGACAGGTCTTGTTCAACACCTTTGTCGCTGACATGGACAGTGGGATTGAGTGCACCCTCAGCAAGTTTGCTGATGACACCAAGCTGTGTGGTTCAGTGGATACGCTGGAGGGAAGGAATGCCATCCAGAGGGACCTTGACATGCTTGTGAGGTGGGCTGATGCCAACCTCATGAAGTTCAACCATGCCAAGTGCAAGGTCCTACATCTGGGTTGGAACAATCCCAGGCACAGCTCCAGGTTGGGCAGAGAAGAGATTGAGAGCAGCCCTGCAGAGAAGAACCTGGGGGTGGTGGTTGATGAGAAAATGAACATGAGGCAGCTTCGGTGCATTTGCAGCCCAGAAATCCAACCGTGTGCTGAGCTGCATCAAAAGGATCGTGACCAGCAGGTCCAAGGAGGTGATCCTGCCCCTCTACTCTACTCTTGTGAGACTTCGCTTGGAGTATTGTGTGCAGTTCTGGTGTCCTCAACACAAAAAGGACATGGAGCTTCTGGAACAAGTCCAGAAGAGGGCCACGAGGATGATCAGGGGACTGGAGCACCTCCCGTTATGAAGATAGGCTGAGAAAGTTGGGGCTGGTCAGCTTAGAGAAGAGAAGGCTGCGTGGAGACCTCATAGCAGCCTTCTAGTATCTGAAAGGGGCTTTTAAGGATGCTGGGGAAGGACTCTTCATTAGGAACTCTAGTGACAGGACAAGGAGTAATGGGTTAAAATGGGGAAGCTTAGATTGGTTCTAAAGTAGAAATTCTTTGCTTTTAGGGTGGTGAGATTCTGGAATGGGTTGGCCAGGGAGGTTGTGAATGCTCCATCCCTGGCGGTGTTCAACGCCAGGTTGGACAGAGACTTGGGTGGCATTTAGTGCCACACCTTTAGTGTGAGGTGTCCCTGCTTCTGTCAGGGGGTTGGAACTAGATGATCTTAAGGTCCTTTCCAACCATAACTATTCTATGATTCTATAAATCTGGCTAAATTGTAATTTAAACTAGGTTTATGAGTGCTTTCATAAGTGGAGCAGCATGAAATAGATAGGCTTTATTGATGAAGGTTCACCGAAAGCTTTGTAGGGGTTTTCTCTTACACTGAGGTATCTTCATTAATTTAACTCTACTAACTTTCATAGAATTGCTCTTTATTGACATAAGTCAAGAAAAGTATTGGGTATCTGAGAGTGAGAGGGATGACTGCAAGGAATGGAGAGGTTTGGGCACACATCTGACTACTTAACTACAGCAGTGAATGGGAGGAATGAAGAAAGAAGACAAAAGCAGAAAAGCAGAAGCAGAGCTAGGAAACAGGTTTGCTTGAGCAGTTGCTCAGATTCTGGGTCTGTAGTAATGCCTATTACTTATGGGTTAATTGCAACACTTATCATTTCACAAACCCTCATTGTCATTATACTTGCTGGCACAGTTTCCTTGTTAACACAGTTTCCTTGTTAACAGCAAACTAGCTAATCGTTGAACTGTGGCTATCTAAGGTGGTTTTCAGATAGCTATCATTTCCACAGTGGGTGTCAACTGCTGAAAATGCCTCTGGTATTGATCTCTGCATATTGTATTGGATAACCTGTGCTGGATTCCCCTCTCAGTACAATCCTTTATGCTTAGAAGAGTAAAGCAGATTGAGCTAAGTCACTTTTGCTTTTTTCTTCTATAAACTGCTGCAAACACAGTCATCACAGGGACTTGAAAGGGCAGACAATTGATCTGATAACACTGTGCAAAATAACCCCTGAAGGTACTGATGCATCAAGAATCCTGAGATATGTTTCCAGAAATCAGATTTACTTTATCTCTACTACAGACCTTAGAAAATTTCGTGGTTTTGTGTTTGGTTTTTGTTTTGTTTTGTTTTGTTGTTTTTTTTTTTAAAAAAAGAATAGATGGAGACTTGAAAATATATAGCTGTGGTCTCTTACAAGCAGACATCAAAACCAAACCTGAAGATTAAAATCTCTTTATCAAAAAGAAAGAGAAAATAGTTATCATAATGACAGTCTTCATAACCAGTCCTTTTGTGATGTTCAGATTCTGAGGCCTGAGTAATTTTTCTGCCATGTAATTTTGAGAAGATTAAAACTTCAGCACTGCAGCTGTTTCCTTCAAGAAACTCTGTGGCTGCAGAATTATAATGTATATGGTAATACTACATTTGTGTAGCATTATTCACATCACTATAGTTAAACTTGGGTCAGCACTTCCTTTTCATACTTCTACAAGTCAGGGTTTGTCCATCTACATTTCCTTGTAGCTGACTTGGAACACAGTGCCTCAGCCTTAAAGCTATATTAACTTTCCCACTCCTCCTCTGACTTGTTTGAAAAAGCTGTGCTCAAAATGTTTTAATCTTATGGCTAATGTCTAAGTGTTACTATGTCTTTTTTCAAAATGTGTGGTATGTTTAATTGACACTGAAATACTTCCCTGGTTTGTAGCATTACGGCCAATGTGATACTGAAAATAAAATCATTGTGTAAGGATTTCTTAACTTAAAGAACTTCATTGGCTTAGCTGCCCCTACAGATATGCTTTGTTAATACTCAAAATACTGGTGGAAAGTGAGGCATTCTGGTTTTCTTCTTAATCATATTTATCCTATTTAGCAACCTTCAAACCCAGACCCTTTTGAGCAAGGGAAGCACAAATACTCAGTTGTTGAATGCTTTCATTCAAATTTACCAACTGAAGTCTGTATTCATGAGATTTCTGAAACTCCAGAGCGTGGAAGCATAAGATAGTGTATATAGCAATCCTTTTCGTCAAAGTTTTCCAGCTTAATTTAATAAAATCAGATTCCTACTTGTTTAAACAACATTCCCCAGTTTCATACCTTTCTAGTTTTGAACTCACTGACGTGTTTTAATATCGTTAGTTGATACTTTCTAAGCACCAACTTAGAAGTCAGCAGGGGGAGCCAGAGAAAGATGACCAGTGCAAGGTGCAGAGGAAAAAACATGCCCTTCACAAACTAGAGTCTATTTGGGCTCCACAGTCATTGCAAATTTCTGTCCTTATTTTGTTTGTTGTTCATAGCTGGGAAAACTTTAAAAAATGTGGTTCAGAAATGTTCCAGTGACCCCAAAGTATGCCCTATATTTGGGTTAATAGGGAAGTACCTTGGAGCTAGCATGTGACTACTCTTCTGTAATGTTTTTTTCCTGAGACCTGCAGTTAATCTGACCTATTACTTTGACTTTGGGTAGCTTTAGTCTAATGTCGTGGTTTAAACCCAACCAACCACGCAGCTCGTTCACTCACTCAACCCCCCTTCTTGCCCTCCCCTGCTTCCAGAGAGATGGGGGGAGAATCAAAAGAATGCAACTCCCACAGGTTGAGATAAGAACAGTTTAGTAACGAAGGTATAACACAAATCACTGCTGCTACCACCAATAATAATAATGATAAAGGAAAAGAATACAGCATCCCATCAACCACTGACAGATAACTCACGACACCCCACCAACCGAGTGCTGACCGACCACCTCTTCCAACCACCCTGAGAGCACTAGGCCTTCTGGATAACCCCCAGCTACATCCTGGGCATGACGTACTATGGTATGGAATACCTCTTTGGTCAGTTTGGTCCTGTCAGTACAGTCCTGTCCCTCCTTCCTCCCGGCTTCCCCTCCTCCCCGGCAGAGCATGAGGCTCACAAAGTCCTTGGTCAGGGCAAACATCGCTCAGCAACAACCAAAAACATCGGCCTTATCAGCCTTGTTCCCGGGTTAAGTCAAAACACCAGCTACTAAAGAGAAGAAAAACTGACTGCAACTGCTGAACCCAGGACATCTAACTAGAAAAAAAGAACATGTATAGCAGTCATCTGTCCTAATCTTTTTGCTCTGGTGCCTCTTTTCCTTCAAGTTGCAAAACTAGAAGGGCTTTTCTAAACACCCAATATGGCAAGTGTGGTGACTTACACAGTTTACAGTAACTCATTAACTCATAGTTTGTACTAATGGATGTCTTCCTTTGGGCAATCTACATCTTCCATATCATGAGCTTTCTCTGCTTATCTTTACTTGCACTATCTAGTTAAAAATCAGCTCAAAATTCCCCTGCCCTGTCCCCTAAGACTAGTGATTATGACTAAACACTGCTGGTGTTGTTTCCACTTTGTAGTCTTTAGCCACTATTTAGAAAAAGTCCCATTGTTTCCAAGGTCTGGCTGCATCTGACAATTGGTATAGCTAATACATAAATGGTGAAAGACAGCAGTGCAGAGAATGCAATTAATAGCTGAAGAGCAGTAGGTCTGGGAGAACTTGGCAAAGAAAACTACTTGCTGAGCAAGAATTCTTTGATGCTTCATTTTTCTGAGGGAAGGGACCCTGGGTTTTCACCAATCTCAGAGATTTCCTACCATTTTTATGCTTCCTCTGACAGGCAGCTGGCTGCAGCTTCCATCATCATCATACTCTGAACATTGCCTGTAGAATTTCTAAAGTATAGCTTTAACCATGTCTTCTGTCAAGAGCATTATGGATAAATATATTGGGTTGGTTCTAGCAGAGCTCCACTGTTGTCCATGTAAGATATAGAAAAACTCTTATGTGTGTGCAAGTGTATATGTAATCCACATAACTTCCTACTGTCTTATATGCATTTTTTCTCAAAAACTCTTCAACTTTCTCAGATCTCTTTTTCCAAGCCTGACATCCACAAAGTCACTAATGTAATTGAAAAATGGGCATATCATATACTGTCAGATTGAATTCCTCATGGTATGTAGTAGGATTTTCTTTGTACTTAGTAAAGTTTGATTTTACACCTACACTGGACAGTTGTAAAGACTGCAGTAAGTTCAAGGCAGAGGCTTTCAGTATCTGTACTTCCATCCCTTCATCTTGAACACTACATTTTCAAACAATATGTCTGTCTGCACGTGAATTAGTGCTCTGTCTTCTACCTGCCATCTTCCATCCACTTCTTACTGCCTTACTTGCCTCCTAATTTTGAGTTAGGGAAGCCTTTCCTGTACAGGTTGGCCTAAAAGGGTTTATATCTACTAGGACTTGGAGTGGCCTCTATAATAAAATCCATGGTCTGAATTTTATAGTTAAGGTCTACAATGTATGTGAAGAGAGAGCTGATAGACTGAGTGAGAGGTACATGCAAGGACTACAGTCAGTGGAAAACTCAAGATTTTGTCTCAAGCCTTGTGAGTCTTTTCTGTACCAGGATACATAACAATATTCACAATATTTTCTACATCCCAATTAACTTTTGTTCTTTTGAGCACAGGAGAAGAGATCCAACAGAAAGGCACCTATATTGGGGTCTTAGAGCTGGTTAGAGCAGCTTCTGGAAGCTGATATGTAATGCAGCTCCTCAGTCTAATGATTCTTTTCTCCTTCTTGGCTGAGCATATTTTATGTTCTTGCCTTTGCTGGGATCAGTTTGAAACAGATAGGACCACTCAGTCTTTCTCATTGGTGTAAACACGTTTCCCAGTGCAATGTTTTAGATGTGTAGCTGTGCTTACAGTAAAGCCTTCTGAACAGAGATTTCTTTTCAGTGCTCATCTCCTCAGTTTTATATGGGATTTATGTCCACAGCTGCTGTGCAGCACATCCAATGGAGTTCCTTTCTATTGCCGAGAAATGCTGCACATAGCACACAAATGCAGACACACAGAGGTGCCAAGCATCTTACCTGTGCATGCTCAGCAGATGCATCCTGTCTTTCCAAGCATACATCAAATAGACAGCTATTCTGAACGTGAAATAGCACCAGCTGACAGTTACCAGATGTCCAGAACTTGAGTATATGTGAAAAATCTTTAGAATCCATCTGGAAAAATACCAATCATGAGAAGGACTTTTTAGAAAAAAAATCTAGAGGTAAAACAGCACAGCCAAACTGCAAAAATATGTCTCACTCGAGTCTTTGTTACTCAGGGTAATTAATACAGGTCTAAAGATATTCAGAAAATCCACACTATACCCAGAAGCACCAGACATCAGAGGCATCTTCTATTTAATGCTTAGATTTGCATGGAAAAATCTAATCAATAGATGGTGGATGGGGCCTTGTTAAAAATTCAGCCTCCAAGTTAGCTGAATTGACTGAACATATTTCTTTCCCCTTGATGAAATCACTCACTCCAAGTTTTTTATTTAATCAGTCCTGTCAGTTCTGTTTTCATTCTTGGATCACCAAGTACTTATGTGTACTGTTTTTCTATCCTAGTATCCGAAACCAAATGATATCAAGTACATGGTGTGAATATTAAAAGGAAAGCACAAGAAGAAACAGAATTCCTTTAGGAAATGGTCCTCAATATTCCTTCAAGCTGATGTTTCTTCTCCCACTGAAGATGGCACAGGTGAGGCACTGGGTAATGTTATCAAAATGTCAATAAGATGAATTTACTGAAAATGTACTTGCCAAAGTACCCTGCAGCTTTTTGTCCAATGGTACATTTGGTTACAATGGAAGAGGGCAGCTTATGTAGAATATGTTTTAAAATCTTTCCCATGGTTTTACATTCTTTACCAAGTTTACATGACACCTACCAAAGAGAAACCTCAAGATAACACAGCCAACAACAATACAAAGCTTACTGCTATAATTATTGGGAAAGGGGAGTTCATAAAAAGAGAAAAAAAATGTGAACATCACAGGACTTGCAGCTGGAAGGATGATATTACTATTGATTAGCAAAGAAAAGTTATTAAAAGATGCCTTCTTATTCCCTGACTCTCAAATATTGATTATTCTTTGAGATGTTCAGAACTCATCTGGATATGACCCTGAACAACATAATTTAACTTTGAAGCTGTCCTTGACTTTGAAGCCAGCCCTGACTTTGAAGCCATTCCTGCTTTGGGCAGGGAACTGGACAAGATGATGTCATGACATCCATTCCAAAGTAAGTCTGATCTTATTATTTTTAGCCCTTGTAAGCATTTGCTTATATTCATGGAATGTTTTATATGTTAATTCTTCAGAATGAGGCATGAGCTTGGTTTCTTTTCCTATCATTAAGTAGAACCATGCAATCACAGAATCAGTCTGTTTTATTTCCACATTAAATAAAACATACATGTGTTTGAATCAAAATTAAGTAGACTTTATAAAGTGTAGGTTCTGTCTTTATTGGATACATTTTCAAAATTAGCTCTACTTCATCAGTTTGATCACCAGTTTACATGATGCAAGCAGAAATAGATTGTATTCCTAGACTCAGTCACTCAACACTGAGCAAGTATACACTCATCAAATCAAACTAATATAGGTTTGTTTCAAAATATTCCTAATATAGCTGTTGTAGGCTTAGCTATCCACCTTACAGTCATATGTGTTGAAGCTAAAAATAGTAGTAATTTTTAAACTTCTCTTATGTAGGAAGATTCAGTATTAATAATACTAATTCCTGGATGACATAGATATATTACCATCATTTCTGAAACACAGAAAAAACAGAAATTATTGCAAATTTCTGTTAACTGTTTAGAATAACAAAAAGAAAAGCCTTTGCATTTAACTGGGAATGATTTTTGCCAGTGCTCCCAAAGCAAAGTAGGTTTTTCACTTTACCCTAAAGGACATATTTTCAAAGGGAGTAAACAGTGCTTTCTGTGATGGTTCCCCAGTGGTGACAACAGCATATTTTCAAAGCAGTAAAGTTTTTTTCAAGGGACTAATGACTGAGTCTGAGTGACATATAAGTTTAAGATCAGATACTGACTTTTTTTCTTACCCTTTCTACTTAGGTCAGAGCAAAGCGGCCAAGGAAGGACCCCAGAGTCTCATGAGGGCTACCTTCTTATCTGGAGATCTCACAAATCTTCTAAACAGGTTGATCTATATTGTTTTGTATTTTACACATTCAGTTCTTCTGCGTGGATTTTGTCTACCACACTGCCACTTCCCAGAAACTTGTGTTTCACTACCAGAATGTAGGGCCAAAACACAATAAAAGAAATCAGGGGCCCTCCTGTGAGTGGGTGGGGGATGCAATGCAGTGGATTGTATCCATTTATCATTGCAGTATAAAAACTCTGGTATATACTGAATACATAATGTATATAGATATATACACATAAATATCTAGGAGGTGAGAATGTCATAATATTAAATAAATCAGGGCCAGTGTAAGGGCTTGAACACCAGGAAATCACACTTTGCTGATAGCATAGTTACTGAGGCTGCTGTGGTGCCACCTCTCTCAGACACTGCTTAAGCCTAGCCTGAGCAACAGTATATGACAAGGGTTCTTCCTAGTACACATTTTGGACCCTGGCATTCGGAAGGGAGAGGGCATAAAGTATGTAGCATTCTGAGCCCAGGCTCTCTGTGACATTTGGCATCAGGACTACAAAATGGTCTCTGCATGGTTTTACTTAGTCATACAGATGTAGCCAAGGAGACCAAATAAATGTCTTGACCCTTATTTTGCACATATTCTGGGATACTTGAGTTTGAAGGCTGAAATTTAAGAGAGCCAATAGAATCTCACCCAAAATGATAGCATACAGATTTTAGTATGCTTGTTTTCTTTTCAGGTAATTCAAATGGCTTAGGTGCAGACTGGTTGTTTCGTAAATGCATTGTGGTCAGCTGGAAGATGTTTAATGTGTATTCGGGTGAGTGCCTTCAGTCTCCCTACCACCTCCCTCCTATTTCTCTTCTAGCTCTGGGCTGGACAGTTCACCTCAAAAGCAGTCCTTGCTACTTAAATCTCACTTACAGAGGGCTAATCACCAGTGAAAATCCAGCACTTTGATTTTCAAAACATTTGGCATCCCCATGTATGTTCCTAGAAGGATTATCTTGGTCTGGAGGTGGGTACAGCTTCAGTAGGACTAGCATGCCAGGAGCAGTCCAGAGAAACAGAGGCACATGGGCTTGCAGCTTCTAGAATCAGCAAACAAAAAACCCCACCAACCACCAAAGGTTTCTATGCAGAAAAACTTAATGGACACTAAAAAGATTTTCTTGACTGGCCAGTAAGACTGATTTGTGTAGGGAAGAGTGACAGATAAATAGGAAGCTATTACCTTAATTTTAAACAGAGCTGTCAACATTACTCTTGCCTTAGCTCTCCACATCTATAACATGAACCAACTTATCAGATTTTTTTTTTTTTTTTAAAAAAAGAAAAGAAAAACACTTATGCTTTTTCTGATCAAAATCACTGTGGTTTATGTACTTCTAAAATACAAAATCAGGAGATAAAACATGCCTTCATAACAAACTGGATAGCCGCAGAAAGCACATTCTAAATATGAAACATTTAGAGATGTCCTTGAAAGGCAGAAGAACTACAATGGCTAAAGTGCAGTTATTTTGTAACTCAAATGTAGCAAGTGGCAGGCTTCACCTGCTGCTTTTAGCCTTTGGGCACTGCACCAAACCAGGACACCAATGGAAGTTCTTTCTCAGCCTTGATGCAGTACTTAATTCCTTTTTTGAGACTGGAGGTAACAGTCAATGCAATCTGTCATGGAGTAAGTTAAATTAGTGTTCTATGAGCAGGTTATGCTACAAACAATTCACTCTGCTTTGTGTTTAAATGCCAAATCAATGCAACTTTATGTTACACAGTAGTTTATACTGCCTTCTGCAACAGTACTTAATTCCCATAAAAATATGACCTCCTGCTGCATTCAACCTCTATTTTATCCATTCTACTCTCCACTAAAAAGACATTACTTCCACCGTTTTGAAACATCAAATTTCTTTTACTTAAAATTCTCTATAAACTGTTGTAAAAGACAATAAAAAGTGTTTCTGTAAGTGCATCAGCAACAAAAGAAGGCTAAAAGGAATGTCCATCCTTCACTGGACATGGTGACAAAGAATGAGGAAAAGGCTGAGATACTTAATGCCACCTTTACCTCAGCCTTTAGCTGTAGTAAACCAGTTGATTTCTGGAAACCCAGCCCCCTGGGCTGAAAGACAGGGAAAAGGAGCAAAATAAAGCCCCCATAATCCAAGAGGAAATAGTCAGTGACCTGCTACATCACTCAGACATGCACAAGTCCATGGGGCCAGGTGGGATCCCCGCAAAGGGATGGAGAGAGGAGGCAGAAGTGCTCACTGCTCCACTTGCAATCATTTGACAGCAGTCCTGTCTAACCAGGGAGGTCATTGTTGATTGGAAATTAGCAAAAGTGGCTCATCTACAAGAAGGGCTGGAAGATAGATAAAGTGGTGCTCCCCAGGGCTCAGTGTTGATGCCAATTCTGTTTAATAACTTTATCAATGACATGGATGAGGGGATAAAATACACCCTCAGTAAGTTTTCAGACACCAAGTTGTGTGGGAGTGTTGGTCTGCTGGAGGGTAGAAAGGCTCTACAGAGGGAAGTGAATAGGCTGGACTGATAGGCCTAGGTTGCTGTATGCAGTTCAAGGCAAAGTGCTGGGTACTGCATTTGTATCACAACAACCTCATGCAATGCTACAGACTGAGGAAAGAGTGGCTGGAAAACAGCTCATGGAAAAGGACCTGGAGGTGCTGACTGACAGAGCTGAACATGATCCAGCTTGTGCCCAGGCAGCCAAGAAGACCAACGTCATCCTGGCCTGTACCAGCATTAGTGTGGCCAGCAGGGCCAGGGCAGTGATCATCCCCCTGTACTGCACTGGTGAGGTTGCACCTCATATCCTGTGTTCAGTTCCGGGCCCCTCATTACAACAGAAACATTGAGGTGCTGGAGTGAGTCCAGAGAAGAGTGATAAAGCTGGTGAAATGTCTGGAGCACAAGTGTGATGAAGAGCAGCTCTTCTCCCAAGTAACAAGTGATAGAACAAGAGGAAATGGCCTTGAGTTGTGCTAGAAGAGCTTTAGATTGTATATTAAGAAAAATTTCTTCATGGAAAAGGCTGTCAAGCATTGGAACAGGCTGCCCAAGGAAATGGTTGAATCACCATCTCTGGAGGTATTTAAAAGACATATAGATAGGGTGCTTAGGGACACAGTTTAGTGGTTGGTTTAAATGATCTTAAAGATCTTTTCAAACCTAAACAATTCTATGACTCTACATGCTGCCTTTTCCATACCTAGAGCTTGAAAAGTGGCCCATACCCTCCCCATTCCTTATATCCCATGTGACGCTGAGGCTGGACAGTATCTTTCTTTTTCACCAGCCCTCACCTCCCGGTATTCATCTTCCTTCCTCCCAACATTATAATGGGGAAGTGTGGGCTCTATCTTGTCAGACTGCATGTGGGACCAGGCACAACCTACACAAGGGAAGTTGCAGAGCATGTCATTTGCGCCCTGTCATCAAACGGAAGGGAAGGTAGGAATGACAGAGTTAAAAGCTTCCCCAAGGAACATAAATGCAGGGTTCAAATCCACTTACTGAAGCACAAACACAGGTGATTACTGTAAAATATAAAAATTTCTTCCTTTGCCATCTGCACGCAGGCTGCTTTGGTCTCCTGCTGAGATGAGCAAGCCAAAATTAAGCTGTGAAAGCAAGCATTAGTCTAGGGATTGCTTGCTGCACAGAGATTCTGAAGGACAGTCCTGTTAATGAGAGGAATATCCACTGGTTTAAGCTGGTAAATGAAACAGTTTTCACACTGTTAATCCCCTGCTTGCTTGCTTGAACCAAGAATCAGGGTCTGCCTATGCTTTTGACAGAAGCAGGACTGCACAGGTGGGCAGAACACTGTCAATCAAAGTAGCTTATCAGAAGTCTAACTCACAGCAAGAGGGAATGCTGCAGAGGCTGTAATAACAAGGTAAATAACCAATGCAGAACTGGGGTTTACCTGAGAGATAGCTTTTAAGCAACAGTAGATACTTTTTTGCTGTTCTCGGACATCTATTCAGAGGCTTTTTACACTATACCAACCTCAAGCATCTTTGGCATGTTATTAAAAAAGACTAAATAAAGCCAGAAATACATTCTGCTTTTCAGTCTTTGGAAAACTGAGAAAGTTACCTGCAGCAGTAACTGTTTGTATTTCATCTATAAACTCAGAACACTTTCCTTTCACCATCCATTTCCAGAGTATGTATTCAGATTTTGCACTATTTGCCCACAAACTTGTTAAAAATCTCCATTATCATGAGCTATATAAAATGTTATCAGGGAAGAAAAGATAGGCATTTTCAGTGCAAGAGATTGTGATGGCACCCTCTGATCTGTATCTTGTTGAAAGCCACTGTGGCCAGGCTGAGACCACCAGGCTGGGATCCCCCAAAGGATCATTTCCATCTTTTAGGACTTCCAGCTACTTCTTTTGCTACTGCTTTTCCTTAACCAAAAGCGCCTGGTGACATGGATACTTTTCAATACTTTTAATAACTCTGGAGCATCTGAATGAATTAATTCTGCTCAATCACCTTTCCTCAGGATAAGTTTTTTGATATAATCAGAATTGTTTATGTTGGAGCACATTGTGATCTTTCGCTGCAGTTTTCAGAAGATTTTGAACATTTAGGAAGTAATACAGCTTCTGAACCCCTGTCTTCTGTCGGAAGAGTAGCCAGAAAGTACAAGTTTCATGATACTTACTGCCTTCTGTATTGAATGTCAAAACTTGTGACGAAAGTGTCCTTTCCTACCAGATAAGAAAGCAGATGCTGTCTAACATGTTGTGTAGAGCTCACAATGGACAGCAAATGGACTGAAACAGTTCAGGTGCATAGTCTCTGCATAAGACTGCCATTATAATCCAGTGGCAATATAATTCTCTTGTACAAAATTTTCAATACCTTTTTGAACACGGAGGCTGTCATTCCCACACCCTAACTTCTCGCTGTGCTTCTAGAACAGCACTTAGCCCACCAGGCTTGGATATATGCCTCTTGGCTGTCCAGAGAGGCTCTGTCTTGGCTCAGACTGTTTCCTGCTCAAAAGATCTAGGTGTAAATCCACCAAAACTCTGGTTCTGTTCACTGGATTTTGAAAAATTTGAGGATCACTCAAGTGATTCATGTCCTTTTTCATACCTGCTAGTGAGATTGTTCAGGGTTCACCAAGGAGCAGAGGCTGTCTTGCCTGGGCTGGAAGGCTGCAACATCCAAGTCTATCAGCAGGAAAATGGTGATATCTGACTGCCTGGTTGTTGTGGTTTAACCCCAGTCAGCAATTAACCACAGTGGGATAGGGAGAGGGTAAAAACGAGAAAAATGTGGGTTGAGGTAAAGACAGTTTAATAGGGAAAGCAATCAGATCCACAATTACTTTTGGAATTTGAGCTGTGAAATGTTTGTACTTCATCATCTACATTAAAAATTACAAAATACTTGAAAAATACAGTGTGGGTGAGTAACACCCATGTACTGAAGGTGCAAGTTTTTTAGCTAAATTTACACAATTTAGGTGAAACTGTACAATGGAACAAGAGGTCATTTTGGTGAAAGGCTAGAGGTATTAGCTTTCTTTAAAGAACTCAATTTCTGTCACTTTGCAGATTAAAAGGGATTTATTTATTTTTTTACAAAATATTGTGTTTATATTTCTTGGTAGTGGTGCTTCTCACAAATTATTTTTTAGTGAACATCACATAAAATGTTTGATGCATTTTCCAATAAATGTTTTAAAAAAGTCTGAGCTACTTAATTAGAAATAATTGTCTATTACAGACATTGAGCCAAGTTCATATAATTTGATTGCTTCATCCAAAGATGTAATTAAAAAATCAAGATAGTACATTTAAATTTTCTCCGTAACTGCTAGTGAGATCTGGCTTATTCATATGATTCTAGTGGCTGTCCTGTGATTCTGCAGTAACGGAGATTTATTGAGCTTGTTGAACACATCCACACTTGAAATAAACTTATGAAGACTGATTCTTCACTGACCAAAACTGGTATAAATCAGGAGTAACTCTGATGAAATCAATGGACTTAAAATAATTGTAGACCAATATAAACAGCTCCTGCCTGTCAGATTTCATATTGCTTTCCCACAGAAGTGACTATATGAATGACCCAATGAAAACACAATAAAATTATTAAAATTGCTTAGAGCTACAGCAACTCTGCTGCTCAAATAATGCAGAACTAGAGCTATGTTATGTTTATGTCATTCATACTAGTCCAACCATGCAGTTTAAGAGATAGCCATATGATTTTCTGGGATTGAAAACACATTCTTTTTCTCTGCAAATATACAGATCCTAAGTTCATTTAAAAATATTTGAAAATAAGTTTGAATTAATTCTAGATTAATGTGTATTAGAATTCAACCTTACTTATTCCCTTATTCCAATTTCGATACCAAGAAGCAGAAGCAATACCATCTGACACTGGAAGACTGTCAGTGCATTTCCTCTTCAGAGGAAATCCTAGACAAAAAAATAATCATAAATTCAATTTTCTATGGGGTATATTTTAGTCAAATTGTTACAGGTCGTCATGAACACCTACAATTTTTCCAGGCACTTGACTGCCTCTCATAAATGTCAGTTTGTCAACATTTGTTTATTGATTATAATGAGGTGTAAAGATGACACAATGAAAATGCTCTTATGTGTCAAAATTATACAAGTCCTAAGCAGGTTAATGAAGTCATCAAATTTATACAAAATCCAACCATGAATCCTGTGAGGCCTGATCATTTGAGACTTCAGTAAGCATGGCAACATTTCTGCAAGTAATGTCTTTAAGACAGTTGAAAGGAATGCTTTCTAAGAAATCACAGAGGTACAGACATTTCAAAGATATTTGTATTTATAAGAATTCAATCACAGTTACCATCCTTCAGCACCCTGGCCCTGTTTTTATGGATATAAAATGCTCCTACAATACCTAGGCATTCCATTTACACCATCCTCTGAATCAAAATTACTCCTGAGCCTCTGAACCTAGTAGCAAAAAAGCTATATCCCACACCAATGGAGACCGTATCTTGGGTTTGAACTTTCTGTAGCTCCTGGCATTTACCTTCTGGTACCAATTCTTTCCTGCCTGGGTTCAGTTTTGAACAGATGCTTTTCTCTCCTTATCCAATCCTCTCTGTAAAAGCAGCAAAGGAATGCTAGAGTTACAACTTTGGTGGGTGAGAACTATCCCCTGTATGTCACTGGCAGCTGACCTGTTGACTGACTCATTGAATGTAGATGCTTTGTAGAAGTGGAGGGTGAGTACTTCTTTGATGAGAGTAGAGTTCTATACATTTGCTCAGTGCTAATTCCACATGAGTCTCAGTCTGAACACATTTCCCTTGCTTCTCTGCCAGCTTTTGATGGAAAGGGCGTACAAAGATTCTAGAGACTGTTGCAGAAGGCTATAATATGTGACTGAGACACAAAACCCCTGAAGTCTAATGTTTTTTAAGACTGTAAGCAAATGGTTTTTAACCTACTTGATTTGCTTTCCCCTCTTTTATCCAAAATAAAAGATGCTTGCTTACTTTATAAAGTACTTTAACATCTGTGATTAGTTGTTCTGTATGCTGCAGCTGTGGACTAGAGGAAGAGACTAGATGTCTGCCCATATCTGTGGGCTGTTAGATCAAATTCCATCCCTGTCTGATCTGACCCAGACTACACAGTTATGCATTCGGGGATTTTCTTTATTCCTATAAACCAAGTTGAGGACCTTGTGTCCTGTCTCTTTTCATTTGTCTCAGTTCCCTCCTGGTGTTTCTCTCCCGCTCCTGTCTCCAAATTATAGAATAGGTCATACAGCAATATCAGCCACTACTTCTTGCCTTTGAAGTCCTCTCTTTATTAGATATTTCCTGGGTGTCATTAGATGTTTCCTGGGTGCTATGTATTTATTAAAAATAAATACCTCTGAAAATACAAACGTCTGGAAACATGACCAGTGAAAGAATACTTCAATTGAACCAGGCTGAGTAGCTCTGACAAGCAGAGTTTAATCTTTATAGTGGCAAATGCCACTGATGCTGCAAACCAGCCTATTCCTGACTATGCCAGAATGACCTCACAAAAAATAAAAGTTCTGGTTCCAGTAGGAGACAGATTCACTGCAACAGAGTTATGTTGCAAATTAGAGAAGTTATTTTCTACCTCTGAGTTAGTATTTACTGTATTTCTCAATTTATTGCTTCTATTACTTCTAAGAAACAATGTGCAAAATTCTGGCCTTTATAACTGATGGTTTCCATTTTCCTTCTCACCTTCAAACTAAGCTTAAATGATGATCAGAACATTTCTGAAAGTATTCATAAATGTTTAGAATCGGTTTAAAGGTGCTGGGTTTTCTGAGAATTAAAGACAATCTTCCATCTTTGCACCGTCCTGGGTTTAGCAGTAGCAATCAATTTTTCTCCTTCTTAGTAGCTGGTGCAGCTGTGTTTTGACTTCCGTCCTGGAAACAGAGCTGATAATACTGATGTTTACTTTAACCAAGGACTTTGTGAGTCTCATGCTCTGCCAGGAAGGAGGGGAAGCTGGGAGGAAGCAAGGATAGGACACATGGCCCAAACTGACCAAAAAGGTATTCCATACCATAGCACGTCATGCCTGGAATGTAACTGAGAGTTACCTGGAAGGGCTAGGACTGGTGGGTTGGACTAAGTATCAGTCACTGCTCTGTTGGGCAGGGTGAGGGAGTTATTGGTTGGTGAGAGGTGAGATGCTGTATTCTCTTCCCTTGTTATTTCCTTTATCATTATTGCTATTGGTGGTAGCAGTAGTGATTTGTGTTACACCTTAGTTACTAAACTGTTCTTATCTCAACCTGTGGGAGTTGCATTCTTCTGATTCTCCTCCCCATCCCTCCAGGAGCAAGGGGAGGGCAAGAAAGGGGGGTTTGAGTGAGTGAACAAGCTGTGTGGCTGGGTTTTAACCATGACATGCACTAAGATTGTCACACAAGCATAATCAGATTCAGATATGGTAATGCAAATAATAAATCATATATGTATATATATGACTCAAGATATCAAGTATAGTTTATTTTTTCTTGTAAATTTTTAAGCTTTTAGCTTTTTGTCTTGCACTGAGAAATTAAATTGCAAGATGATAACCTCAACTCTAAGAAAATTGTTGTCATGGCTTAAGCCCAGTCACAACTCAGAACCATGCATCCACTCTCTCACTCCCCACCTTCCTCCCCAGTGCTCCCAGAGGGATGGGGAGGAGAATCAAAAGAATGTAACTCCCACAGGCTGACACAAGAACAGTCCAGTAACTAAGGTATAACACAAACTAGTACTGCTACCAACAATAATAATAATGATAAGGGAAATAACAGGGGAAGAGCATACAGGTGCTTACCACCCTCTGACCAATACGCAGCCCAACCCCAGCAGTGACTTAGTCCTTCCAGGTAACTGCTCCCAGTTTAAATACTGGGCATGACGCACTGTGGTATGGAATACCTCTTTGGTCAGTTTGGGTCAGGTGTCCTGACTCTGCTTCCTCCTGGCCTCCCTCCTCCTTGGCAGAGCATGAGGCTCACAAAGTCCTTGGTCAGAGTAAACATTACTGAACAACAACTGAAAACATTGGTGTTATCAGCATTGTTCCCAGGCTGAGAATCAAAACCACAGCACTGCACCAGTTACTAAGGAGAAAAATGACTGCTACTGCTGAACCCAGGACAATTGTTCTTATAAAAATATTTAGGGAGATAACTTGTATCAGTTAAAATTTTCGACACAATTCAATAAAATCAAGGGTACTGTCACTGTTCTAGTTAAACAACAGTTACCTTGACACACAGGGGACTGTTTTGACTATATGTTAAAGAGGAGGCTGATGAAAATGTAATTGCAATCACTGGAAAGCATCCTGAGAATACAGTGCTCACTCTCTATTTCATAGAGGGTAAACAGTGCTACTCAGAAGGAAAGTATTTAGGAGAGAATAAAAGTAGAGAGAAGTAAAAACATTTAAAGGAGTAAAAAGCCAGGTAAGAGATAGAAAGGATCAAAACCAGCATTGACAGAAGACAACTTGGGAACCACCTTCTCAGGACATTTCAGAGGTGCCTATGATGGTGATAACATGACCCATTTAAGGTGTGTTCCCTGTAAGTTTATCAGGACTTAAATTTAAGCATTCTGTATTTTTCCCTGGAAGAAAAAAAAAGAAGCTTTTATACCTACAGAGAGTGCCTTTTGTGAAATATAAATGTCTAGATGAAACATGTAGTTTGCACTTCATGAGTTGTCCAAAATAATTTCCTCCCTTCACTTTCCCCAGTCCTGAGTTTCAGCAAAATTTCCTCACTAGACAGAAAGCCCTCCTGGAACATGTATACAGTACTAATGAAGACTTATCTGTTTTTTTTGAGGGCCACTTGAAGCAGGAGTCTGATTTGTAAAGCATTAACTTTATTTGATGTTATTGATAAGTTTTGTTCTCTGTCAATGATTTTAAAATTATCTGCCATTCAAATTCTAATGCTGGAGTAAATGGTATACCATAGTCTGTAATATTTTATAGTTACATGATGTAAATTCTTAAGTGGATTAATTTACAAGTAATTAAATATTTTATTATTTTTATAATAATTATATATATTATATTTTATTAGTAATATTTTATTGAGTGACTGAACATAGGATACAAATCCAGCTGTTGTGCGATTGTGTTTTAATAAACATGTTTGTTTATCTGGCCATATAGCTGACTATCAACACTGGGACAGGTTTTGAATGATGGCTTACACTTTCGGCTTTTGTTTCTTTTTTCAATTGGATCCAGATGTGATGTTATAGAGCTTCTGTTCTGTAAGTTAGCAATGTAGAGCAGCCTTTCTTCCACCTTATAGGCTTCAGTTTAATCTTTATTTCCTAATCAAAAAGGAAGAGATTGTCTCTTCCCCAGAAGCGCAATATTGCACTGAATGCTACCCACAAGTTGTAAGAAATCAGAAATTACACTTTAGGGGGTGGTGCTCAACTTTAGATGCAGTCTGTAGAAGTTAGAAGTCTGCTGCACAGGTCAGATCTCCAGAGTAGTGTCTCAATCTAACTGTTAGACCTAATTGAGGCTGATGTTACCAAGGTGACAAAGTAAAAATTTGTAGCTTCCAGTCTTGTAATCAGAAGCTTAATCTTGCTTTGCTGAGTTCCTTTGTGTTTCCTTGTAGGTCCAGGCAAAGTTTTGGGTACCTTCTTGAATCAAGGGACTGCTTTATCTAAATAAGCTAGTGTGTTGGCCTTCCTGACTTTACTTCTGCTCCACAATTTTGAGCCATATTTGTGTCTCAATGTATAGTACAGGGTTCAGATAGTAGCGTCTGTCTTCTCCCCTTCCCTGAAGGGTCCATGCTTAAAACCCTAACTCCTCTGTTGGCTCCAGCTTTGTATCTAATCTTCTAAATTATAGTACTCTGAATCCATCAAGTTCCAAGCACATCAGTGATGAGAACTTTCTAATATTGCTGTTGATAATTTAATTTCACAAGTTTTCCACTGTTCCTTATGAATCAAATAAACTAACCACACACAAAATTTGTTCTTCCTTTCAGTATGGGAGCTTTCAGCAAGTTGCATCACTGTAGTGACCAATTTGGGGAAATCTGTCTCCTTATTTCATGTCAGGGCTGATTTGCTCAGCCTAAGGACCCAAAATGTTATAGTATGGATGTTGTTATCAAACACACATATAACAAGATTCAAAGCTTTTAAAGCCAAAATGTGTCATTTAAAAATCTGTGACAGATGCTCTATCTCTGAATGACTTTGTAGTAAAGACAAACTATTTCCTTGATCTCCTTAAGCGGTGCTGGATATGAAGTAGGAGGGGAAATAAGGGATAACCTACATTCTGGATTAAACTGCACAACTGACAATTCCCAGACTAAAAATCTTTAGCTCTCTTCATCTCTTTGAATGTAGCACTCTGTTTTAAGTTTTGTTATTGTTTTTGCAAGAGAGAAAATCATTGATATGTGTTTGGAAAATCCTTTTTTTTTTTTTTGCAAGAATTTAGACACAAAAAATCTTGTTCACAGCTACTGCAAAACAGACAGTTATTTTAAAATCATTATCTTAAAAGTGAAAACACCTGAGACATTTTCCAAATTCTTTTCCATTATGTAGCCTTTGCTGATAGTGGCTAGACTTCAGATAAGGATTTTTCAGTGTCAGCAATTAGCAGTAGATAATACATATTTCAATGGCAAATCAATGATAACGTCAATGCGTTGCTTACAGTACTCTAAATTCATGAGTGGAAAAGAGGGAATGACTTGGGAAACATTTCTAAAATGAGTTCTCTACTTCTTGTTTGTTTATATGAATTGGGAAGCTTCTTTAATGATCCAGTCAGATAAGCACAATGCAAGTGAATTTAGTTAAGCTGATAAGATCTTTTCAGATGCCTGTGAAAGTAAGACAGCAGTTATTTTGTATATGCTGTAATATCCTTCAGTCTCATTTCAGACTGTGAATTATCTTCAGTGGTATGTTTATTAGTTGCTGGAGGCAAATACTTATTTTGTTCTGGACTTTAAGTTTTTTCTTTACCTGCAAAGAAGAAAAAAAGAAAAACAAAAAAAAAAAAAAAAAAAA
>NDXB01009812.1:116666-128929 GCA_002631895.1 Agapornis roseicollis
AAAAAAAAAAAAAAAAAAAAAAAAAAAAAAAAAAAAAAAGGATTGAATCCTAAAAAAACCCATCTGTCCTCTTTTCTTTTGTGAATGGACCCTATTTTGTAAATGGACATTCTTCAAATTTACAGGATCCATCTGTTACGTGTTATCATGAAAGACCCTAATGGGGTTTTCAATATTTTGGTCCTTTTCCATGAATCATTCCATTGACTTCAAACATCAGGTGAGTACACGAGGGATTATTGCTCTTTCAGTGTTTGGTCTTTCTCCTGAAAACCGTTGCCAGCTGTTTCAGATTAAAGCTTTGCATGAAGCTGCTGATTCCAATGGGAAAATACCACTGTTTATTTCATGTATTGGTCTTCTTAAATTAAAAACAAAACAACCCCCTCAAAACCCCAACAAAAAACCCAAACAAACCAAGAATTCAGGTACTTTTGTGTAAAATTCAGATCTTCACATTTTTTGTCTAATCCTGGATATATGTAAATCCCTTTGGCATATATTTCTTGTCATTTGGGTTTTTTTTCCTCCCTCCCCCTAGAAGGACCCAGATGGCTACAGATTTTTAATTATTCAATGGCTTATTTCCTATTTATCTCACAGCAAAAATCCAGCCATCATGGGTAGTTGCAAGGCATTTCCCTTGCAACTATACAAGGGAAATATACTACTGAGCATTCAGCTGAGCAGGCAATGCTCAGAGCTCATGATTTCACACAAACCAGAGGAAACATCAACCTCTCTCCCTTCAGTCCCAGGATTGGAGCAATCACCTGGCATGGAATGACTATAGTTAAAATCCAGTGTCATCCAGAAAGGAGGAAACTTTTGACAAAAGGTTTCTTATGCCTCAGAGTCATTCCATACAACTCAATTCAGGGTAGCACTTAATTCAGGAGGGTTGTATTTACCTTCTCCTATGAAATCCACTCAGTTTTGATCTAATTAAACCCTGTGGGGATTATCTTTCACATTCTTTCAGGGTTTTTTTTCTGCCCCAAAGACTGTTTTTTACCCAAGCTAAAAGATGCTCAGCCTCTCCTGGGTAAGAAAGGGAAATGGAATACATTATGGTTTAACTCTGAGTTAAAAGACCGTCACAAAATTTCTGCGCAATGGAATCATTTAAAACCTTCATCTTTCACACCATTCCTCCAAAGGTTTCCATGTTTAAATCAACCTCAAGGATATGAAGTTGCTTTCCCTGTCTCAGTGGTGCTGCTGGTCCAAAGAAAGGGTGGCAGGGGTGGACAGTGACTAAATGTCAGCCTCCACACAGGGTGTATTTTCAGAGCTGCTTTAACATTTATCTGACTCCTCCCTCACAAAAAAAACCACACAAGCAAATGTTAATATAGAAAACAATGGCACTGAAGTTCAGGTTTGACTTGCGGAAGATCAGCTATAAACTTGTAAAAGCTCAGTATCTTTTGTTGAGTTGTGCTTTTTGTATCTATGACAAACCATTTCCTCCTTCAGCTATCTGGCAGAGGATACCACAAGCATCAAATTAGTTTTCAAGATTACCCCTCAGTGATTACCTTATTTAATCAAAAATGATTGACCGAAATGTCATTTGATTCAGTATGTGTTACAAATTCAAATCATACAAGGATATATATACTCCATCAGAATATCTTTAACTGTTCCTTTGGGATTGTCGCTGTTTTACCAATGCAGTTGTAACATCAGGGAAATAAATAGATTTCAAATGGATAAGTGTACCAGAGGAGCCTGGGAGCTGTAAATATGTATTAATGCATTGTTTATAAATAAACCCTCCTTTTCTTTTGTTCCATGTTCTTCCTATGGGTCATTATCTTTTAAATTTGTTCCTCAAAACTCAGAGAATATGTTAGAGTGTAGATGAATCAATGTCAAACCTGTTTTTCCTGCAAAGTGCTTGAAAATTTTTAAGTCTTAATTTTACATAATTTAGTCAGACTTAACAAACCTCTTGAAACACAAGCTATAGATTAGGTAAGCACTGGGATATCAAGATGAATAATAAAAATTTGTTCCCTTGCTTATGTGAATTGCTCCTAAGACTTTCAGAGGACCCCTTCTGTGTCTTAAATCAGTGTTGAAGTAGTAGAAATTTAAACATCAAAGACCAGTTCTGAAGGAATTTTACCATCAATTCCACATAAGTTATGTGCAATCAGGATAAAAAAATAAAGCTTTTCATCATCTTCATGATCTCTAAGGCCTAGACCTCTTGTACTAATTTTCTACTTTGCATGAGTGGTAGGTGATATTATAGAACAGAATGATTCAATTTTTAGAGTAGAAAAAGTATTCTGAGATATCATGTACTTTCTTTCTCTTTTCTTCCTCCCTCCTTCCCTCCCTCCTTCCCTCCCTCCCTCCCTCCCTCCTTCCCTCCCTCCCTCCCTCCCTCCCTCCCTCCCTCCCTCCCTCCCTCCCTCCGTCTCTCCCTCCCTCTGTCTCTCCTTCCCTCCTTCTTTTCCTTCCTCCCTTCTTTCTTTCTTTTCCAAAATTTATACATATTTTTTTAATTGCCTGGTACAGTACAACAGACTTCATGCTCCTTAGGCTACAGAACAGGTTTCTACTTTAGCAGTGCCCAAATAACATGATTTCTCAGTTGCACTCGTGTCACACTCTTTTAAAAGTCAAACCTGTCCTAAGTGTCTTCTTTCTACCCAAACTACAACTATACTGTATTATATTTTATTCTAATGTAGTCTTTGTTTGAGCAAAAATTAAAATCAGTCTTTTAGCCTTCTGGTCTTCATTTTTTTTTGACAGTAGCATTTCCATTAGGCTAAAGGGCAAATTTTATCTGTGGGCTGACACTTGACATTTTTTCACTAAAAGAAGATATGTATTTTATCATTATATTTATACTTTAAAACAAGAAACTCAATGGACATTTATGCTGGGACATAAATGCAACTTACAACAGGATCCTGAAACATTATGGATTCATTTATTGTATCTTTGATGGCAGTGATGCACTTGCCTATCTGTCATCCTCTAGTTCTCATTGTGCCCCTACTTTTAAATTACAACAATCTTTTTTAATTAAATCTGAAAAGACTTTTCAAAGATAAATATTTGCTTTTAGAGCAATTATGATGCATAGTCTCCTCCATTCTAGTGCAGAAATATGATGATAGCCCCTTGCATATGTCTCTGTGTGCAGTTTCAATGCCATGAAAAAATACATTGCAGCAGTGCATTAACACTCTATACTAATATCTTTCACACAAAACAGTAATTATGCCAGTATATAAAAAATACATCATTGATAAAGTTACTCAGAAGCTAGGAAAATCCCACTGTCTTATTTCTGTATAGGATATATGTGATAGCGTATTAGTAGCATTATGCTGGATCTTAAATTATGATTTTAAATTTTCATGTAAATTTGATCATAATGTGGAATGTAACAGGAATAATTCCCCTTACAATGCTTGGTACCTCATAACGTTGATGTACCTTGTCATAAACCAGTTTTTGCATACCTGTGGGAAAATGAAAAACCTTATTGCAGTTGTTTGTATGATCACTTTGTCTAAATTCATCTGTTTTAGCTGCAAGGCAAGCTTAAAATGAAAACAATATTGATTCTAGTATTTTATGGTGAAAAAAAGAAGGCAAGTTATCCACGAGAAAGCTTAAAGTATTCTTGACAGTGATCTCTGCTGAACTAACTGCTATATAAAAATTGTATAAAGTTTCTTGTGACTGAAGAAGGAATAATTTCCAGTTCCAAAATACTGCATTTCAGGGAGCAGCCCTGCCCCCCTTCTGTTACTGATATTTAGAACTTTGGTAATTAAAAATTGAATCAATAATTTATAATACTTAATTTTAATAATGTAGAGTTATAAGAAATATTTTAGTGAGAAGTGTGTTTGTTGAGTAACCAGATGCTGTTATGAAATCCCCTGTATGGCCCTGTACCAGGACCAAAGGGACAGGTCAAAATCATTTAATAGAAGCCAGTAGAACAAGTACAAGTTGATCTGATAGAAACATGCAGTACAAGTTGATTTACAAACTGATTAATACTTACGTAGAAACTAGAGCAATAGAACAATGTATGTAGCCGTCAGAAGTCTAGATTAAAGAGAGCAAAGAGAGCCAGCCGTAACTGTTTATAGTTACCTGCTGAGGATACCGTGGAATTAGGTAAAAGGCAATTCCAGCAGGGGGAGATCACGACCACTGACTCACTGACCACCTACCCATTTTGTACCCCAGACTCATTTCTAGAGGATTCTAACTTTTGTTGTGCAGAATCGGAAATGGGAGGAGAATATGTTGATGATTTTCGGGAATAATATGTTTATGTATGAGTAGGCTGTATGTAAGAAGCTTGATTTTGGTGCAAGGTGTGCATGTTAGGAGGAGCTATCCCCCGTGCACCTGGCACTGTAATAAAGAAGTGTCTGCTTATCTACATCCCATTGGTGTTGATAAGTTTCTTATTCCGGATTTTCAGTAACACTTCCACTACGCAATTTACATAGAAGCTGCTGGGTACCAATTAGAGCAAGTTAGGGATAATACGACTCATTTAAAAACACTAGCAAATCTTGCCTCAGCATACAATTATAGTTATAGCTTTATTATAATAAGAAAAAGGAATTTTTTAGACAGTTCTTGAAGTTTCCTTTTCTCCTTCAGCTCTACAAATTAAATAATTAAGGAAAACTAATCATATTGCAAATGTGGTTTTCTTTGGGTGAGCAAGCGTATGAATAATAGTTTTAGGTTTGATTGAAGCTTCACAATTTTCATATGCAAAGATTCCTTACCATGCTGATGTTCAATTCTAGATTTGTGTGGTGGCTTAAAAAGCCAGCTGAACTAAAATTTCTTCCAGTTCCTCCTATTGCAAACATTTGGAATTCATAGAATCTTAGAATCAACTAGACTGGAAAAGACCTTCAAGTTTAACCTTGATCCCAAGGCTGCCAAGTCCACCACTAAACTATGCCACTAAGGTACTAACCTACATGGTTTTTGAACACTTCCAGAGACGGCGACTCCACCACCGCCCTGGGAGCCTGTTCCAATGCTTGACCACCCTCTCTGTGAAGAAATTTTTCTTAATATCCAGTTTAAACCTTCCTAGCACAGCTTGAGGTCATTACCTCTTGTCCTGGCACTTCTTATTTGTGAGAAGAGATTAATGACCTTCACCTTCCATCCTCCTTCCAAGTAGTTGTAGAAAGCTATAGTGTCCCTCCACAGTTTCTCATCTCCAGGCTAAACAACCCCAGTTCCCTCAGCTGTTCTTCATAAGGCACCTGCTTCAGGCCTTTCATCAGCTTAGTTGCCCTTCTCTGGACCAGCTTCAGACAACACATTGACGAAATACAGTCACAATTTATGATATGAATTGCATGTAGGCAGTACATAAGACCTATAAATAAGTTACAGAGATCAATGGCAGGACTTCAATAAAAGTGCAAGTCTTCAAAAAAGGTTGTGTGTTTGCAATGTAAAGAATAAAAATAAACTAAAATATAAATTTAAAATAATATTAGTATATATATGCTAATATTTATAATATTTATCAGTAAGGAAGTTCATATTTTAATTTTTCATGCATTCTATTTTAAATTTATGATGTGATTCCTGTGTTTTAGATTTCATGCACCTGAATTTAAAAACTAGATTTGTCTTTCCCCTTACTTTTTTTGCCTGTTAAGTATGGCTGTCCTATAATTTATCTCAGGTATTAAGCTGGAGCAGAGATGTTGAAATATTAAGAGCCATTGGAGAGGGCACAATCTGGCTATGCAAAAGAATGAACATACATTCAATCTATGTGACAACTCTTGATCACTTTATTTAAATTAGAATGAATTTCTTCAGTAGTGTTCTGAATTAGCATTAAAAAATATAATATTCCTAATGAAGCAGGACTATGTAATTTGCTTTTCTAATTAATTGTGTTTGAAAATAAATCCTGATGAGATAAACGATCTGTGACAGAAGGCTTACAAAGTCATTGAAGCATAATGAAAAAAGATAGAGTTGGACTGCTTACGGTGAACGCTCAATACAGAAAAACCAAAAGTTATTAACATGTGTTAATATGATTTAAATGGAAGTGGTCTTTGAAATGGAAAAAAAAAAAAAAAAAAAAAAAAAAAACTAGAGGGGACAGGTTTTATTTAAGACAAACAAACAAAAAGAAAATCTGAAAAAAAAAAGCCAAAACCCACCCAAACTCAAAGAAAACACAAGCTAGAGAAAAGAAAAACAAAACCAAACCCAACCAGCCAANAACAAAAAAAAAACAACCTAGCAAGAAAAAGAGGTAAATTCTGCAGTAAGAAGCCGTTTATTCTAATGCTATGTTCAGATAATGATGGTTAATCAGATGCTGCATATAATTTAATATTCGTTGTACATACAAAAATATACAAAATCTGCATGACAAAAAAAAAATAAATTATGATTCTGTAATTAAAAGAAGCACATCTGTCTTGCAGTACTTTTTGCATTTCTGCTCCCCTTGTCACTTTGAAATTGAATTTATTGAATTTCAAAGACTGCCTTAAGGTATAGGCTGGATCAAGTTAGCTTGAAAGCAACCATTTCATCTCACCACAAATGTCATAGCTTCAGCATTTAGCATGTTATTGTGAATCAAAATGCAAAGACCATAAGCCGAAAGAAGGGTAAGGTAAAAACAAAACCAAACCATGGTGAATAACTTAACCACAGAACATTCTGGACGTGAGTTTTGTTGAAACGGATATATTTCCATAAAGGATCCAGGCTGAGTAACCTGAAATTTCCCCATGGAAAATTAACTTTATTCAAAAACTTCCAAAACCTTCCATTTCTCATTAAGAAATTGCTGTTTTCAGTGATTCTTGTGTATCTGAATTACAATTACAAGAAAATAATTTCATTCTGAGCAATTAGTGCAATTTTTGAAAGCAGTATTCCAAAATATTAAATTGAGTTTTAGGTAAAAAATGTGCTATCAGCAGTTTTTACTTGAAAATTTAACATTCCTGTAAGCACTGACAGTAATAATGTGACCTATTTCTGGTGATCTGACATATTTCAGAAGATACAGAGATGTTTTATCAGTTGCTGGAGCACTATGAGATACTTTATCTTCCTATCATAGATGCTTGTGTGAAAAATGGAGGATAAGAACTGGGATGAGACCATTTCTTCATGGGATAAAGCCAGACTGAATGGGTAGCATTTTACAACAGGCATTAAAGAAATTTCTGAATAAGGACTCAGATCTGACTTGGGCTCAAGACTGTCTAAAGGCAGGAGGACGTTGTTGACATGAAACTGGCAGTTACTTATCTATGCTTGGGAGATGAGATGGGAGTGAATGATGCACATAAAACTCAATCCTGAATATCAAATTCAGGAAGAGAAGAACCAGTTCCTTTGACAGCTGTCTCATCAAGCAAATGAAAAAAAAAGTTCCCATTTTACCTGTTTTGATCAAAAAGCATATTTAGTCTTTTCTGAAGTCATGTCAGGTGGAGAAAAATCTGAGAGAAAAGACAGTACTCCATTAATGGTGTCGATTCAAACTGAAGTGGCAAGGCAATGTTTATTCAGCTCTGACTTGCAAATGTCAGAATCATCTTCTTTTCTTTCCTTTTCAGGACTAAACCCCTTTTCTACCTTTCAGCTGTGTAGGGTCATGGCTCCCAATAATATGGATTATAAATTCCATGCTTGAAAATATTCTTGTGAAAGAGCTAGGTATGAACAATGTTTAGTTCCAGGACATGAGCTTACTTAGCATGTAGCTGTTGATTACCATGTGCCTACCATTTAAGCATCTCATGTTACCTGCTAACAGACATATTTCAGGGACAGGTTGGATGCAGGTTGAGTGGCATGGTTTAGTGTGACGTGTCCCTGTTTATGGCAGGGGGGTTGGAACTAGATGATCTTAAGGTCCTTTCTAATCTTAACTATTCTATGATTCTATGATTCTATGATATTAGCCTTGCTGCACAATCAGAAAGATGATGTAACTGAGAAGGAAAAGCTATTCCCCTGAAGACATTAAGAGGCAGGATAAAAGAAAGCCTCATTTATGCATTTTCTGGGCCATGGAGGTTCTGCAAAGAAAATTATCTGGCTCTAGATGCTTTTATTTTTTGATGGCCCTGTATTTTTCAAATGCTAAAAAAGGGAAACACTATCTGCTTTTATAGTATCTGAAGTAAATTCATGCAACATCCTTACTTTTGTAACATCCTCTAGGGTATGAAGAGAAATCTTATCTAGAGATTATGTGATGATCATGGAAAGGTAAGTAACCATAGGAAGTCTGAATATGCCTTGTGAACTGAGAATCATCACTCCTTTGCAGGCACATATCAACACCAATCAGAACAAGAAGAGGATCACTGAGCTTTACAAGTGAGTTGGAAATACATCTAATACTGAGATTTGTTTGATAATTATATTGATGTCTAAGTATGGTGCCATGATGATAAGCCTTTCCTTTTTGGAGGACCTTGATGCAGAACACTTTCAATAAACAAGAAATATAAGTGTCACAGGGCTCCTTTCCTCCGCTGAACCAGAATCTCATGCTATCCTTGTTTGGGTCGACAGGATGTTATGCTAGAGAAGATGAACTCTGGTGCCAGATTTCAGATTGTCTGAGGAGGCTGTAGTTTCTACTTGGAGATCATCAGATCTCAGGACTTGAGCAATCTGATCTAACTGGCCTTGCTCTGAGCAAGCAGCTGGTAAAACAAAGGAAAGAAAAAAAGTAGGTAGCTAAGCATTTTAAAGAAAGGCTTGGATAAGTTCTTTCAAATTAAAATTTCAATACAAACTAGTTTCTAAAAGATTAATATAACTTATTAATATTTTAATTTTTAACTCTAACACAGGTAAAATAATTTAATTATATGCTAGATTGTTATATAACTTCCTATACACTTCATATATGTGAAAACTTGTTCATTAGAGAAATGTGTAGCAAAAATATCAGTCAAACTTTTTAATTAAAAAGAAGGGTTTGGCAGTAACAGAATTTGTGACAATTCATCATCTTTCTCTGGATTGTTTTGGGGAGAAATAGCACTGCAAGGAACAAAAAATTCTGATCTGCAAAGTATTAAAATTTTCCAAATGAAGCAGTTAATTTTTCTAATTTAAGGCATGATTTTTGCCTCTCCAGGTGTGTTTTCAGGATGTTTAAAATCCACATGAACCATCTTATGTCAAATGATTATTTCTATTTCAAATATTTTTCAACTTTATTTTACTGATTTTTTTCTATTGACTTGATATGCTCCTTTTGGAACTTCAAGCAAAACCAATCAGTCCAAGAGGAGAAACTTAAATATATTTTAGTCAAAACAGCATTAGTCTTGTTCTGAGACTAAGATTAAACCAAGCTGTGAAATGCTCCTTGATTTGTAGACTGAATAGTTAGAAGTGCACATTCTGTGTCTAACAGGCTGACACTAAATAACTGAATTAAGCCACAAATAATCCAATTAAATATGAAACTTTCAGGAGCTACAATCTCAGAATCACCTCACAAAACTTAAGGTTTTGCTTTTCCCTTGGCTTCAGTAGCTCAAGTGGGTAATAGTTCTGAGCCTTGTCTGAACTCCAACCTTCTCAAAGCCTCACTAACATCTTAGCCCTATACAAAAGCAATTTTCCCTTTTATTAATCTTTTTGAGATTTATGAGCAATGAAAAATGCTTAGAGAAATATATCCAAAGGAAAGAACAAATGTAATGGAGAGAAATCCCTATTTCTATGATGGGACTAAAATCATGCTCTCTTTTTTTTTTTTTGACTTGAGTATTCTTTAGCAGTGGGCTTCCTTTTCCCCAAACATTCTTGCTGCACAACATACAGATCTCAATTTTTAATAGAAATGGTACCCAAGGATCATAATAATAAGTTTCACAGCTTAGTGGAACTGCTAAATTAATGAGAAATTAAATAACAGTAAGAAAAGGAGAGAATAAGATTACAGTCTCTAAGAAGAAAGACTGAAAATGTCACAGAGCAATTCAAGGACCTTGTTTTCAGGTCTTGCTGAAGAACTTCAGGTGGCTTCAATAGAACGTTTGAAGCCCAACAATTCTGGATGGAAAAAGCCTACTTCTGCCTGATTATGGCCAGTTATTTTAAGTCTGGGAAGAAACACACTTCTTGAATGCCAAACAGGACTTAACAACCTGAGTGATTTGCCACTGGTTCTGAGAAAATTCTTAGAAAATATATTCCTGAGACTTTTAGCATTAGTAAGAATGATCAGCCAGTCTTATCTTTGCCTTTTATTCCTTTTCACCACAGCGCTAATCCAAGGCCAAGAGATCTTAAACTATGCAAAGGAGTGTGGAAGAGAATCCCCAACTTGAGTGCTACCAAATAGATTGATATGAGAAGGCTGCATGATGGAACTAGTAAAGACTCTAAGTAAATACTTAAAAGTACTTTTGTTTTGATGGCAGGTTGTACAAGTGTTTGCTGAGCAACAGGAAGAAGCAGGCTAGGGCACAGACTCTAGCTAAAAGATGGCCAAAAATGGTATTTTCAGGCTATACTAGCTCCACAACCTGGTTCATTATGCAATAATGAAAGTAGATGAACTTGTTCAGCTTGAGGGAGCAGCAAGGAAGTGGAAAGGACATAAAAAAAAAAAACAAAACAAACCAAAGAATCTCAAATCAGAGACTGCTATGAAACTCTGAGAAGAAAAGTGTGATGAAAAGCATGAGGAGATTTTTTTTTGATAAATCTCAATCCTCTCACAGAAGATATGGAAAATAAAAATTATGAATTGAAGCAGAGTTTTCTGCCATATACATTCAAAAATTATGATTGCTTAAGCAAACAAAATGTGATTATCCTGGGATATCAAATTATAGCTCACAAGGGAATGTTAAGTGCCAAACACAAAAGACACAAAAGAGAGGAGTTATGTAGCAGAGTAATGTAGCAACAGTATAACAAAACTATGAAAAAAAGTAAAACCAGCTACTTCAGAAAATGAATCTATAATTTAAGATAAAAGGCAACATACGAAATGTCACAGTACCATATCGACCATACATGGTTTATATATTGATGACTGCCAAATTGCCAAGAAACCTTACCACAGTCATAGAATCATAGAACCATAGAATAGTTAGGGTTGGAAAGGACCTTAAGATCATCTAGTTCCAACCTCCCTGCCGTAAGCAGGGACATCCCACACTAAATCATGCCATGCAAGGCATTGTCTAACCTGGCCTTAAATACCGCCAGGAATGGAGCACTCACAACCTCCCTGGGAAACCCATTCCAGTGCCTCACCACCCTCACAGGAAAGAATTTCTTCCTTATATCCAATCTAAACCTCCCCTTTAAGTTTGAATCTGTTACCCCTTGTCCTGTTACTACAGTCCCTAAGGAAGAGTCCCTCCCCAGTATCCCTATAGGCCCCCTTCAGATACTGGAAGGCTGCTATGAGGTCTCCATGCAGCCTTCTCTTCCCCAGGCTTAACAGCTCCAACTTTCCCAGCCTGTCTTCATATGAGAGATGTTCTGTAATTCTGAAATTAAAGCTAAATATTCTTTCTCAAATATATTTGTGCATTTGCACTCATTTTATTGGATTTGTTTGAAAGGAAAATACTAGCTTTCAATGGCACAGAAAACATACAGTTTTTCAAATCATGCTACTTGACAGCTAAGGTTTTCATTTATATTATCCTGTTAACTTTTAAGACTAAAAATCTTAAGTATCATAGATAAAAACCACAAGATCCAGGTGGTCTGTATATTTTAATTTCTAAGTTAGAGGTGGCATATGGCTTTAGTGCCTCTGGGGCAACCCACAGGGAAGCAACAGTAAAATCATTAAGCCATAGAGAAAGGCGAAACAAGAGTTACCCACAAAATAATGTAGCTCCTACTACTCCATTACAGATGCAATTTTGTTTTGTGCTTCATACGGGTTCTGTGAGTCAACTTGCCCACATGCATATATTAGTATTGCTTCGTGCACTAGATCTGTTTTTTAATCAACAAGACAAATGCATATGTCAAAGGCAAGATATTTTTTTCCACTAAAATCAGAATAGCTCAGACTTTTTTCAAAAAAAATATTCTTCAACAGTCCCCAAAACAGATGAGAAAACCAGCTGGGTAGCTGTATGAAGATGCAAATGTTCTACAGTTCACATAAGGAACCAGTTACAATTTCAGTTCCTCTCTTGTTGTGAATTCTAATGATTTAACAGCCCCCCCCCCCCAAACTCACA
>NDXB01009813.1:0-20306 GCA_002631895.1 Agapornis roseicollis
CTCCTTTGATAAGCTGTACGGTGCTGGGTGTTCTGTCTAAGTCACATAAACCATCTCCTACATACAAGAAATTTATAACCAAAACACAGGCTCTCAGAAATGAAGTATTAGAATTTTGGACATAATATTTCAAATAAAATTACAAGAATTTGAATCCTAGCAATTGAAATAAAAAAACAATTAAAAGTTAATAAAAGCTTCTACTGACTTGAGTGGGGTTTAGGTAAATCATCAGGTACTAAAACTGCATGTTTCTAAAATCAGCATTCCAGCTACATTTAAGAATATCTACATGACAGGAAGTCACAGCTTAGAACACCCTGCAAATTCCATTTCATGCTGATTTCAAACAACATTTTGGCTCATAAATCAATACCACATCAATATCATTGTATATTAATTTACATTTGAAGCACTGTAAAGGAGTTGATTCTCCCTCTACTAACTGATTACACAGAATTCATTTGGTAAATAGATTTCTCACTTGGATGCTTCCACTGTGTCAAAATAAGATTAACTAACAATCTAGAGGTGGTATTTTAGTATATGGGTTATTTTTGCTTTGCCTCTAATGTCAATTTAATGGATAGATTGTAATTTATACTGAAAGTTCTAAATATCACCATGACTTCCTTACCTGTCCATCAGAAGGCTTTTGAGATCAAGATTTAAAAGGAACTTAGCTAGAGGAAAGGTAGCACCTTTCAATAACAGCTTTCTCTGAGGAATTCCCATCGCAAAGGGAATTGCTAGTGCATGAAACAAGCTGAAAGGTTGCAAAGCAAGACTGACAGTGAAAATTGTAGACTCTGGAATAAAGAAATTGTCTCAATCACAAGTGATCAAGTAAGTTGTGCAACATGTTGGAAAAAATACATACTAATCAAAGTGCTTTCTTTAATTTGTAGTTAACTGCTATGTGTTTGGCATCTTAGCACTGCAGGACTGTTGTGAAGCTCGGCTAAGTGAAAATCAGTAGCAGTTGCATGACATTTGTCCTTATTGTTTGTTAATCAGCAACACAGCATCCTACAGCGCAGAAAAAATAAATTATTCCTCCCCCAAGAAATAAGCAGGTGGGACAGTGCCTAAAGACCATCCAATATATATTATGCTTATGTAACTATCAGGGTCTTGTATGTGTTGACTAATGCAATGAAAAATATTGCAATTATTTCAGTAAACTAATATCAATGGATCAGAAACCTGTGGTTGCAAAACATGATCATCCTTAGAAAGCATTGAAAAGCTCCAAGAGCTCTCACCAGTGTCTGATCTTGATCTCATCATGCATTAAGCAGTGTCTTGTATGCAAAAGCATATAGTCCTCTGTTTTTCTAAGAATATCAGACATACAAAAAGCATCCCATATAAAACATTAAGCCCTTGGCAACTTTGAATTTGGGACTCCAGAGCACAACTCTACTCCAGAAAGTTTTGGTTTAGAAGTGTCATAACTTTTGTCATCCCTCAATGATTACCTTCCACCTGCAAGTTTAAAGATGGGCTTTGAGCTTAAATCACAGCAGAGGACCATGTTATTAATAAATGGGAGAGAAAATGACACTTTCTACCACACCTAAATAAGACAGGTGTTCTTCAAACAACAATCTCAGTTATACCTACGTGTATACCTATTTAGGTACACTAATAGGCTCAAATTTGTAAAGGGTTGGGTTAGGGACTGATGATTCAATCCTCAGCAATACTTTACAATTGAATTTCTTCCACAAAAGCAGTGTTTTAAATTAATTAGGTGCTGAGTGGTTCATTCACCAAAAATATTGAAGGTACCCCTTTGAAGTAGGGTGTTGAGAAATCTACAGTAATCATTTTTTATAAACAATCAACTGTGTACTTGAATTTTCCAAAAAGCTTTAAAATTCTAATCACTAATGTTTCCTTAATATATCAGCTGTCTGGAGATAAAGAAAATGCCTCTTATCATTAAGTTTATTAAAAGAAAGGAATTGTGGGGTAGAATTATATGACTACTTCTCTCTGTGGAGGAAGTTCAGTTACCAGGAAGATCACATATGAATCTGCTCACTTCAAAATCTTTATAAATGATCTATGAAAAGATCTTGCAACATGAGGATCATCAAAATGTGAGCTGAATGAAAAAGGTTGCAAAGGTTTTTGCAGTACTGACTGATGGGGCTGAGAGACAATATAGTGATAGAAGATGGAATTCAACATAGAAAAGTGCAAACTAACAGGAATGGAAAATTAACATTAACATTTCTTCTAGTGATGGACACTACTGTTAGGAATTCAGGAAGATATCTTGTCAACCTGACCCCTTCTAAAAGTCAAAGTTCCACCAAAGAAGGGTAAATAAAACATATGCAATTGCTTTAAAAAAATAGCAACTACCAGAGTAATTTTACTCCTAATTAAACCATGATATGCATAATTCTGATCAGCCCATACAAAAAAACTATGCAAAAGAACTTGGGACACATAAATCATAGAATCATAGACTGGTTTTCGTTAGAAAGCACCTTCAAGGTCATCTAGTTTCATCCCCCCTTGCCACAGGCAGGGACATCTTCCACTAGAACAGGTTGCTCAAAGACCTGTCCAACCTGGTCTTAAAGACTTCCAGGGATGGGGCATCCACAGCTTCTCTGGGCAGTCTGTGCCAGTGCCTTAGCACCCTAATAATGAAGAATTTCTTCCTAATATCTAATTTAACATGCAACAATATATTAATTGAGCAGCTGACCCTTGCCTTTCCCACCTATAGGAAGCAACTAGTTCCACAAGTGGGTTAGCATTTGCATGCTAGCAGTTTGTCAGTGCATCCACGCTTTACAGATCTTCCACTCATGCACAGCTAACCAGTCCTTAGCTGAACTCCGTGTTGACACAATACTGGAAGTGTAAGGGTGGATGTGCAAGAAGAATAGGAGAGCTGGGAAGAAAGTAATATTTATTGATTATAGTTGCATACACTTAAGAAAAAGCCAAAGAATACTTTTAAGACCTTTTTTCAATCTTTTACTTTCCCTATGAGGTGGAAGTCACACAAATTGAGCGCGTCCAAAGGAGGGCAACGAGGCTGGTGAGGGGCTTGGAGCACAGGCCCTATGAAGAGAGATTGAGAGAACTGGAGTTGTTTAGCCTGGAGAAAAGGAGACTCAGGGGTGACCTTATCACTCTCTACAACTTCTTGAAAGGAGGTTGTAGACAGGTGGGGGTTGGTCTCTTTTACCAGGCAGCAATGGACAGAATGAGAGGACACAGTCTCAAACTGCACCAAGGAAGGTACAGGTTGGATATTAGGAAGAAGTTTTTCACGGAAAGAATAATAAAATATTGGAACGGTCTGCCCAGAGAGGTGGTGGAGTCACCATCCCTGGATGTGTTTAAAAAAAGACTGGATATAGAACTTGATGACATGGTTTAGTGGAGGTGTAGGGCATGGGTTGGACTTGATGATCTTGGAGGTCCCTTCCAACCTGGTGATTCTGTGAAATTGATGTATAATCTAGGCAGCTTTCCAAATCCATCCTAAAAATTTATGTGCTGTCCCTTATGTTAAGAATGGTCATTCTGCCCACAACAATGCAACTATGAGATCTGAGGATGTGCTTTGGGCACCTGCTGCTACTGAGTCAGTCATCTGTAGAACATCATGACTTGACAGCTACCTCTTTGAATCAAAACACTGACACCTGGAAAACCCTTAGCAAGCCATTGTATTTATTTAGGTATTTATGCATGGCTGGAAATACAGCTAATGTTTGTTCCCATTCCTTAAGTTGAAAATTAATTTGTCTGGCCTAGACACACAAAGTGATGTTTCCAGATCATGTGTCAACTGAAAAATATTTTGGTTAGTGCAATTCTTACTCAAGAAACTGTTGATTAGTGTATTTGAGCTGTGTTCACAATATACTATTTTCTCTTTCACTGAGTAATGGATGAGAACATTGGAAAGGTTTAGATTAATCCCTAAACTTCCCTATTTGCTATTTCTGTTCCTCTTATTCTCACATCTTCCCCTGCCAGCTACTAGTAAATCTAATTTGTCTCTCTCCCTAGGCATATACTAGGATTTAAGGTGGCGAGGATATTAAGTTGACATTCTCACAGTTCTCAAAATTACTGTACAGCTTGATTAAAATTTCATTGCTGATGAACTGCACAGTTCATGAAATATACTACTGTAATAATTCTATCTCAATCCAATCAAGTGGTAGAGTCAGCTGAAAATCTTTTTCTAGGAGAGTCTTATGTTGGAACACTGACTCTACAGTATCTGAACGCTCTACAGCACAATGCTGACTCCCTAAAAAGCCATAGTATAAATAAGACAAATGATTTACTGATGCCTTACACTTCCACAACCCCTTGACCGTGGAGCTAAGCAGCTTTGGCATTTTGCTGAATGAGCTTTTCAGTTGCCAAGATCCCATCTGGGCTTATTCTGGGAAAGGACAAAATTTCTTCCCAGTTTCCTGCCTACAGACCAGAAATTCCAGCAACAAAACTTTGTCTGCGGTAATAGTGACTCAGAAAAAAATAAAACCAAACAAGGAGCCTGAAAGATTAGTACTAGTAACAGTAAAAAGCAGTAAAATTTGGCCAGCAGTATATAAATGGACACTCCGAGAAGTGAAAGGAAGCAACGGTGTTCATAGTAGTTACTGAAAATAATTGGTTCCATAAAGGATACAAAGATTAGAATACCTTTGGAGCTCTCAGTCCAGTAAAACTTTTTGCTATTGACTTTAAGAATGACAAGTTTTGACTTTTTTTTTCCACAGTGAAAAAACTCACAGGTATAGATTACCACATGCATCAGTAGTGCATCTGCTTAGAAGGCAAGTCTCAAGGTACAGATAAGGTGGTAGGTCTTTGCAGGATATAAAACTCGATAAATGACTAATATAATGGCACCAGGGGAGATAGAGGATTCAGTGTGGTCCACTTCATATAACCATTTTACCTATGATTAGTATTTATCCAGTCGCATCAGAGAATCTATTTTGGCAGGTTATCTTTTCCTCTAGCAGCCTGGCTTTCTTTTATATTTATTCCTTTCACGTTTCCTACCCTCCAAAGGGCAAACAAGAGAGAATTGTATCATTACAGAATGATTATCTAAATGCCATGTCATTCTAGGAAAACAGCTTGGTACTAGTGTTTTGGTTTTCTTCCCTACATGCACTGCTCTCTGGCAGGAAACACAAGGCGGACATAAATGCTCCCTACAGTACTAAAGAAAGGGTTCTCATTTCCATGAAGTGAAGGTCTCTAGATCCAAAGCAACTTGTTTGGCAGAGCTCTAGATTGCTAAGTAAAGTAACAATAACTCTTGCAGACCTGCAGGTGTGCTATTGCCACTAGTTCCATAGGCACAGGGTGCTGGCTGGAAATGAAAACACTTGAAGGAAGAAAAGAGAACTGGAATAAAGAACATCAAAAAAAAAAGCAAAAAAAAACCCAAAAGAATTGAAACTCCCCAAAGGATAAGGCTCATATTTAAAACATAATCAGCAGAGTGCATGCACAAACCTCAGGTGCTAATGCTGAGATTACCCACAGTCTTACTCATTTATAATGCTGCAAATATACATCAACAGCAAAAGGATGATGTGGAGATAACCTGGACTCATTGCTGAACAGGGCTGGAGCACTGCTACAGAAAGACATGAAAAAGTCAAGCTGCTGAATGCCTGTTTTGTCTCGGGTTTACTGTTAAGATTTGCCTTCAGGAATCTCAAGTCTCTGAGACCAGTGAAAAAGCCTGCAGCAATGAATACTTACCCACAGTGCAGGAGAACCATGTTAGGGAAAATACAACCAAATTGGACATACAGAAGTCCACAGGACCTGATGGGCAGCACTCATGACTGTTGAGGAGCTGATCAGCATCACTGTGAGGCAACCCTTGATTATATTCCACTGATCTTAGAAAGGTAGTAGCAACTGGGAGAGGTTCCTGAGTCTGGAATAGAGAGGATATCACTTATCCCTTTCACTTGTCACTTTCCCTGGCAGTGTTCAAGGCCAGGTTGGACAGAGCCTTAGGTGACATGGTTTAGTGTGAGATGTCCCTGCCCATGGTAGGGGGTTGCAACTAGATGATTTTAAGGTCCTTTTCAACCCTAACTATTCTATGATTCTATGATCTTCAGAAAGGACATGAAGGAGGATCTGGGCAGTTACAAGTTAGTCAGCTTCAACTTGATCCATGGGAAGGTGTGGGAGAAAATGATCCTGGATGATACTGCTAAACACAGGAAGGATAAAAAGGTAATTGGCATAGTCAGCAAAGCTTTATAGAGGAAAAGGAGAAATCAAGCTTAAGAAACCTAAATCCTTCTATGATGAGAAGACAAATTTGGTGGATGAGGGAAGTGCATGAGATGTTATTTATCTCAACTTTATTAAGGCTTTTGGCAATTTCTCCTAAAATATCGTTATAAGCAAACTGATGATGCATAGGCCAGATAGGTGGCCAGTAAGGTGTGCTGAAAAATGGTTGAAATGCTGGGCTCAATGGGTTGTGCTTAACATCTTAAAGTCCAGACAGATGCCAGTCATCCATGGTGTACCCCAATAGCTGATACTGGCACTAATGTTTTAATATCTTCTGCAATTACCTAGAGGCTGGGACAGAGTACATACTCTCTCAGCAAGTCTGCAGATGATTCAAAACTTGGAGGACTCGCTGATACACCAGATGCTTCTCCAGGATCTCAGTGTCCTGGAGATGCTGGAGAAGTGGAAAGAGAGAGGAACATCATTAACTTTAATGTGGGGAAATACAAAGTCATGCACCTGGGCAGGTGTAACCTTAGGCACCAGCACATGCTGGGGGTCAAAGCAGCTGGAATAGAAAACAGGTTTGCAGAAAAGGACCCAGAGGTAATGGCAAATTGAACATAAAAGTCAATGTTCCCATGCAGAAAAGAAGGTCAGCAGCACCCTGGGCTGCATTAGAGTATCACCAGCAAATCAAGGGAGCTGATCCTTCCCCTCTACTCAGCAGTGCTCTTTCCAGGCCTGGGTTTCCAAGACAAGAAAGAATTAGACATACCAGATTTAAGTGGAATAAATCCAGTGAAGGGCCACAAAAATATTTATCAAATTATAGTTATCAGACATTATCAGAAGCCACAGCTTCTGATACATGGGGAGAGAGTGAGAGAGATGGAATTATTTAACCTGTAGAAGAGAAGCCTCATGGGGGATCTTATCAATGTGGCTAAATATCTGATGGTGGGTAGTAAAGGAAATTAAGACTCTTTTCTGTGGTACCCCTGACAAGACAAAAGCCACTGGGAATAGATTGAAAATAGATTGATTGGGTCTCTTCCAATCTACGATTCTGTGGTCACTGAATCTGTGTAATAATGCACATCTTTCCTTGAAGCAACCTAGATGAAAAATTCTTACCTGATCTACTTAGAAAGGCCCAAACTCCTTAGAAACAGAGAAAGAAGTTGTGGGGTAAAAAAATTAGAGAACAGTTATGACATTCTATTGGTAGCTTTGATCAGACTGAAATTTGAGTACATTAATTCCTTTTGCACACATTTTTAACATTTAGCTACTACAGTAATGAGAGCTCCAGAAATAAATTACATTTACCCTTAAACTCTTTGCAGCACAGAATGAAAATAGTCCAAGACTATTAAAATCTCCCAGGAGGCGGTATAACTAAAACTGTAAAGACTAGCATCTGATTTACAGCTAAGTTAGTGCAAGAAAGTTTATTCAAATTTCATTTTAAAAGCTGTCAGAATAGTATAAGTGTATAATTGTAACTCACATGGTTCTATTGTTTCTTCAAGTAAAAATGCTCCTGCAAAGTCTAATCTGAGACATATTCAGACAGATACAAAACAATGTAATAAGCTGCATTCAAGAAGTCAGCTTTTCCTCTCCCTGCTAGGTTCTTTTGCTTAAAGAAGGAAAGTATTTTTTGTTTACTAAATTTTTGCACTTGCTACTCATTTACTTCATGATTTCATAAACTTCTTGCAATTCTATTGCTGTATACAGTGCAGGAATAAAGAGTTCTCTAAAGCACAGAACTTGCTCCATACTACACTATCTTATTTTCAGCTCAATTTTTATCAAAAATTAAGAAAAAAAAAAAAAGTCCAGCTTTCCCAAGCAGCAACTTCTCCAGAAAAAAAAACACACACATTCAGATAATCTTCTTTTATGAATTTCTAAGCATGAAAGAATATGAAAATAATCTGTAAAGTTCATTTCCATGTTAGTTTTCCTTCACTTTAGACTAATAAGCATAATATATATAATTCACTGATAAGTCATCATGTGACATGGGCATTTTTAAGTAGGCATTCTACTGCCGTCTCTCCAAAGCCCTGAAGTACAGCACTGATTTACCAAATGGAGTTACAGCTCTGATCAGATTTTTATACACAGACTGGTCTTCAGTATCTTTTAGTAGCACTCTTCTGAGTACAGTTAAAAAACCAAACACAGTTGCTGGTATGGAGATATGCCACCCAGAGGAGTGGGCTTAAGAAGGAGAAGGCTGCCAGTTAACATTGTAAAGCGTACGCAAATTTCCTTTCTCAACTTTGTCTCTCCATGGTGCTAATGGACAAATGAGGACAAGGCTCTAGAAAAATGTATACAGATTGACATTATTTCTTCCATTAATCCTAATGAGATTTGCATAGCTTTAATCTCCACACAACACACTAAAAATGGGCTTCCCCATCACTCCAGGTTATTGTATCAGCTAGAGAAAATTCTTATCTTTTGGGCTGGAGTGGATCCACAATGCAGAGACCTCACTTTTTGTCCAGGCTTCCTGTGTGAATCTCTTGCTGTCTGACACTAATGCCTTTTGCCACACTTCATAAAAATTCATCAGCTGTACCAGTTCCAAAAGTGAAGCAAGGTTTAGGAAATACATATACTTGTGTGAACCTTTGGTTCTAGAGACAGCAAAAGAATATTTATCCCCTACATTTGCCAAAGATTCATGTAAGAAGCAATCCTGAACAAACAGGTGAAATATTCAGGTCTGAAGATGGCCCTGTTCAACTTAGGAATAAAATGAATTAATTTGTAAGGTGAAAATAAAACCTCCATTGTCACTTTGAGCAGAATATTAATAGGATAAAACAAATAAACTTCTTCTCCTTAAGGTTATTGAGTGAGTAAAGATGGTCTGGATAACAGACAATAGTATTCCAGAAATGCACTTGCTATTTCGAAATTTAAAACTAACTTTTTTTATTTTTGAATTACTCTCAAAAGCAGAAGAAAGAAAAAAGTATCATGAAAGAAATTCCATCTTAACAAAAAAAAAAAAAAAAAAAAAAAAAAAAAAAAAAAAAAAAAAAAAAAAAAAAAAAAAAAAAAAAAAAAAAAAAAAAAAAAAAATAAGAAAAAAAATCCCATCCAAAAAAAAAAAAAAAAAAAAAAAGAAAAGAAAGAGAAAGCTATACCTGGCAGATATTTCAGAAAAACTCTTCACAGGGCGATTACAAAAGACAATTATTAGAAATTCTGGTGCTAAAAATATTAACACAGAACATGAAATAATATCCCATCATTATTAAACTGTCAGACAGTTGCCTGGAGAGAAGCTTAAGAAAATGCAGAACTAAATCCATCCTTTTCAATGAACATTTTATCTTATTTAAAGTAGTCATGAAAACTTTGCTAAAAGCCAACTCTGTGCTGTTACAGACAAATTGATTTCTTAGTAATAATTATGTTACCATACTTAACCCACAATGATGGGGACATTTGATGCAAAGACTTGCATTCATGCACATATCATTCATTTCATATTAAATCTAATATTGAAGCAATTAGGTGCACATGCTATTCAAATGAATTAACTAAGGAAGTGAGCAGGGGTGGTAAGTCTACTTTTGGATGGTTTGCATCTTCTCACTACAGTTGTTAACATTTAATTAATGTGTGAGATTCCAAAAAAAAAAAAATTCATTGGACATGAAAAGAATAGTCTTTGTCTAAAATACTTTTTTTCCGGAACATGAACTGAGGAACGGCATTTCTCACTAAGTATTCTGATTTTGGCCCAGATTTATTTTTTTTTTCCCACATGGCATACATCAGTTATAGTACTTTATATTTTGCAAACAGAGATGTCAGTTAGACACAAGTTATGCACAACATGAACTCCAATGTCCACTGTATGAGCAAAGATGATCGAAAGTGCCCTGAAAGCAACACTGAAAGTCAACTGTAAGATCTATTTATCAAACCACAATAGTTTAAGCATAGGTGCAAAAATTTGTTTTCCTAGATTCATCAGACCTCCAGACCCACTACCATCGTGCTTATAATGTCATCACATAGAAATGCTTTCCAAAATGTAGAATCAGCGCCATTTTTAAAAAAAACGTGCAAGTGTAGTGTAACTGTTTATCATCTCAGAGAAAAGTTTTTGTAGTCTTCATATGTATTTTATTTTATTGTCAGTTGTTCTTTCTGTAAGAAGTTTTATCTTATACTGGAGCTTTGAAACTTTTATTTCTAGAAATGCCTCATCCACTGACAGACAGAAGTGGCTGTACTCCAGCCACATCATGGGCCTAAAATGGAAAACCATAGGCAGCAACAGATCGCACAAACACAAAAATACATAGACAGGCACCCAAAAAGCTGCCACATAAATATGCACCTCTGAAGCAGACAAACCTTGAAAAAAGTGAATTCTGGTCTGGTCTGAAAACAGCTTTAATACTGATGAAAAAAGGACAGAAAAGAAGAACTAAAGGAGAATGTTATCTTCACTCTGACACCATGAAATGAGAGGATCCTTCAATCAGAAAAGAATGTCACAGAAATTTCCAAATTTATATTTTGCCTAATTATTCACGAATTAGTTACACAATGAGACATGATAAGCATAAGACAGGAATTTGGGCTGAAGACGGTTTGAAGGCAGGAAAGGATCTGAAGACTAAGCAGCCCCTAGTCCCAGATAGGTCAGTTAAATAACACTGTTTTCAAACACACCAAAGTCAGTTACTATCACACCAATAAGTGTTATGGTCAGACTTAGCATTAACATTTTATACAGTTTTTTGCTTTTAATGACACATCTTTCCAGGAGCACTGAACTTTTCACTGCAATGTAGAATGTCTCCCAGTCATGCCACTAACAACACCCAATTGGACCTTAAGTTTCCCAAATTATGGGTTTCCGAAAGGACAGCCAAGTCACTAATCAGGCGGCTGATAATGTGCTCAAAGGTGAAAATTGATTACTGCTATTTACATTTTACATTTATGAAAAGTCAGGATACCTACACAAAAACATATGTTAGAACAATAAGAAAGTTATTTCCACTTCTCATGTTTCTGTGTTTGATGAATTGTGAATCCTTGCCATCCTGACCAGTTTATCTTTTTTCAGTCCTTTACTATAATGGCACTGAAGGGCATCATATATTAGATAAAAAGGACACCGCATGTTGCTATTGCTACTGTGAGCCACGGTACAGCCTGGCACAAGTGATCCAGGAGGTTCCTCAATTGTGCAGAAGACAACTTCCTTCTGCAAGTAATAGAGTAGCCGACAAGGAGAGGTGCCCTTCTTGACCTCGTGCTCACCAACAGAGAAGAGCTTGTTGGAAATGTGACACTCCAGGGCAGCCTTGAATGCACTCATCATGAGATGGCTGAATTCGAGATCCTCAGGACGGTGAGAAGAGCGTGCAGCAAACTCACTGCCCTGGACTTCAACAGAGCAGACTTTGGCCTCTTCAGGAACCTGCTTAGTAAGGTTCCATGGGATATAGCCCTAGAGGGCAGGGGGGCCCAATACTGTTGGATGATATTCAAGGATCACCTGCTACAAACTCAGGAGTGCTGCGTTCCAATTAGAAGGAAGTGCAGCAGGGGGACCAGGAGACCTCCTTGGATGGATAAGGAACTGCTGAGGAAAATTTGAATGAAAAAAGAGGCTTATAAAACGTGAAAGCAAGGACAGACAGCCTGGGATAAATACAGGGATGTTGTCCAGGAAGCTAAGGACCAGGTTAGGAAAGTAAGGCCAAGTTAGAATTAAACTTAGCTACAGATGTTAAGGATAACAGGAAGGGATTCTATGGGTAAACTGTGAATAAAAGACAGACCATGGACAATGTAGCCCCACTCCAGAAGCTATTGGGTGAACTGGCTATGCAGGATTTGGAGAAGGCTGAGGTCCTCAACGACTTCTTTGCCTTGGTCTTCACTGGCAAGGGCTCTGACTGCACCACCCAAGTCTTCGAAGGCAGACGCAGAGACTGTGAGAGTGAAGACCTTGTGCCCACTGTAGGAGAGGATCTGGCTTGAGATGATCTTAAGAACCTGAACGTGCACAAGTCCATGGGATCTGATGAAATCCATACGTGGGTCCTGAAAGAGCTGGCAAATGAAGTTGCTAAGCCACTGGCCATCGTATTTGAAAAATCATGGCAGTCAGGGGAAGTTCCGAATGACTGGGAAAAGGGCAATATAGCCCCCATCTTCAAGAAGGGGAAAATGGATGACTCAGGGAACTACAGACCAGTCAGTCTCACCTCTGTGCCTGGCAAAATCTTGGAGCAGATTCTCCTGGAAGGCATGCTAAGGCACATGAAAAAAAACAAGGTCCTTGGTGACAGCCAGAATGGCTTCACTAGGGGGAAATCCTGCCTGACCAATTTAGTGGCCTTCTATGATGGGGCGATGGAACTGATGGACAGGGGTAGAGCAGTTGATGTCATCTACCTGGACTAGTGCAAAGCGCTCGACACTGTCCCACACAATATCCTTGTCTCGAAATTGGAGAGACATCAATTTGATAGGTGGACCACTCAGTGGATAAAGAACTGGATGGATGGCTGCACACAAAGAGTTGTGGTCAATGGCTCAGTGTCCAGCTGGAAACCAGTGACAAGTGGTGTCCCTCAGGGATTGCTGTTGGGATTGGTCTTGTTCAGCATCTTTGTCGCTGACATGGACAGTGAGATTGAGTGCACCCTCAACAAGTTTGCCGATGACACCAAGCTGTGTGGTTCGGTGGATATGCTGGAGGGAAGGAATGCCATCCAGAGGGACCTTGACACGCTTGTGAGGTGGGCTGATGCTGACCTCATGAAGTTTAACCATGACAAGTGCAAGGTCCTACAGCTGGGTGGGAGCAATCCCAGGCACAGATACAGGTTGGGCAAAGGGGAGATTGAGAGCAGCCCTGAAAAGAAGGACTTGGGGGTGGTGGTCAATGAGAACATGAACATGAATCAACTGCAGTGTGCGATTGCAGCCCAGAATGCCAACCGTATTCTGGGCTGCATCAAAAGCAGCATGACCAGCAGGTTGAGGGAGGTGATCCTGCCCCTCTACTCTGCTCTCACGAGATCTCACTTGGAGTCTTGTGTGCAGTTCTGGTGTCCTCAACATAAAAAGGACATGGAGCTGTTGAAACAAGTCCAGAGAGGGCCACGAGGATGATCGGGGGACTGGAGCATCTCCCATAAAAAGACAGGCTGAGAAAGTTGGGACTGTTTAGCGTGGAGAAGAGAAGGCTGCGTGGAGACCTCCTAGAAGCTTTCCAGTATCTGAAGGGGGCCTATAGGGATGCTGGGGAGGGACTCTTCATTAGGGACTGTAGTGACAGGACAAGGGGTAATGGGTTCAAACTTAACAGGGGAAGTTTCGACTGAATATAAGGAAGAAGTTCTTTCCTGTAAGGGTGGTGAGGCACTGGAATGGGTTGCCCAAGGAAGTTGTGAATGCTCCATTCCTGGCAGTGTTCAAGGCCGGGTTGGACAGGGCCTTGGGTGGCATGGTTTAGTGTGAGGTGTCCTTGCCCATGGAAGGGTTTTGGAACTGGATGATCTTAAGGTCCTTTCCAACCCTAACTATTCTATGATTCTAAAACAACAATATGCATCAGAAGTTGAGACTCATGTGATCCTTTTTTTTTTTTTTTTAACTTTCCTTACTTCCACTAAGCTTTCTTTGAGAATTTTCCCATTTTTCCTTTTACTTTTTCCTGTTCATCACCCTTGGTTTTCAAAAACTGGTAATTTTCCTTCTCATCGATCTCCCTCCCTTCCACATTTTCTCAGTTCTTGTGCTAATTGCTTAGGTTTTCACTTTCACCTTCTGCCATCACTCATTCCTTTCCAAAAGTTTTTGTTATAGCCACTCAATTTCCCAGTTTGTATCAGCACTTTCACAACTGAGTCTTAATTTCCCTGCTCACTTATCTCACCCTTCTTAAATCTGCCCCAGTCCTGTCACTAGTTTTCTCTCCTTCCTATGTGTTCATAGCTGAGCCTCAGAGGAATTCTCACCATACAGAGCAGACAGTACTGAGGAAACAGAGAAACTGAAGGGAAACTGTGACTTCTGAAACCATTGCTAGAGCCTGGCATTAGAAAGTCACATTTTTAAAGTCCCAGTTACCTGGAACACTAAAATCACATCTTTCCTGGCTTTTCATTTCTCTGCTATTGTCTACATCTTCAAAAAACTATAATCCAGCCCCTCTTATTTGGAAACTAAAAAGTATGCAAAACTATTTATATTATTTCTTTTCACCTGGCAGCATGCAGAATTGGAAGGCCTCTGACTGAGAAGTGAATTTACTCTATTGCTAATATTCTGAAAACTGCTTCTTCAAAACCAAGTCACTGTTCATCCCAGTCCTTACTTGAAATTAGGGTGTCTGTGCTTTGAATTTGCATTGTTTAAAGTTTTAAACTTTGAACTTCTGCACTGTTTAGTTTTAAAATAACTACTTAATAAATATCAGCATTCAGGTCTTGAGGGATATTGCTCCATTTCAGTCTTAATAAACTACATAATCATCCATGTCAGTCAAAGAAATTGCCAAAGGACAGTATCTGTCAAAGCCATATATTTCTCTCAGATCTTGTGGTGACATAAAATTACCAACATTAAGAGTGCCAGATTGCACTAGTAGCTAAGTTTAACTACTTAATTTTTCTTTTTTTACGTACCACTATAAATCTGGAAATAATTCAGGCTTTAATGTAATTTGAGTAAAACTGGCATGAAAAACAGCCAGGGATAATCCACTGATTGTTGCATCTTGCTAACACACATTCTGTAACTGTTCTAAGAGTATATCTCTAAGTGTAACTTCAGAGGAAATATAAGCATTTTTTCCTTTGCACTGTGTTTGTATTCTTACCATAGGGCCTGCCCTTAAGAGTTAGAAACAAAGGTCAACAAAACACAAATGTGTACGGTTTTTTTCTTTTTAAGAACAAGCATGCCTATTTCTGCTATTTATAGACTAGTTTGAAATGCAGGAAGCTTTGGGGTTTAGTTTTTATTCTCCCATTTCATTCTATCTTGCCATTCCATGTGGTAGCCAAAAATTAAACAGAGATATAAAAGGAGGTGTTATTTCTAATATTTTATTATTTAATTGTTGAATCGTTAATTGAAACATTACTAATTTTAATTCATTAATTTATCATTGAATTGTTAATTCAAGCAGCATCAACAACAAAATATATACCGAAGCTTCAAATATTAATAGATTTCATGTCAGTCTTAAGATCTCATCTTAAATCCACAGTCTCACAGCTTCTAGTGCAGAAGTGCAAGTGCAACTTGAATGCATCTGGCAACACAGATAGCGCAAATTTGATTCTAACCACAAAACCCTGGAGATGCCTTTACACATCCCCATAGGAGTAATCAGGAACATAGTTTGACCTTGTGTGACTTAATTCATGCCCTAATCATCCTCTGACTTGTCACTCAGTAGTTTCTGTTCTTTATCTGGGTTTTTTTTTTGTCTCAGTAGTTTTGTTCTGTTTCTGTAAGTTCTGTTCATAACTTACTGTTCTGGCAGTAAGTGAGACAGATAAATTTTCTAGACAGTACCTTAATTTCTCAACCACTGAACATGCTTTACTCTTTAGGGTCAAACCCATTAGTGACCAGAGCTCCATTTACTCCTCACAGACAATCAAATAACTTCAGCTAGGGCTCAGACTGAAAAAGCCCAAGCTATACTTTTTCAGATCATCTCTTTGTATCCTCATGTCCAGCAGTTTTTACACTTATGATATATCCATAAATGAGACTTTTCCTTTAATGTCTTTGTGAACACCCAGCACTCAATAAAATAACTGAGCTAATTGCAAGATATTGGCCTTTAAATACTAGTTAGCCTCAAACATAAAACAATACATGCAGCTGCAGTAAAGTATTTCTTTTTTATTTTCTCAGATAATTTTTTCTTATATCTTTTATTATCTGTTTTCATACATTCTAATTTCACAAAAAATTACTGCTGAAAAAAACAAATGTAAACATCCCTTTTAGCTGGATCAAATAATACTATAATCACACCCTACTGCTCTGCAATTAAACTATAGATTTTGTGATGAGCATGTAATTAGTCCTCACTGAAAATACATCAATAGATGTGAAATACATCTTTTGTTCTCAGTACAAATTTATATGCTTATGTTGTGATACTCTTCACAGAATTAAAGGTATGATTCAGGACCTACAGAATTCAGTGTAAAGCTTCTGACTGATTTTGATGAATTTTGACTTATACCCAAACTGAGGTTGGCAAAATAGCCAGGTTCCCCCACTTCAGAAAGCCCTGAGAAAGTAGAAAGAAGAGGAAAAAAGAAGCGGAGTAGGGTGGAAAAGTTTAAAAAAAAAAAAAAACAGGGAAAAAAATAGATTTTAATGAAAAAATAGAGTTTAATGGTAGCTTGCAGATCAGTTTCCTTCAAAAAGAATACTGCTCACATGTACCAAAACTACTAGGCACACTTAAAGAATACCTAGGAAATGGGAATAATCAGGAGATTCACTAAAGGCAAGAGCACATGGAAAAAAAAAAAAAAAAAAAAAAAAAAAAAAAAAAAAAAAAAAAAAAAAAAAAAAAAAAAAAAAAAAAAACAAGTCAGTGCATGTCACTGTTGATAAGCCAGTAATTTATTTTGTATCTGAAAGTTAATTTCTGAGTTTTCATGTAACATTTATTTGTAAACTCACTGCTTTGCCATTGCTTGGGTTGGGTAACTGACCAGTCAAATGACACAGCTGTGTTACTACTTAGTGCATGAGTGAGTTTCCTGGCAGAAGAATCATGACTAACTAAATACAAAACTTTAAGTAATCACTGAAAAAAAAATAGAAAATTCATATGAAAAAAATCTGGAACAGATCCTTGAAAGTTTCTATGAACATCTTTGGATTATAAATAAAAAGATGTTAAGTGTATTGGGGCTTCTTTTTAGATATCTCTTGGTTCAGTTACAAAATAATTAATGGTTTCTTTTCTGCTCAGTCAGTTCAAGACAGTACAAAATAAAATATCAGTAAGATATTCTATATTTATGTCATACTTAAAAGTACCCATTTCTTGATCTTTCCACATTGCCAAACCAACAAAGCACTAACATTCACATTTAACTTCAAAACCTCTGAGAACAAACACTTTCAGCACTGAAATTCTTTTCCAAATGGAGCTGATGGTAAAATACTGCATGACTACTTATGAGAAGTTTCCATAGTATTTCAGATGTTAACGTGCCCATTGAATGTATTTATACCTGATGGCAAAACAAGTATTTTCACAAGTCTGAATAACTACAAATAAAAATCAGGAAAGTTAATTATCTGATTTTGTTTGAAATATGTATTCTGCATTTGCACAAATATTTTATTTATTCAGCAATTCCTAGCTCATGTTTCCAGATAGACACTAAGAATGCATGCATTCACATTAATGAAGTAATAAAAAGCAATCATAAAGACTGTTCAGACAATTCTAAGCACCCTAAAAGAACTATGGCATGTTATTAAACAATATGAGTCAACAAGATTCAGTATTCCTGGGATTAAAAACAACTAATAACTTCATGCATAATCAACAGAAGGCTCTAGGAATATCCAGTGTGTCATTTAACTTGTTTTATATTTTCATAAAGTCTACCTGAATAATATTTTATAGGGGATTTACAGAGATTTTAGTGTAATTAGTAATACAATGGCAGTACATGCCATAGCAGAAGCTTCTTCACACTGCTCCACGAGCTTGATGCAATGCTTACTCAGAGAGGCCTTCTTCAGGGAACAAAGAGTAAATCAGATCTTCCCTTCTCCCTTGACACAACCAACCATGTTAATCAGAGGGGAGATGTATTTTCCTTTGGTAACAGACCAAAAGCACACAAATTTTTCACCTTAATTAGATGACCAAGCAGCATTTGCTTATTGCAGTTACAGAGATGAAGGTATTTTGGCATAGAAGAAAAGTAGGCCAACCTTAGGCCACCCTCCTCAGCACAGAAATAGACTCATTTTGGTAGATTGAATTGACAGCATATATAAAATACACATATCTGACAAGACTATGCTAAGAATTCATTTAATAAACTAGTTTACATTACTTATTAAGAAATAATCTTTCTTATACTCAAAACTTCTTTTTTATCAGACTTTCAAATCTGCTTGTTTCACCTGCTTGTTTGCTTGACTCAGAAGAGGACAACTATAGCAGCAAGTGAGAGGGGGGAAGCTGTCCTTGTTTTATCCACCCATTTGTGTCCTGTCAAAACAAATTCCACCAATCCTATTATGTTACTGTCATATCACACACCATATGACAGTATTTAATGTAATTTGAATATAACTTGACACACTGAGGCATTGCAAGGCAGCAAATGCATATTTTTTAACCCCCACAATCTGCCATTATTTTTAATATGCATGTAAATAAACACACCACTCTTTAGCAAAACAACACACCAGGGAGCTCAGGAGTGCTACCTAAGGTTGTAGAGCCATTCCCTAGCATGAAGATGAACTGACCTACACAATCAAGTCATCCCTTCTCCCTAAAAAAATGCAAGTTACAGCAGAAGATGCTTTCCCATACTACTCTGCCAGCTTGATGTGACTCTTACAGAGAAAAAACTTATTCAGGGAAAGAAGTATAAGTCAGAACCTCCCCTTTTGCTTGAGACCACCAACAACAGTACTAGCTTCATGGGAGACGTGTTTTCTTTAGTACCACACCAAAAGCACACACACTTTTCAAGGAAGCCATTGTGCTTCTGTCAGCTGCTTTCTCTCATGTGATACTGACCTTCAGAGCCTTTGGACCAAAGACTGAATTGTCAAACTTTTAACAACGAAGATACTCTGAGGATATTCTGTGGCAGATCTTCACCTGATAGAAACCTGCTTTGCACACTGAGGTAGCCATGCCATTTCTATGCCTCTTGAATATATGAACATGTTTAACAGGTTCAGTGAAAGAAAAAGCAGTCTGTACATTCTGCTTGAGCAATACATGCGTACTCCCTGAGCCTACACACCAGAATCTTGAGCAGCCTAGACTTCAAGAGTTCACATGATTGTTAAAAACATCATATTTAAAAAAAATTGTTATTTCTCTCAAATCACAGGAAAATTTAGACAGAGGCATATGTTAGCTTTTGCTTTGGATTTTCTTGCAATTCATGGAGAATTCTGATGAACTCCCATTTCCAGAAACATTGCAGAAACAGGAGAGCTCCTAAATAAGCACCTTTGTAAAATGCTTGCTTAAGTAAAAATCTACAAACCATCACATAAAGAGTTAGGCAGCTGCAACAGTGCCTTTCTAGCATCAAGAAATATGCAGATCATCTATAAAACTGTGTTAAATAGAGATATAAAAACTATACCTCATTGGAAGAAGACAAAAATATTTCTGATGTTGGAAAAAGGGTGAGCAATTGTTTCAGTAACCTCACAAAGTTCCTGGTAGACTAGTTGCATGTTACATGCTTGTTCAGGATAAGGATAATGTACCAGAGCTACTGTGAAGGTAAATATACAACTGCAACCTGGCTAATTTTTCAGAATATCTGTTTACCTTCACACAGAGCACCATGATATGGAGCCATGAAACTGAGAGTGATAGTTAAAGGTTTAAGGACTTCAGTGGAAATCAAATCTGGAATCCCTTTTAAGTTAAAGCTGCAGAAGCTCTAAAACTTGAAATGGAATGGAAAAGGAAGAAAACTTTCCCTAGAGTGTAAACACAGCTAGATGAATAACCAGCTTAATAACTGAATATCTAGAGTTTGAAATACTCAGAACTCCAAATGTAAAAGAATGGAAATGCAACAGAAAATGAGAAAGATCACTAAGGAAACCTCTGAATAAGATGTCAGAAAAGGAAGAATAAAAAGAAAAAAGTCTCAAAGTCAAACTGAATTAGACCATAATAAGGAGATCAAAATAAATAAAAAAAAAAAAAAAAAAAAACCCTTACCGGAATAATTGGATGGCTTAAA
>NDXB01009814.1:2340-16818 GCA_002631895.1 Agapornis roseicollis
GTATGGAATACCTCTTTGGTCAGTTTGGGTTCTGTCCCTCCTTTCTCCTGGCCCCCCCTTCTCCCCGGCAGAGCATGGGGCTCACAAAGTCCTTGGTCAGAGCAAACATCACTCAGCAACAACCAAAAACATCGGCCTTATCAGCCTTGTTCCCGGGCCAAGTCAAAACACAGCTACTAAAGAGAAGAAAAACTGACTGCAACTGCTGAACCCAGGACACACTGTAAAGACATAACTGGATGTTCTCCATAGCCAGCTACTTAGCATTCCATCTTGACCAAATACTGGTCCAGAGCATTGGCAACACAATAGCGTGGTCCATCACTACAAGAAGTTTGGGACTTCAAAGAACTAGCTCTGACATTAGCGTCTGCCAGGCTTCTCCAAACTACCCAATTTCTCTGTGCTTGAACTACGATCTAGTAATGTGGGCATGTCAGCAATTTTCTACTTAGAATATGTATCCTGAAGTACAAGGCTGCTAAGGTAAGTGAAGCACCTACTGCAAAACAGCTGCAGTCTCATCTGACCCTTTTGCATTCCAGTAGAAGAGATGACAAGGAACAGCAGCAGAGAACAAGAAAAGTCTAGGGCTGCAGCACTGTTATCCCAATGTCTGGCTAAATTTGGCACAGATCTATATTGGGAGTCTTGCAATTTACACACGTTTTATGAAAAAAAACACAAGATGACATCTGGGGCTCTGACAACAGGGGCTACTCCCGGTACATTTTCTTTTGACATTTAAGTGGGAGATCAAATAAGGTAACCTTAGCCAGCAATTTAAAAATAAGAAAGATATACCTCATGTAAGGATCAACACTGAGAAACACTGATTCAAGCAGCAGCTCTGTAACAAAAGACAAAGCAAATTCCTGGGCATCAGCAATCCAATAAAGCATGGTTTCCAAAAGTCAGTCTTCCGACAAAGTGACAGGAATTCCTGACAGCCCAAATCACACATATCCTGTCAACCTTTAAGGAAAAAACTACCAGAAATGACCACTACATTGATTAGCTTTCTCTGGATTATTGCTGTGCTGTTACAAAAGATACTTTATGTAATATTTCTTCAGGAGGCTATCTTCTTTTCAACCCTGTTTTTCTTTACCTGCCTCCTTATTCTATAGATGGCTCAAAAGGCTAGACCCTCTAAGCAAGGCACCAGCTTACTTTCGATCCATATACAAAATGCCTTCCCATGATTTAACCAGCAGAGGGTAGTAAGAAACCTTGGCACAGGTTGAATATAAACACTGCTTTACCACCTTAAGGGAAAGCCTTTTCTAGATTGCCTACTGCACACTACTGTCTCTAGTTTTTGGAAACTATACTGTTAAATTTTACATGCTCATTCACACAGCAGTTTTGGCTATTCCTCTCTATCCAATAATACTTTCCATTGCCTGTGCTGAAGTGGTCTAGCTAGTACAAGCTAGAAATACATTCAGATATAAATATTTCCCCATTACTCAGTGTGAGACTGAAGAACAGTCAAGGCCATGTAGCATAACCAGAAAGGCCATCTCCCTTAAAAGTGTTACTCTAGTATGAAGTTATGCTCTTCTTGCCGTAGGGATTAAAATGGGGAGGAAGATACTATTTCATGTTCTTAAATACCCACAGGCATGAAATTTAGAAGTACACATGCTATGAAAACACTTGAAAACATATGTAAGAAGAAATACCCTTTCAAACCTTTAAGCTGTGAATGTAACTAATTTTTTGGTGTACCTTATGAACGGGAGTAAATTTTGTAAAGGACAAATGGTGGGTAAGGTTCAAGACAGCATCATATGCGTCCATGTGAAGCCAAAATCTAGGTTTATTCTTTAATCAAAAGCTCTTGCATGAAATGTTATGATATTCCCTACTCTTTTCAAAAGAGAGAAACGCAGGATAAAACCAGTGCATTTTTTATCTCTTTATTCACTTTCCCTTGCTGTCATGACGGATCAAATGTAACAGATAAACACTGGCAATAAAGTAGGTGTTGAATGCAGACAGAAGTCTTGCCTGTTTGCTTCTTAAAATGAAAGATCAGCCTGAACTGACTCCAGCCCCAAGGCCTTCCAGGCACAGGTTCATTCTCACCCCAGTCACTCTGCTGTACTAACCTCAATTCATTCCCTATCAGCATGAAAAACTTCAATGAAAGCCTGCATCTGGAGGCTTCTATCCTCTTCAACCTTCTCCAAAGGATTTTGCAAAACAGATTAAAATCTTTCACCAGTAAAAGCATGTTTAGGTTTTACTACAGTTAGCTCTTCATTTGCTGTGTCAGAGTTCACTTCCCTCTTTCTAAATTAAACAAATACTGTTTCCTTGTGGCTGTTGGTTTTGAGGGCATATTGCTTCAGGAATTAGCACTTCAGCAATTTCCTCCAGTAAGCCTTAAACACATTAAATTGCTTTTGCCATCGGGCACCACATGAGATTGGGCAATGTGAGACTGAAGGGCACACTGCAGCCACAGCATGATTCAGTTGGAAGAGCTCAGACACTGACTTTTAAGAATGTTATCATAAAGCAGTGTGTTTTAAAACTCACCAAACACAGCAGCATATATGTTCTTGAGCAATTCCCCTTCTCTGTTGAGGTACAGAGCTTGCCAAAAACCATGACAACCCATTTTTGAAAATCTAAGCCAGAGAAACAAACAGTTGTGCAGATGCAAAGCCATTCCTCTGCAATAAGACAACCTCCAGAATAAGTAAAACCAGACAGCATCCACTTACCTCCATCCTTTAGGTCTGGCAGCTCTATCTTTTCCAGGTCGAAGTCACTGGTTTTGGGGAAACCCTCAAAATGCTTCTTCAGAACCCACACCTTGGCAGTAACCATCCTGTGCAACAAACACCACAGCCAGAGTGCTTGTCAGAAATGCCCAAAGGTGCTAGTTTAATCACAAGGGTCACTTAGACTTTATGAATGTTAACAGTATCTTGATAACATGCAATCACACAAGATGGCCTCTGCTTCCATCCTGTGGCAGTTTTACTGGATCAAGAGAAAGTCGGAAAAGCTCCCTCACTTCCTAAGCAACCCAGAGTTTCCTGTGACCTGCCCAACCTCCCTGTCTTTTGGCAGCAAGCCCTGGTGTGGGAAGTCAGCTGCAGAAAGATGTACAGCTCCCACTCTAACAAAATTGAAGAGGAAAAACCTGTTTAAGGAGAAAAAAAAACCCAACAAAACAGGAAAGTCCTGTAAGAAAGAAAAATGAAACACTTACTCTTTTTCCCCACTCAAATGCGATGAGTACTGAACCTAAACTTTCACAAGCTTGAATCAAAGTGCAAGTGAGAAATGCAAAGGTAAGATTTCTTTCCATGATGCCCCATTGTCGTGGTTTAAACCCAGCCACACAGCTTGTTCACTCACTCAACCCCCCCTTTCTTGCCCTCCCCTGCTTCCAGAGGGATGGAGGGGATAATCAAAAGAATCCAACTCCCACAGGTTGAGATAAGAACAGTTTAGTAACTAAGGTATAACACAAATCACTACTGCTACCACCAATAATAATAATGATAAAGGAAAGAACAAGGGAAAAGAATACAGCATCTCACCAGCCACCAAAAGATAACTCACCACACCCCAATCCAACCGAGCGCCGACCAAATACTTACAACCCCCCCAAGAGAACTCACCCTTCCGGGTAACTCCCAGTTACATCCTGGGTATGGAATACCTCTTAGGTCAGTTTGGGTCAGGTGTCCTGTCCCTGCTTCCTCCCAGCCTCCCCCCTCCCTGGCAGAGCATGAGATGCACAAAGTCCTTGGTCAGAATAAACATTACTTAGCGACAACGAAAACAATGGTATTATCAGCTATGTTCCCAGGGAGAGTCAAAACATAAAAACCACATCAGCTACTAAGAAGGAGAAAAATGACTGCTACTGCTAAATGTGGGACCCCCATGCATTGAAATGCTTCTCCAGTTGCCAAGCTTAGGGCTTGGAACTGGCAGAAACAGTCACCAGCATTTTCCATACACAATGGAAATAAACTAATGACTTGCATTTGTTTTACCCTCACAACCCCTTTTTCCTTCCTAGCAGCAAGCACATCAACAAAGGCAAAGAAAGAGAAGTTTATACTTAGAGCAGACAGGTAGAAAATTGTCTTCTGCTGACAAGGCCAGTCGATAATTTCCTAACGAAGAGTCAGATGGAAGCTGGACTCTTGCAGTCACACACACCTCCAAAAAGAGAAAACATCTGCTTTTATCGACAGAGCAGGCACTGCCCTCAGTCCACTTCCCCAGGAGCAAGTGTAAACCTTTGTAAACCTGGCACAGGACACCCAGCAGGATTCATCTGTCTCCTAGTAAGATCTGAAATCATCCTTACAGACTGCTCAAATTCAGTGTCCAGACAGTTGCTGGAATGCTCTGCAATATGCCAAGCTAAATACACAAACCCCACAGTCCTAGAAACCACAAAATACTGCAGTCTGTAGACCAAGGCTATTCTCTGGAGCAGAAGCTTCTTCAAATCACGTTTTACCAGTCAAGCCCTAAAATTCTTAAGAGTTCTGCCACTGAGGAAAAAATATCTTATTAAAAATGAATATAAAATGAATCATTCAATGCACCATTTAGCACAGCAAAATGATCCACACATACACCACTCATGTATGCTCTGAAATCTTCATTGTTCCCAGGGCATGCACCAAAGGATCAGAGAGCCTTCTGTATGCTGGGATCTCTGTGCATTGCATAGCCTCCTTAAGCACCAGTAGCAAGATTTGGCATTTTGCCTCAACTGTGTTGCAATTGGGCATGTGGTAGGAGAGAAAACTTTGTTCAGGGAGGGTCTTCAGCTCCCATTTTTCTTGTGAAAGTATTCAACTAGAATGTGAACCGTGTGCAGTGTAAAGAGACCAATACTTAGCATCATGCTTAACTACAAAAAAAAAAAACAAAACCTGAAGACAGAAGTACTAGTTAGGAACAGAGACCTAATAAAAATAATGCTTTAAAGACTAACAGGAAAGGACCAGGGAGAACAGAGCAAGCTCTCCATTTTCTGTGATGAGCCAGTGTTACTCAGGCACAATTTTTTAACTATATGCCTACAACAGTTTCCCAGCAAGAAACAAACACTGCAGAGGTGAAGGGTTTCCTGAGTTGAGGAAACTATCCACATTGGGAGATGCAGGTCTTTCAGAAAGTGAAAGAAATGTCACTAAGCTTATTGTCAAAGCATCTGTCATTAATTATGTGAGCAAGCAAAATCAGCGCTCCTCATGTCCCACATACAATTACAAGAATCAGTGTCACAGAAAACTTAGCTGCAGCAACTGCCATCTGACCTGCAAACATTAAAAAACCCAACCCAGGTGGCACTCCCCCGGCACTTCCCACTTGCCTCCACAGTTCATTTACTTTGGTGTCAACGGTACTTATCTGTACTTATCAGTAACAAAGGATGCTGCAACACTGAAGCAACAACAAAGTAAACTCAGCAAACAGGCTACAAAAGCAAAAGGAGTTCAGAGTAACACAAAACCAATCCTTCCCTCTAGCTTATACCCACAAGCACTTAGAAGGATTTGTCCTAGCAGTGTGTCCTGCGTTCAGACACAGATGCCCAAAGTGCTCCAGCCAGGAACAACAAGGGAATGGGAAGATGAAACAAGGGTTTGCTGGCTAGGCTGGCAGTCATGGGTTATGTGCCACTTGTACTCCTATGAAAATTTATCCTTTTTGTGATACACAGATTTTTCAGCACAGCAGTGATCCCTCCTGCAAACAATACGGAAATATTAACTTCACTGAACATTTTTTTATTACATTGTCCTGGGTTCAGCAGTTGCAGTCAGTTTTTCTTCTCTTTAGTAGCTGGTGTTTTGACTTAACCCGGGAACAAGGCTGATAAGGCCGATGTTTTTGGTTGTTGCTGAGCGATGTTTGCCCTGACCAAGGACTTTGTGAGCCTCATGCTCTGCCGGGGAGGAGGGGAAGCTGGGAGGAAGGAGGGACAGGACTGTACTGACAGGACCAAACTGACCAAAGAGGTATTCCATACCATAGCACGTCATGCCCAGGATGTAACTGGGGGTGATCCGGAAGGCCTAGTTCTCTCGGGGTGGTTGGAAGAGGTGGTCGGTCAGCACTCGGTTGGTGGGGTGTCGTGAGTTATCTGTTGTGGTTGATGGGATGCTGTATTCTTTTCCTTTATCATTGTTATTATTGGTGGTAGCAGCAGTGATTTGTGTTATACCTTAGTTACTAAACTGTTCTTATCTCAACCTGTGGGAGCTGCATTCTTTTGATTCTCCCCCCATCTCTCTGGAAGCAGGGAAGGGCAAGAAAGGGGGGTTGAGCGAGTGAACGAGCTGCGTGGTTGGTTGGGTTTAAACAATGACAGGCACCAAGTGGTTAAACCACTATTCTAGAAATAACATGTACAAATTTAGCCTGCAGAGAATGAAACCTGCAGCTGTTTACATTTAAGACTGTTTTAAACTCCTTTTGCTTTCATCTATTACATTCTCAATGATCTGGGATCCTAAATGGCTTCAGAAATCCCACTGTCTGGTTTACTTGCTTGTGCAATGGCACAGACGTGCCAGACCAGAGAAAAGCAGCACAAGAAAACCAGAGATGACTACAAGCACAGCCCCAGGACAACTGATGAATGGGCACCGCACCCAGGACAAAGCTGACACCTTTGAAGATGCATGCAATGGAGGACTGCTGCAGTGCCAAAGGGAATCTAGCCACAGATAATCCCTTGCATGCCTTCTACCAGCCTTTGGAACCACCAAGTGCTCACCCCTTCCCAGAAAGCCCTTAAGAGTGATAATGTCATTGGGAGGGTGATGGCAGCCAGCATTTTCTCACAGGCCTTGTGCAACTGGCTGGAGAATAGGCTGGACTGCCACAGTACCACCAATGCTCTGCCCAAAACTGACTCAGTATTTTAGGACTTGCAAGCCCTCTGAAAATGTCTCAGTAAAAAGCCGATAGGGTTCCAAAGCCTACTGCCAACAAACTCCTTTTTCTGGTTTATCATTTTTCATGCTGTGCAGCAGTATTAACCCACAGATCTTTCTCAGAGCCTGGCTGAAAAGCACTGCACTGGAGCTAATCCGAACTGGCAATTAATTCTGCTCAGAAAACCTTATAAACAACCAGAAGCTCTCCCCTACTTGTGCCAAGATGCATTATTTCACCAGTGGCCAGTCAACCTGTATTTAAGGACAGTATTTTTTTTTTCAGTTCTCTAAGCAAGGATTGATCTACATCTTCAGTAAGTAAGTGACCTCTTGTTGACAGACAAGAGCATCTAATCCTGACAATACAGAGAAATTAAGGCCACTTAGAACACCTCTTCACAGATCAATAATGAGACCTAAAATTTAACCAAGAAGTCCTCCACAGTGTTTGAAGATGGGTCACCATGACTCCCCATACTTGTCTGTATTCCATAACAATAAGTTCTTGTTTCAGCTTTTTCAATACATCTAAGATATTTATTGTTGCTAATGCCTCTGTCTCCTTCACTGAGCATCACCTGCGTGCTGGACACAAATTTAGCACAGCTAGGACCAGCATACTGATCTCATCTTCCATGACTGCCAGGTTGAACATTATAGCAAGGTCAACTCTAAAACTTTGTCACCAATGGCCAAATTACTCAAGGAAATAATTAACCTATACATCAGTAAGTGACCAGATCACCTGTTCTGTGAGATCTGCTGGCATAAATAAGTGCATGTAATGTCTTAGCCACTCTGTGTTAACTGCAAGGAAGAGAACAGGAGGGCATTCCACAAACAGAACTGTAACACAAGCAAAGTATTCATTAACAGATTTATTTTTTTAGTTTCCATAATCTCAAAAGAACCAAGATACCTACGTTCTCTGATGAAGGTTAAAAAAAGCCACGCAGAGAGGAAGCTGGGAACCCCCAGGTGTTATTAGCCTGTTCTTTGCTCCATGATACTGATTTGTTATTAGCCTGTTCTTTGCTCCATGATACTGATTTAAAAAAATCCCTCTTGCTGAGTTCTGGGCTAAATCAGTGGTTAAACATAGTCGTGATACATGCCACCAGCTGGCAAAGCTTTTGGCTGTAGAAAGGAAAAGCAATTCTGACTCATAGAAAGGTTCAAATTTCTAGTAAATCTGTTAAAGTTCTGATGAAGTTCAGATGTTTTAAGGCAATATTTTTGTGTAGCTTTGGGAAGTGGCACTCAAGTTCTTTAAGAGCAAATCAACTGGCATATGCTTACACTTATTAGTCCAATGAACAGAAGTTATCATCGCCAAATGTCCAGCAAAAAGACTGGAACATACACCTTGATCAATGAGTTAAAAACACTTAACAGAATCACTCTCCTCTGCCAGTCCCCAGGAATATGACCTTCAGACTTTCACAATAGCTTTTCCAAGATTTTCTCCTTTTAACATTCCAATGAAAGCTGCTGGCATGTTCTCAAATCCTTCAGTGACTTGTTCGTGGCACTTCACTTTTCCCTGTCAAAAGTAAGAAAACAAATTGCTGAGTTTTCATTCACCAGCTGCCTAGTTTTTACCATCTCCAGGAGACTAAAGTGAAACCAAATTTCCTTCAGCTTCTATGTTTCATCTGAAACATGCAAGCTGGCATGCACCAGGGTAACTTCTTGAAAGCAGGTAGGCTGTTGTTAGGCTATTGTGATGACCTGCTTTTGTTGCAAGACCTCCTACTTGGAGTTGTAACAGGGAGCGAAAGTCACTACTATAAAAAACATACCAGGACAGATACAGTGGTACTTGGTCCCCAAACAATGTACAGCTAGGGGATTATATCTCCAAAGTGAGGTCTGACTCAACCCTTAGAGAAGCATGGAATTGCAAATCCAAGTGATCAAAAGCCAAGCCATCCTAAATACTCAGGTAGAGATTTTTAGGCTTTAGTGTTCAAACTCACAAGCTTTTCACAGCTGTGAACCAAGTGTTAAACTCAGCCTCCATTTAAAGAAGTAAAAATTCAGCAAATTCCCCATGAAGTCCCTTTAAAGAAAAGCTCCCAATTACATAAAAAAGCATTCATTCTTGCCAGTAATTTCAGTGCACCACTACAATGGAAATCCCTGCTCATACTACAAATGAAAGAGGATTTCTGAATGAGAAATACAATCACATAATGGTTTGGATTGGAAGGAACCTTAAAGATCATCTAGTCCAACTCCCCTGCCCATGGCAGGGCAGGGACACTATCCACTTGACCAGGTTGTCCAAAGCCCTGTCCAACCTGGCCTTGAACTCTGTCACGGATCCACAACTTCTCTTCAACATGTTCCAGTGCCTCACCACCTTCACAGTAAAGTATTTCTTCCTAATATCTAATCTAAATCTACCCTCTTTCAGTTTAAAGCCATTCCCCTTGTCTCATCACTACATGGCCTTGTAAAAGTCCCTCTCAAGCCTTCCTCTAGGCCTCCTTTAGGTACTGGAAGGCTGCTCTAAGCTCTCTCTGAATTCTTTTCTTCCCCAGAGTGGACAAGCCCAACTCTCTCAGCCTATCTTCATAGGAGAGGTGCTCCAGCCCTCTGGTCATCTTCATGGCCTCCTCTGGGCTCACACTCCAGCAAGTCCATGTCCCTCTTGTGTTGAGTGCCCCAGAGCTGAATGCAGTACTGCAGGTGGGATCTCACCACATCAGAGGGGCAGGATCACCTCCCTCAACCTGCTGGTCACGTTACTTTTGATGCAGCCCAGGACATGGTTGGCTTAATGGGCTGCAAGCACACACTGACAGCTCACGCTGAGCTTCTCAGTAACCAACAACCCAAGTTCTTCTCCCTAGGGGTGCTCTCAATCTATTCTCTACCCAGCCTGTATTTGTTCTTGGAATGGAATAGAGGAATTTCCCTAAAAAGAAAACTCTTTACTGCCAGAGAGGTGTTTTGAATTACTCTGGCAGCATCCCTGTTCAAAGCTTACATGTATTCTGGAATATATCTAAGTCTACAATCTAATATTGCAGGTCTCAACAAAGCAGAAGGGATTAGGTATGTTTACTATGGTTTGACTATCCCCAGAAGGTTCAAAGATCAAGTCAGGTGGAAGAAAAATATCATCCTGGGGCCTCGCCTCATCAGCTATGACAAGAGACCCCTTGCAAAGAGGGAAGCTATGGTGTGAGTACACCTAACAAAAACCTACACCTTCCTTCCTTACCTCCATGACCCACTTTAGCAGTGCCTCCTGACCTTCCTCCCAGCGATTATTCCAGCTGGTCACAAGAAACCCTTCCATTCGAAGCTCTTTGAAGATCATTGGCATCTGTACATAAGGTCCTGCAAGAAAAAGGAATGAGCAAACCACCTGCAGTAAGTTTCATTTAAAATAAGAACCAATGCATAAAGCGAGCTTTTAGCCCATGCAGAACACTGAATCATTTTATTCCAGGTAGGACCAACTGCTATTTTTTCCAAACAGAATTTCCAGGACAAAAGATAAAGAATTCATGGACAGAGAGCTTCACAGAAAACAGGCCTAATCTGTAAAACTAGGGGCTAAACACCCAATAGTTCTGAAAAATTTCATTCCGCAGCGGCCTCAACTTCACCTGAGGGGCTTCAGGTAGATCCTGGAAATACTGTTTTGGCAGCTTGTTTGATAGTTTGCCATGCTCTCATGTTCCTCCTAAGTATCAAAAAAGTTAAACACATTAAAAAAAAAAACCAGTTCCCCCAGTCATAAAATGTGTGGCAGTGTCCTCACTCTCAAAAGCCTGTCCCATTTTTAAAGTGGTATGGCCAACTAAAGCCAATCAGTTGTCAAAGAGAATTCAGACCACGTATTTCTTCTGGAAAGCAAATTTGGAAAACGTAATGCTACTGAAAGTGAATATTCACCTCAGCCTCGTTTCTCAGCAGTTTTACCCATAGCTGAAATCCTACAAAACCAAAAAAATCCCTCCCCCCAATCGAAAACTAACAACACCCCCCCCAAGACACCCCAGTAAATTAAATAAATAAATAAAACCCCAACAAAACAAACCAATAATCAACAACAAATCCCAACCCTAAGCTGCCTCATCTAAAAACCTGAGGGATATCCATTCTGTTGTCCAAAAGTATGTACTGTGTAAATGGCATCATGCCATCACACCTGCCTTCTACTGATCTGTGTCTGCTTAGTGCCCTGGGGAATGCTGTTTTAAACAGTTTAGTCTCTCCTTCATTTCTAATCAGCTGATGTTCTCCATCTGATGCAAGTGTACACAAAGGAGTATGAGTGCATGTACACACAGTGTGTTAACACTCCCACCATCCCAGAGCACTGGTTAGTTAGCTACCCAAATGTACACACACACATACACTCAAATAGTATGCAGAAACAACCAATAAAACCTTAAGAGACTCCCATTACAACTTTCTCTCTACCATCACCAAACAGGAAATAAATTTAAACATGAGAAAGCAGGCCCACACCTTTCTGAGGCACAGAGTCATTGTACTGAGAGATGGCTCCACAGACTGCAATCCTTCCGTATTTCTTCATCTGGTTGATAGCAACACTGGCAAATTCTCCACCCACCTACATGATCCAAAGCATGTACAGCATTAGAGACAATCCAGTGTTAAGCACTGACTGCCAAAAACTGCCAGTCTTGCATTGTTGTACCAACAGGTTCAGTCAAGTGGTGGCAATGGAAGTTCCACTACTTCAAAAGCTCAGTAGCTGCAGAAACTCTTACGGTTAGTCAGCACCTATCGGTGCAATCCCACTCTTCTAAAAATTAGTTATGAACACAGGGAATTTGGTTTAGTTCTGAATTTCCTTCACAAAATTGGCACGATCCTTCCTCCTAAGGGACACATTTAGGCTTATTAGGAAGGACCACCTCTCCTTTTCCTCCACACCGGTCTGCACTTTTATCTTTTTACATCATGATGATGTAAAGTTTTTATTTTATGATTCTCTTGTGCTGTGCTCAGAAGCTTTTAATGGAGAAAAACTGTGAGAAAATTTACTACTGGGGGATAGCTCTGCACAAAAGTTAGAAGTGAGATGGGAGGAAGCTGACATGACCATAAGACTGATTTAAGACCTTAGCAGCACGAGACATGAAATTTGGAAGGGTAAGTAAAGCAAAGCAACCTGGAACTCCTCCCACATGGGCAAGCACTTTGTCCTGACACCATGCATTCACAACTGCCAGTGGATGCTTTGCAATGATACAGGCCTCATCCCTGCATCAGCAGACAGACAGCTGAGAGACGGACAAGCCCTTTTAAATCTGGTGGCTAGCCAAGCAGTTTTAGGCCAGTATCTCAGCTAATACCCCTGTGCCAGGTATTATATTGCCAGTTATAATGCACATGTTAGCTATGCTAGGAAATCAGAAAAGCCAGGGCTTGCTCTCTGGCTTGAAGGCAAACTGACATGGTTTGACTGCATCCTTACTGTGAATCTCTCTTAGCTTCCCGAACAAGATGGTCACATTCAAACAGCTAACTCAAACAGTCCACAGTCCATGTTAACTCCAGCTGTACTTGGGAGAGGTCAGAAACCCACTACCGGTCACCCCATAAGAGCAGTAAGCTCTCACAGAGACCATTTCTCAATTAGATGGAATTCAGTATCATGTTCCTGTTACAGTTTTCAATTAGATATACAGAACACTGAATTCCTGCTATAGTTTAAGGAAAATGACAGTCTGCTCAGGGCAAGGCCCTCTCTCTGAACTCACATTGTCAAAGAAACAGTCATAGCCATCAGGAGAGGCTTTACGCAGTGCTTCATCCAGAGATGTAACAGTCTTGTAATTAAAGGCTTCATCAAAGCCTATTTTTTTCAGATAGGCAACCTTGTCATCTGAGCCAGCACAGCCAACAACTTTGCAACCCTGCAAGGAAAGGAGAGAAGCGTTTCTAAATGTCTGCTCACAAGACAGGCTGACACAGAGTACTGGGTGGAGGGCTCACCCTAAAGGTAAGCCTGTCATCACCGTATGAATTCCTAAGCTCTAGAAAACATTCAACTAGCTTTGATACGTATTCAGGAGCTTGTCCCATCTCAAGACCTTACTGCAGGTATGCCTTCAGAGATGTTTGCCCTCCTGTTCATTCATTCTTCCCCTATCTACCAGATGAGTTTTCCAAGCAACTCACCCCAATCTTAGCAAGCTGGCCCACCACAGAGCCCACAGCACCAGCTGCAGCATTAACCAGCACTGTCTCCCCTGGCTTCATCTTGCAGACCTCCAGCAGACCAAAATATGCAGTGAGGCTGTAAAGGAAAAGAAAGAATATTCAGTAAGAAATAAAAGATGCCAGACAGAAGAGATGTGATTTGACCACAGTGAACCAAAATATCATCACAAACAGAACAAGATTTTGATTTCCTCATTCCTTATGAAATGCAAAAATTAACCCAACCTTCTTAATTTGTCTTTTTTTATGGCCATCCTAGGAAAAAAAAAAAACAAACCCAGATACTGTAGGATACTGTGTCAGAAGTCTGCCTTAGATGAAAATAGCTTTCCTTACTAGCCAGAAGGAGAAACATAAAGAGAAAGCTGCAAGGTGACAACCCAATTACCCACTATAAGAAGGAGTAAATCCAAGCTAGACACAGGGCAGTAGCCTGCCCGGTATCTACCAGATTGAGGCAAAGATTAAACGATACTCATCATATATCACATCAAAAAATGGTGGCAAAACTTGGCTGAACTGATGGGCACATTGCTCCTGATGACTGTTGTGCTCAGCTATCATTCCTGGGTCAACAGTAATCTCTAGGAACTATTAAAGTTTAGATCAAGCTTTACTAAAAAGCACATTACAGATTGAAACAGATTCTTTCCAGCCTCTCCTGGATCCTCTTCCTACCTTATTGCAACTTCTTAAGGAAAGGCACCATAATCTGCAAGGTAAATCTCCTCCAACCTAGGGGATGGGCCAAATTTCAGGCCCTTTCAGGGAAAGAGTATCCCAGAGCACACATTTTTTACCAGAGTGAGCGGACAACATGCTGGTAAAACAAGACAAGGGACACACAGGGAGGCAGAAACATTCTGCCCAGCAAAATCCAGGGGATAGTTGCCTTTGCATGTCAAAACTCACCCTGGCATGCCAATTGTCCCAAGAGCTAGAGATCTGGGGAGCGATTCTGGCCAACCAGAAGGAAGGGCTTGTAGGTCTTTCCCATCAGAGATGAAATGAGTTCTCCAGCCACTTTTAGCCACAACAAAGACCCCCACTGTGAAAGCAGGATTCTTGCTTTCTACAATCCTGTTTAGAAGAAAAAGAAAAAGATGAAAAAATAATACGCTATCAGAGACAAATCATTACTGGCTCTTCCCTCCTTTATTCCTATTGACCTATCATGCAGGAGAAAAGAAATATTTCACACCAGGACATTTAGCTAGTACCCCTCACCACCAGAGAGATATCAGGCAAGATGATGAGAAAATGAACATGAGCTGGCTGCAGTGTGTGCTCACAGCCCAGAAAGCCAACCATATCCTGGGCT
>NDXB01009815.1:9049-19956 GCA_002631895.1 Agapornis roseicollis
TTTTTTTTTTTTTGTTTTAAGTATCTAGCAGTTCCACTGTGTTGGGCCTGATTGAGATGTAGTGAATTTCCCACAAAACAGCCCTGATAGTGCTGTGCTTAGTAGTGGTAGCTAGAAAGGTGCTGATAACACCCCAGTGTTTGGCTGCTCCCAAGCAGTGCTCCCCCACCATCAAGGCTGTCTCTCCAACATTGCCCCCTTACCTCTAGGCTGGGGGTGGGCAACAGCTGGGAGGACACAGCTGGGAAGGCTGACCCAAACTGATCAAACAGAGAGTACATACCATATGGTGTCTGCTCAGCAATAAAAGCTAAGAGAAAGGAATAGGAGCAGGGGCATTCATTACTATGACATTTGTCTTCTAGAGCAACCACTACATGAACTTGAGGCCCTGCTTCCTACAAGTGGTGAATAAATCTTGTTTTCCTTTGCTTCTATGTGCAGCATTTGCTTTTGCTTTATTAAATTGACTTTATCTTGACCCACAAGACTTTCCATCTTCTTTGCTCCCCACCCTGTCCTGCTGAGGAAGAGATTGACAGAGCAGTTTGGTGGGCACCTAGCCTCCAGGCTAACCCAGCCCACTCAGCTTCTGTGAAAAACTCTTCTTTACACTGATCAGATCATGTTTTACATCACACATTCAAAGACAAACTTAGTTATTTCTCAAGTATTAATCTTCTCTCCACACCAAACAATTAACAGCTTTGCCTAAAAAAGGATACAACAACAGGAAAGAGCACTGTAAGCTTCAAACAGGTGAGTAGCGATATCCAGTCTCTTCGAGTCCACAGACTGCTGGTTGTTAACCAAGGCTAACTTGAGCAAGTGTGGAATAACAACTGTAAAAGTAAATACTGGAATAAGTATTTGAAATTGCTTTCTACAGACTTGCTTTGCATGAAACAGTTCCTAAGTGGAAATCACAGGCATTGAAGCATCACACATAAGTGTGGAATAAAGAGTGCAAATAATGGCTTTTGATGGCCTGTCCTTGCAGATTAACTTACCAGCTCAAACTCAAAACAAAACTGTGGTAACACCACCTAAAATAAAACAGTACCTGGAGTACATTTGAAATAGTAACAGTTTACAGAAAATATTTTGCAACATAACTATTCTCCTGCTGCTAAAACTGTCTAAAATATGCTTCTATTTTACAAATACAGCTGATAAGCTAGTGACAGCAATATGCATGTCATGACAAATCTTCACTGACTACAGAGGAAGCCTAAGGAGTTTATAGCCTGTTAAACTAGACACCTACAGTTGGGAGGTGTGATAGCTCCTCGTGTTTTGTTTATAAGTCTCTTTAAGACAGTGTAACAATCACTTGGCTCTTCCATGTGCTTTACATTTCAGGGCCATGAAAAAGAAGCTGTTTTGTTAATTGGTGTTTTGCTTACATTTAAAGTGTAAGGAATTTTGCATGTCAAGTAATTAAAACCAGATAAATTCAAACTTGCTCTGCAGCAAAGTGACGAATCCCCTCTGGCTTTGAAATTGTTCATCATCCTGTGCCAGTGACACAGCAATGATAGGTAAAATGAAAATTGTATTAGCATAGTCTTAAATATTAGGACAGATCAAACTCTGGAAGCAAGTTTTCATCATGCTTTTTTGTAAATACAAACAAACAAACAAAACTAATCAATATAACCAGCTATAATATAAACATACTATTAGCTTTTAGAAAGAGGAAGACTGCATCCTCCACTGATGCAACTTACATTCATCTCTAAATCTGGGCTCAGCATTAGGTCCAACTCTTCCAAATGTTTTTATGATTTCTGTATGTAAAGAATGTTGGTCTTGATATTGAGGGTCCTCCAGGAAAGATGCCAGCTGCATTTTTACTCTTTCCAGAAGCTTAAATATTCCCAAAGAAATAAAAAAAAACCACAAAAGAATCAAGATACTGGAAACCAGGATGGTTAGTTCAGAGTACGTTTATAATCTTCCTTATTTCAGCTCATACACCTTAGACCTTCTGTTAATTTACATTTTTTTTCTTAACAGGATGTTCCAAACTTTTCAATGCAGCTCTAAGTTTTGAAGGCTATTACTAGTGTTTTAGTCTGAGCTATCTTTAACTACAGACAGGTGCTTGCGTATAGCTGGTCTTTACTCCTGAGGTTTCCTGGTTTTGATACTCATACTTTTTACCTGCTATTACTATTTCACTCTTACTAATAATATCTTTGGAGTTTTCCTGTTTAATTAGAACTGAATTCACTTTATTTTTTTGGTAATATCTCTATACTGAAAGAAGTTCGGCAGAGGACAGAGATACAAGATAAGCATCATAAAACCAATGGAATGAAAAAAATTTCTTCAACTAAAGGCTAAAAACCTGAAAATACAAATATATCTAAGATGACATAAGAATTTATTTGCATTCAAAGTTGTAAAAATAACATTTTCTGATACATTTTGGAAGACAATATCACCTTTGTACTCTAAGGCTTATTATAATCAGTGCAATGGATACAGTAATTTTTGTGGGGTAACAAAACAGTATTCTTCCCAAACTGATTACAGGCATGCGTTCCAAGCTACAAAATTGTAACTTATCCATCTTCCAAGTACTTGTGAGTCATCACTGACTTCTTACTCACATTTCCTCAAACACATTCTTTTAGAAGATGTTGAAATTACAGGAAGAATGCAAGCTCTGCAAAAAGCTGCAAGGACTTTAAGAAGAACTGTGATTGTACAGTCTTTATATAAAACAAAATACAATATTTCTACTGCTTTCAGCAGAAACCTGGGTGCCTTTTTCAGGATTCTGAATTATTACTAAGAATTGCATATCGATATTACCCTCAAGGATTAATTCAGTTATGTCACTGTGATGTCTTCTAATGCCATCTTGAACACAATGGGCTAAATCAGAAGATGACAGGAGCTACTTTAGAAGAGACTCGTGCTCTTCTAAAATAGTTGGAAGCCAAGAAGGACATCCTAAAGCATCTTGGTAGATGAGTCCTACCACATCTTTTGGTTAGCATTTTAATGTAAGCCTATTCTATTTGGAAATAATGGCCTTGAATTTCTCAACTCTATTGGAAAATGTTTTTAAAAATAATTTGAGCATGGGACTTCCCATCTTCTAGCACAGGCCTCCCCCTCTACATATTTGGTTTAATTTGTTTATACTTGGTTCGGTATTTAGAAGGAAATGTTTTTATTAGTTACAAGAGGGTTGGTTTGTTCCTCTCCTCCAAGACCACTGCAAAACTGGAAAGCATTTTGGAAGAGAATATAACAAAGGAAGAAATAATTTATAAGCTGCATTTTTTTTCCTTTCTCCAAGTTTGTTGATATATTACTGAATTTATGGATTTCTAAAAAAATCACCCACTTCTTATGCTACAGAAACAATAGCCTGAGAACAGGTGCCTTACCTCTCTCTGAGTTACAGTTTCCATGATGGTCCCAAAAGCAGGAATTGTTGCAATCCTTACTGAACTACAACAGAAAAACAGAGTCTTTAAGATGTGTTAAACATTAAAAATAAAATTAATAAAAAATAAAGCCAAATTACAAAATTAGTACTTTTAAGTTACATTAGTTTCTAGCAATGACAAAACCAAAACAAAACAAAAAAAGCAGATCAGGAAAAAGACAGGATTAACTCAAGGTCTCAATCTGAAACTCACAATTCAGGATCACTGGACAAGGTAACAAGGGCCGGAGCAACCCGCTTGTCAACTAATGCTTCACTCATGCCTCGAAGAGTCAGCTGTAAACCAGTCAACATGCAATAAAAAATGGTTTGGTAAACTTGAAGAACTAGGTTAGCTGAGACTGAGGATGGGCAGGCAGAGTCTTGGGGTTTTTCTTGGTTTAATCACCCACACAAGGCATTAAAATGATTGAAACTCTACTCATGCTGCAGCATTTATTAGTAAACCTGTTAGTGAGATTAGCAAAGCATCCCTCCATAGCTTAAAAGAAATATCACATCAGAATGTCCAGGAAATTAAGTACTATCATTGTCTATCAGAAATCAGATTCAGCCAAACTGTTCTGTATTTTAGTAATGCAGACAACATTTATTTCTGCAGTAGTAAAGCTGATAGCATTACAGAACACATTACTATCCACCTTTCTCCTATGAAATGATGTAAGCAAATTTCAAAACTGAAAATATGATTAAATATAAGAAACCATAAACACTGAATGACATTAAGTTTTCTATTTAAAGTCTATTCAGCAGTTTTACCCAGTATCTAGGTGTTGCAATAAATACTTTAATTTGTAAATTATTTAAAAGTTACATTTGTTTGGAAATAAATTTTTGTTCAGCTAACTTAAGAAACAGAACTGATGGTTATTTCTTCCTAAGTATTAAGAGGGATGCTAGGTATATAAGGCAGTCAGAAAACTTACATTTCAGGGTCACTGGAGAGAGTAATGAGAGCAGGAACAACTCTCTGAGCTACCAGAGTTTCATGTACCCCCTTCACCAACAGCTGAATGGTCAGAGCAGGGGGGGTTCACAGGTGATGCACACGGAAAGAGTGAGCACAGTATCATGGGAAGAAGAACGGCACGACCAAGAGATAGAAAGAAAAAACACAAAAAAGCAAACCAAAATTAGAAGCTAAGCAAATACTGTTACAACAGTGCTTCATATATGCAAAGGCGTGAAGAAAGCTGAAGTGGTCTGGCAAGAAACCTAATGAACTACACAACGTAACAATGTTTTCTCTATTTTCAGCTGTTTTAAAACTTGAACTCTCAAAAGTTTTGCAAGTAATTATGTATTAAAATACTAATATAATTCTGTATTATAATTATGCATAATTAAATACTAAAGTGATGCCAATTTGAGTTTGACAGTTTAACTTAAATGCTGCTACTAACTCAAGAGAATTGTATTTATTACAGTAGGTGGCTTTGATATGAAAATAGATGTCTTTAGGCCAAATGCATATAGTTTTCCCCATGCTCAGTGATACCTTTCAGACCTTGTATAGTTTGACAAACAGCACCTTCCCAGATGCTATTAAGCCTTCCTTAAAGTCATTCAGGACTATTTTAGATTGAACCACCATCCAAACAATATGCATGCAAAATTTCCCAAGTTTCCTTTGTTGGTCTATGCAAGTAGAAAAATGGAGAATCTTGTGATTATCCATGAAATGTATTTCCACAAGTCTTTCTGCAAACTAAGGAAGGAGATTTATTTGTTGCAATACATCCCAAATGTTAAAATCTGAGATCACAATGAAATTTATTATCGACAAATATGTGGAAATTGTTTGAATTTAGATGTTCCCAGGTGATTTTTTTTTTTGCATTACTTATACAGCTATACATAAGCATACACTTGCTGCATATGTAGCAGATCCCCTTTAAATGCTTTCAACGTATCAAAACCTACAAATTTTCAAAAACTACAAGTTCCAAACTTTCTTATTTTCAACAAAAGAGGGTGAGTTTTTTGTCTGCGTTAATAAAAAAACTGGAAAGCCTTGATATTTCCATTTTGTATCTCATGTAAGGAAGCCTGCATATATTTGCTGGTTTTAAGAGATAAACATAAAAAGCTTATCTGTAGTTCCTATGAGAAATCTGAAATATCATTTTAATATTCAGCTATAATCTAATTACTCAATTTACATCATAAACACAAATTAAACTCTATGCTTTTCACCCCAGCAGAGTAACAAAAGAACACATAAGATCCACAGGACATAGGGAAATCAGTAGCTGCCAGTATAGCATGCAGTACTGAAAGCAAGCTGTATTTACACTCTCTAACTAGAGAGGGTTTTATATTTTGCTTTACATTTGAGTGTTTCTGCTTACAAACTCTGAAATTAAACCAAAGTAAATTGTGAAAGATTGCAAGGAACCTGACTTTCCAGAAGTGTTCTATACAAAGCAGTCATTTTTATTAAGCGATATTTCTGTGTGCTCGCACAAGCATGCATGCATATGTGCACACATGCAGAAAACATATTGTGGCCTTACAGATAGTAACTGGAAGAGGAAGAATGGGGAGAGAATTGTTAAGCTGTGTAAACATACTTGGAGGGGGAAAGCTGCAACTTCCTATAGTATCTACTCAGAAACTATTAGGGATGCCAGTTCAAGTACTACATTTTAACATCAGTACATTTCAGGATTATTTACAGTGGCAAGAACTTTAAGTGCTGGTGTGTTGAGCTTATGGGCTAACTCTTCAAACAGCTGTTTGACTATGATGAACTTACTCTCATATACAGACTCACCAGTCTTCCCATTGATCAAAATAGAGTATGCTTACTAGTTTCAATTTTGAACAAATAGGGAACTGAGTTTTTTTTACTAATCTTAATTTTGAGAAAAGTCTAAAGGTAATACAGTGCTTTGAAATACAAAATGCTTGGGATTTGTAGAATTAGCAAACAATTCAGAATGATCTTGCTACACAACTATGTGGACTGCCACACTTCTAATTATGGTAAAGCATGGTAAATAGCATTGTTCTATTTTATAGAAAATAAAACATGCTTTATAATTCAAGTGTTATTCTGAAGATAAGTGTCCCTAGCCTTGAACCTAAACAAACCAGTGAAATTTATAACTCAGCTATGAGCTTCATGTTCAAACCAGCAGCAATAAAATCCATTTGCATCAACGTTCAAATGGGAAACTACTGACTGAAAACATTAACACAGAAGCAACAGAAACAGCTGGATGGGAAAAGCTACGTAGCAGTATGTAAGGTTATAGTGAGATACAGTGAGACATACAAAGCAAATTTTTACCCTGCTTTGAATTTTCTAGACCAATGTGTAATAATTACTTATGCATACTACACCTAAAAATGGTAGCACATAGCTTCCTGCTCCTGAAGGAGAGAAAGGATAGAATGACTCCAAATCACTTCTGTGTCCTTCCAATCCTTTACAGGTTTGGTAATGCAATTTGGTAGGCCCAAATCATGTCAGTCCCTGTGCTGCTGTACAGACAGACCATTGTGCTGCTTAGAATCTTTATAGCTCCAAGAGCTGTCCTGCAGGTGACATGCTATTTATTACATTAGCTAATTGCTGGGCTTCAACATTCAGTAACATCTGAGGTGTCAAATTCCTTGAATGAAAGAATTTTCCAAAAGTGAGGCGACTTCACAAATTAACGTATTGCCATATATGTGTACCATGGCCACTAAGTAAATGGCAATATAATACTATTTGCAAGTGAGAAAAGTGTCTTCAACACAGTTGCCTATGCTTTAGTAAAAATTCACCTATGCTAGGAAAGAAGCAATCAAATAGCATGCAGGTCTGCCTAAAAATAATCAACATAAAGTTGAATTTGAAAAGAAGCTGCAATCAAGACAACAAGCAGCCTGCTGTAACTGAGGTTTTTCACACATTTGGCTAATGCTTATTAAAAAAATAATAATTAAAAAATGTGTTATTACAAATATAAAATATAAATATAAAATATAAACACTTTGCTTGTTAAAGTAAAGGAAAAAACCAAAAAAAACCAACAAAAACCCCAAAGCCAAACAACAACTCAGAAACAGTCAAAGGGTGACCATGGGCAGGGACACCTCCCACTAGACCAGGCTGCTCACAGCCCCTTCCAACCTGATCTTGAACACTTCCAGGAATGGGGCAGCTAAAGCTTCTCTAGGAAACCCATTCCTGTCACCATCTTCATAATGAAGAATTTCTTCCTTTAATCTAAATCTACCCTCTTTCAATTTAAAACCATTACCCCTTGGCTTATCTGCAATGATTTGCAGAGCTACATAAAGAACACTAATGGTTAAGTGTTCCCTTTTCCTAGGCAAATTTGAGATTTGGTTTTGCAGACAGATACAAGGCTGAAGCTTCAGCTAGAGGTTCACCGCAAAGCTATCCAAATGAGTCAAATACAGAAGAAACACTGAGAACAGAAAAGAAAAATAAATGGGCAGTGATAGTGTGATTACAAGTATGTCTAACATGCAAAAAAAGTAATCTTTGTTCAGCAAGTGGAGTACACCCCCGAGTTTTTGTATATACCCCTTTCAATTAGCACTTGATGAAACAAAGGCATGATATGGAAAAAAAAGGCAAACTTATTAGTTAAACAGTTATCCTGAACAAATGTAGAGCTATTAAGGGAAAGATGAAGCTGTCACTAAGTGGTAAGTAAAGTTATCATAAAATATTTTAATTAAAAAAATACAAAAATGATTAAATGTTTGTTTTTACCACCATATTTGGCACCAGTGGAAACTAGTCTGAATTACCATGTAAGTGTATTGTACAAGTATACACAAAAAGGATGGAAAACTGCTTATTTGTGAATTAGGCTACTGATGTGTTGAATAGCAAAAGCAACAGTTATGTTTATCTACAGATATACAGAAAAATGTGCTGTTGATACAGAATACAAATGCACCACAGCTTCCTGCTCCATCACACAGTACACAACTTACATAAGTCATTTGTAATTTTAATGCAACAGCCTTATCTGAATCACTGTTTTTAAAAATAAACTCTAGTTTTAAAACGGTGTAAAAAATGTTTGGATAACACTCACCTCAAACATTCTAGCAGCTGTACACCGAACGAGAGCAGAAGTATGGACAACTCCATACCATAAGACTGTTAATAGCAGCTCATGATAAGCTGGGTTTGCACTAAAAGGAAACAGTTGGGCAATCAAAACAAACCACCTCAATCCCAAAGAACGAAGCACAGCCAACACCTCCCAAACCCTGAATATGTTCTTTGCCTACAAAATGTAGTCTCTAGAATTCACTGCTCAACAAATCTACTCCAACTCCTTTCTGAAGGATACATAACATCTAATTCTGAAGGACAGGCAACATGCTGCTGTCTAGAATATATGCTGCAATTTGAAGTTCATTAAAAAAAATAACTTTAAAGAACATAATTTTCAATACATTATGACATTGAACTCAGTGCTCATACATATTCAGAATATATCTTACTACTATGGAAAATAGGAAATTAATTTCCATTTTATTCTCAAAGAGTGATTTTTGCAGGTTTGTTGCTTTTGTTCGGCCTTTTGTTTGGTTGCTTTTTGGTTTACATTTCTGAATTTTTTACAACTACATTTTTAATCTAGAGAGTTTAAATTCTGTGAAAACCCAAGGAATAAAAGCAAGTATACTCCTTTTTCATCCAAAGCATCACAGTTATTACAGACAGATTAGCAGGTTTTGATAAAAACTTCTGATGTATTTAGATCTAGTCAACTCCAAGATATACTCTACCCCAGTTCCACAAAGGAAGCTTTCAGGCTATTGAGAGGAGCATGGGATAGTGAAAGCATGGTCATTACATCTTCTAAGAATCCAACTAACAGTTTGCGGTCTTCTTCCTGAAAGAAAAGCATACAATGTTTAATGTAGTAGAGGTATTGCTGTGCTTCTGATGACCTGCAGGTACAAAAAAGGCAAACTATGAATGAGAACAAACTAGCAACCTTCTTATGAACTTCAAATATGTGGTTTTAAATACAAAAACCTTTCAAAGCAAACACAAAACAACACTATTTCTGTATTTCATCAACTAAGCACATACTGTTGCATAACTTATTTGAAGTGGTTTACTATAGAAACTTTAAAGAAGAGTACTTGAGAACTTTCATGGCTCCTGACAGCTTGTGATTGCTCATAGTCCTCTAAACACCTGTGAGATGAAGAAGTATATGTTTTTTTTCCTGTAAGCTATGTACACGCTAGTCCATAACTGCCAGTCATGGGAGGACTAGGTAGTATTATTTATGAAGTGTTTAATACTAGGTAACACTGAAATGTTAAGACTCCAACTATGCTGCCCAAAATCGTGATTTACCTGCTTATCTGTTTCATCTATTTCAGGAAATTTTTCAAAGTTACATTTGCAGGGGTCAGTGTTTAATGTCTGAGAACTCATTTACAGAATAACATTAATATTTTTGATAGAGGCACATAGCAGCATATCATCTAAATGTAGTGGACAACCTTACAAGAAAACTTGGCTTTTAAACATGTTTACAGCTGCCCACTTTACCAGGTATCTTCAAAGCACAAGAACACTGTAAGTTTTCAAAGAAAACAATAAGGAAGTTTTAGTAGCATATTTTTTTCATATTGTTATACATTTAAGAAAGAAACAGAAAAACAAACCTACCTGAATATAACATGTAAGGACCCCTGTTGCATAGATGGGAACTGTGGCTTTTGTTAGCACTCCGTTACCTGCTGTAGAATCTAATGAAACACAATGAAGAAATTAGCTTTTATATATACACACATGTGTATATGTGTGTGTAATAGATACTATGTATTTTTATATATAGAAGGTAGATGTTTGTATTATAATGTGTGGCAAAATTGTAGCAGTAATGTAATAATGCAAGTGTGTCTTATTATAGTCACCCTTTTCTATATACATGAAGAATCTATATACATATATATGCATATATACAGGCACACACATGCTAAAATAATGTTTAAGTGGTATTTGGATTTGAGATTTTATTTGTACTTTACATACACACACAGCTTACAGCTTCAGAGCACTCAATTCAGATTAAGATTAGATTTACAATATTTTAGGATAACTTTTTCAGACTGCAATTCTTGAATTTGTTATCTGAACAAGAGACTGACATGTTCTATTTCCAGTTGTGGTTTAAAATCAATTTTTATTCATTTGAGTGAAAAGCTACTTACCTATGTTTTCCTCAGACAGTCTTAAGATTTCCTGGAACTGGGGTTTTACCTATACAAAGGATGATGAATCCCATGTAAGAAAACCTGTTACCAGTGTCAATAAATTTAGGAGCAAACTAAGAGTAAAAGAAAAAACCCAATCAAAAACAAAAACAAAAACAAAAACAAAACCAAAAACCAACCAAACAAAAAACCCAACCAACCCCCCCCCCCCCCCCCC
>NDXB01009815.1:20110-45590 GCA_002631895.1 Agapornis roseicollis
CAAAAAACAACAGAGAAAGGACATTTTGAAGATACAGAAAGAAAAAAATTCTTTAAAAAGCACAGCCAACTTTTATGAAAATTGAAAGTATTACATAAGAGCATAATAATTCCTACTGAGTTCCCTCATTGTGGTAGCAGTATTTAGCACTCCTGATACCAAAAGTATCAGGAAGTCCCTTGGCAATATTCTTTAGCTGGGCTTTATAGTATATGGTTTTACATGGGGGTGTGGGAGTAAGATTTTTGCTTTGTATCTTTGCTGTCTAGTAAATACTTTCTTCTGAAATATAGCTGTGATAATCAGTATCAGAACAGTTTTATAGAAGGAAGGGTTTTAAAGATGACTTAAAGAAAGTGCTTTCAAAGACCAGAGGCTGGTTTAAATCTTCTCTCTGGAGGCAGAACATAATGCTAACTCTGTTTTGTAATTTTAGCTTTAGGTAATCTTGTGTTTTTACAGTTTGAAATGTTTATGAATTACATCCAAAAGTTATCTTATTAAGAAAAACAATGTATTTCCTTGATAAAAATATTCAGATACCACCTATATAAATATTTGGGGCAGGGAAAGCATTAATTTTAAATTTCCAACCAAGGACAGGCTAGAATACTTATGTACACCACAAAGTGTATTGTTTTGAAGAAAATTTTTAAATCACTAGAACTAGGATGGATCTCTCCCACTGTCTACACCATTCACAAAGCAATATGCCAAATACAGTTTTGTTGGGCAAGACAAAAAAGGCCATTCCAAAATGGTCAAAACCCAAGGCCTTTGTATAAAAAGAGTATAAACAGAGATTTAATAGGCTTAAATGTACTTATGGAAAAGTATCAGTGTGCCATGCAAATATAAAGTGTGGGTATTCAGATACATTGCCATTATGGAGACTATATACATTATCAGGTGCTCTTTTTGTAGAATATTTAAGATAATATCTTACCTTAGTGTTTGTAAAAATTTTTCCAAATGTCCTACAAAGTCTCCAGAAAAATCTAGAGAACTCATGGACACAGGCAGTTGATGCTACATTGATCTTGCCAACTATTTCTATAAGCTGTGGTAGCCTAAAAATCAGAAACAAAACGATATTAAACACTACTCCAATATTTTGTTTCTATCCAGTTACATTTGCATAGATTTACTGTTTATATTGATAAATACATATATACACACACACGGAGCACTACTGGTTTTTATGAGATTATGTACACGTTCTGTACAATTCCTGGCCCTTGAAGAAAGCAAAGTGTTTCAGTGCCAGAAAAGTGTGATCACAGTATTCTTCATGAGATATTCAGAACACAACAATCTTCACTTCAACAGAGAACTGACTTACACGCTGGTGCAAAGATGAAATCAACCGTTTTCTAGAGCAAGAGGTTACTTACATGTTCTGCTAGATGGCTGGTATTTTCTGAATAAAATCAAAGTCAACTCAGTATAAAAATAACATCATCTAAAAGAACTCAATTTTTTCCTCTCTAGCAATTCTTAAGCACAATCATACTTTAAATTCTGATGTTTAGTAATTGCTAAACATAATCACGCTTAAGAAACTATTGATTTTAACATATTTTAAAATTAGAAATCATTAGAGATACAATAGATACATTAGAGATTTGTATCATTAGAGATACAAATGAACTTACAGCTGATTGACTACCCATAGCAAAGTCTCCCAGCCTGTGGTACCCTCATGTTCTAGCTGATAGTCGTACAGTTGCAACAACACTGCTAATTGTTCACGGCTTCCAATGATGATGGCCACATCCTGAAGAGGCGATACAGGTCGGGGAAATCTAGTGACTGTAACAGCAGGGAACAAGCAATCATGAACAAAAGAAGATGAAAATACCTTAGAGGTGATGTCAGCAAAGATAGTTAAGTGTGTTTGAAACTCTTTACTGCCTTCTGTGTAAGCTTATGCAATTGCTTTTTAAAAATCTGTAAGTTAACTCCATCTCTGAAGAGATAAAATAGCTGTCACTTCAAAAGGGAAAATACTGGTACAGGGAGATTATGGAATTACCATCACCAGCATAGCTTCACTAAGGGCAAATGTGGCCTGACAAACCCACTGGTGTTCTACGATGGAATGACAAAATCGGAGAACAAGGATAGAACTACAGATGCCACTTTCTCTCAAATAAAGAAATATGCATTTGATGGACAGACTTTTTGTTGGATAAGAAATTGACTCAATGGTTGCATCAAGAGTAGTGGTGAGAGGCTCAGTGTTCAGATGGAGACTGGTGTTCTTCATGGATCTGTGTTAGGACCGGCAGTTTAGTATCTTCATCAACAACAGAAAGCAAGAGTGACTGCACCCCAGCAACTTTATAGGCAACACCAAGCTGAGTGGTATGGTTGGCATGCCTGAGGATGGGATGCATTCAGAGGAACCTGGGCAAGCTCAAAAGTTGAGCCCATATGAACTTTGTGAGGTCAAAGGCAAGGTCTGGCACTTAGGTCAGGGCAAGCCTCCATATCAATATAGGCTGGGGGATGAAGGGATTGAGAGCAGCCCTAAGAGAAAGACTTGAGGGTGTTGGTTGATGAGAAACTCAATATGAACCCACAGGTGTGTGCTTGCAACCCAAAAAGCCAACCATATGCTGGGTAGTAAAAGGTAGCCAACCTTATGCAGTAGCAAAGATGATGTTGTTGCTTAACTTCTTTGCTGAATAATTTTAAGTATACTCTACATGAATTGAGCATTATAAAAATGTTAGTGTACCAGACCTTCAATGTCCACATATTTTAATAGTCTCAAATGTTTTTGAGGGCCTTATTTTTTATTTGTAAATTATTCTCTTCTGAAAATTCATTTAAACAATGAGTTGGGGGAGGGAGTGAGGATTGGCAAAATCTACTTTGTATATGAAGGCTGAAGCAGTTAAATGATTAAAGTGCAGAGTCTATTAAAAAAAATCACAACATGACAAATTCAGGGAGTCTCTTTCTCTGTACTTGCTATGTATGAAAATACAACATAAAGAATAGGTGGATTAGAAAAAAGGCTTGGGGGCATAAACAGTATGGCACAAGTCCTTATTGTACAGTGTGCTATAAAAAAAACTTACTTTACACATAGGTTCTACAACTTAGGTTTGTGTAGTAACCTTAAATACTACACAAACCCCAAGTAAACCTAGACTATGGACTACTTCCTGAAATTGTTTCTTTGCAGTTGATAGTCGTTTGAGATTTGTTGCTGAATTATACTTTAATTTATAAAAATGCCACATAGCAGAAATTAATAATTTACCTTCTATTTGTGGTACTTCTCCCTGAAGTTTAGCCTTGCTTGTGAAAGGTGCATTCTGCAGCACTAGTGCAAACAGTGAAGGAATCAGTGACTGCAGAGCAGACAGATACATGTGGAGCTTATGTTCATCCAAACCATGCTCTCCTTCCTGAAAGAAACAGGATAGTTAAAAGTTTTCAGTTTGTGTAATCTGTTGCTTAGGCATGTATTTCCTGGCAAGAGATCAACAAATCTGTGATGAGTTTCTACACAGATACACTAGTTATATAGTAATTTATCCTAACCACAAGCTTATTTTGTGTTACCATCCAAATCTCTCCTTGTCACCCTTCAGTCACGTCCACTCTAAAGATTCAAGCAATATAGCCTTTAGCATTTATTAGTTCATACCAGTGAACATACTGATATTCTGAAAGAATATTTTTCAGCACATTTTGGAAATAGGAATCCTTGGTCTCAGAGATCAATGCCTTTAAAACCCAAATAAACTAGTTGCCTGTACTCTGAAAACAAGCATCTTGGTTAAGCATGTTAGACTGTTGATACCTGGAAAGGCCTGGAAAATAGGCTGTCTACAAAATCAAGTATGCAGACAAACTAATGCATAATTGCAAATGCCCTAACTAAACCATTCAATTCTACTTTGTTTAACAAATATTGCACTTTATTAAAACTACACTATGTGACACTTAACCCAAATTTAATTAAAGGGCAAATGCACTCAGAATAACACATCATATGGTCACAGCTGTGAGTAAGCATTTTCTGAACTGCAGTTTGATCATTAGGCTATAAGGCAAAAGCACTCTTAAGAAGGAATATGTTTAGTTTGGGCAGTTTTGGTGTTAGGTGTTTTTTCCTTCTTCCCAAGGACAAGTAACAGAGTTACAACAAGAACCTCCTGAGTCCCACCCCTACCCACTAAATAAAACATTGGGGATAAATTACTTAACCATTCGGTATTTTTCTAAAGCCTGCATATATAATAAAGACACAAAGAAAATTCTCCAGTATAGAAACAGCTGAACACATACCCTGAGCAATTTTTCAATTTTATTAAGCAGTGTAGGTATAAGATGGAATTGTAAATTTCCCAGTTCTGTTGTCCAGGCAGCATAAGCAGGTAAGAATACCTGATGTGTTGCACTAACTACACGTTCTGAAGGGTCTCCTAAAGCTGAAAGCAGCAGTTCAAAGCCCTGGCAAAACAATAAAGAGTGTAATTATTTTCCCCAAAATTTATACTGAAGTTTCTCACAGAAAATATGCATGCTAAAAAAATATTATAATCAATTTTTAAAACTTTACACTAATAAAAATAAAACAAGGTTGTACATGAAGCCTTTTAACGTATATTCCCACCTCATCTACAAAGGTAAACAGTAGGTGGTTCAATGATCCTGCTAGTACTTTACAGTCAACTTATCAGAATCAGTACAAACACATTTTACCACTCTCCCTTCGAAAACTCAAGGACAGGATTCAAAGTTCTTCATTTTCACACTTATCTGAAACATTATTGGGCAGTATTAAGTAGTATCACAACTTAACAGGCTTTATTGTAGCAGACATCTCTCTTAGCAAGTGATGATATCAGACCATCTAACAGCATCATGTGGGCAATTAACTGGTATGTTCTTGAAGCAAATTATGAACTATTAGAGAAGCTTCTGTATAATGCTTACACCTTAGGCTCTAATGATACTTGTAAGTATGTGTTTTGTTTTCGTTCTTGATGATACAATAAAAATCAACATGCATATACACATATCAACATGTACTGAAGTATTACAAAACATTAAATAATTATATAACACATTTTCTACATACAGAACCCAAATCATATTATACCTGTTGATATTTGTCTGGATCATCAATATATCCCATAATGATGCCAAGGCTTTTGATCACAGCTTCTCGTACCAGGTCTGCCTTATCTTCCATTAGCATTTGCTGAAGCATGGAAAGCACTAATGAACTACGAATTTCTTTCTGTTTGTAACCAAGAAACATACTTGTTAAATCCAATGAAATAAGAAACATGGATTTGTATCAATTTCTGTAAAATCATTTGCACATCTATTAGTGCTCACAAATAAAATTCCTTCCTCCAATCATCAATCCCGTTATGAATATTACAGTTGTCACACCAGAAGATGAATGAATATAAAATGTCAGTAGCCTCATTAGAAAGCCTTTTGGGCTATTGAGCACAGAACTCAGGTCCCTTCATTCATATGGAACCAAAATTAACTAGGATCAAAAACCTACTATAGGCCTAAACTTAAAACAGAATTTTTAATCACTGCACTGGTAAATTGAAGAACTGCTTGGGTTTTTTAAAAATGCAGTTTATTTTCCCCTTTCTCTGAAACTTCCAGCTCACCACTGACTTAATTTAGCTGCTGTTTCTGACTGACAGAAGTATTCATGGAACATTCCACGCGGTCTGACGAACTCTGCTACTGAATGCCAATTATTTTTTAGAGATTATTTCCTCTCTTGGTCCTAACTATCTTTCATCTTCACTGAAACAGAGATTTTTTTTCAGAACATCCTGTTTTAAAAGACATTTTATAGCTAGATTGACCTGTATTCCTTTATAGGAAGCCATTGCCTCAATGTGATTTATTGAATCTCACATGTGAGATATAAAGTAGAAGACTGACTGCCTATGCATAACATACACACTTGGAAATATTTAAAATTATAAAGGATGTTTTCATCACACAATGGATTTTCACCTTGCTTTCACTAGCAAAGTATGTAGAGGCAGTATTGGTACTTACTGGTAGGTAAGGTGCTAGAGCTCCACAGGATTCTGCTACCAGTAGCCTTCTCTCTGGGTATTTGTGGTTGATCTGGTAAAGAGAAACAGAATGGTTATTTGCTTTGCAGTAACCAGCATTCAAAATGTGGTTAGAATGAACTGCAGCAGAGAAATACATTTGCACCTTTCTGATAAACACTGACATTGCCTGTAAAAGTTGTATATGGGTACTAAGCAGCCTCAAACTGCTGTACTGAGGCATAAAGGCAAGACCTTGTCTAGTTGTCCTATGAAATAGAGGTTCTAGTAAGAGAAGAATCAGAGAAGCATAGGTGTATGTGCAGTAAAAAGGATGGTGGAAAGCAGCGTATGGGCTGCTTTGCTTTAAATAATATGCATAACTTCTGAGCTAGCAGGTCATGAAGAAAATTTTGTGTTGAGTAGCCCTTCAGGATCATCACTCCTCTAAGAATCACACAAGTGCCCTCTAGTGTTCTAAGCCAAGCAGTGCAGTGTAGCTGCCTACGTCTTGTGCAACTGAGGTCGAAATATGACACACATACTAAGCCAAGAAGTACTTGCATGCTATTCAGGTTCTGACCACAAGCCCAGCATAAATGTGTCACATCTCTAAAATGTGACTGAAAACAGCTCCTATTCCCAAGAACCTCTTGATTGCAGGCTACCTCCCCTTTTCACTCAAAAGCTTTTTGAAAACTGTCTTACAAATTTAATATTGACACTTTGGAACCAAATTTGCATCCCCATGGAATTAGCTTTAATGGGAAGTGTAATGGTTGTGCAATGAAACATGCGGCATGTTTCAATATATTCTGTAACAAAAAGAAGTTTAAAATGTGAATAGTTTGATCCTGCCAAATAGAATAGGATATGCATGTTGAGATCACTTCTCTCTCTTGCTGTGTAGTACATAGCCTTGATAAGACAACCATCTTAACACAATAAAAACCAAGGTGCTCACTGCCTTCACCTCAGCCTTTTCTGGGAAGACCTGTCTTCACTAGTCCAAGATCCCTAAAACCCATGTGAAAGTCTGGAGAAAGGAAGGCTTACCTTGGCAAAGAGCTATCAGATTAGGAAACATTTAAATAAATTGGATGTACACTGATCTGTGGGCCATGATGGGGATGCAACCCTAAGCAAGCTGGCTGATGTCACTGCAAGACCACTCTTGACAGTCAACAAAATGCTGTGGCAATGGCAGAAGGTTCCTGAGGACTGGAAGAAAGCAAACATCACTGCTATCTTCAGGAAGAGCAAGACAAAAGATTCAGTGCAACACAGACCAGTCTCTGGCCATTAGTTCCTAAAAAGGTGCTGAAGCAATTAATCCTGGAAAGCATTTTCAAACATACAAAAGACAAAAAGGTGGTTGGGAATAGTCAGCATGAATTTATGTAGGAAAACCCATGCATGACCAACCTGATAGGTTTCCAAGATGACTGGCTCAGTGATCAAGCTGTGAAGAACGAGTATTTTTATGCTGAACTCAGCAAGACTTGATACCATTTCTCATAACATCCTCATTTGCAGAGTGATGAGGTCTGGACTAGGTAAGGACAGTGAGAGAGACAGAAAACTGGCTGAACTAATCACAGGCTCAAACAGTTCCAGCTGGGGGCCAGTCCCCAGTGGTGCATCCCAAGGGTTGAATCTGAAGCCAACAACAAAGATGTGTAACATCTTTATTAATGACCTGGATGACAAGATAGAATACACCTCAACAGGTATGCTGATGACAAAACTGGAAGAAGGGGATAATATGCCCAGACAGGCGTACTGCCATTCAGAGGCACCTCAACAGGCTGAAGAAATGGGCAGTCAGGACACTTACGAAGTTCAAGAAAGGGACATGCAAAGTCCTGAACCTCAACAGAAAAAAATCTCCATGCACCAAGACAGACTGGGGGCCAACTATCTGGAAAGCAGCTTAGGAGAGGGCCTGGAGGGCCTGACAGATACCAAGCAGAGCCAGCAATGCACTCCTTGCAGCAAGGAAAACCAATGGACAGCACCAAGATAAACATCACCAGCAGGTAAGCAAAGTGATTATCCCTCTCTACTCCGCACTGGTGGACCACATCTGTAGTGCTGTGTACAGTTCTGGATTTCCCAGCTACAGAAAGACATTTTGGTGCAAGTTGAGCAGACAGACATGAAGATGATTAAGAGACAGGGTATCTGACATATGGGGGTAGGCTGAGAGAGCTAGGGTTGTTTGGTCTTGAGAAAAGAGAACTCAAAAGGGATCTTATTCATATGTATAAAATGAATACCTGTACCTATCTGCAGCGAGGTAAAGAATGCGGAGGTGCCCAAATAAAGGATGAGAGGAAATAAAATATGGAACATGTTGTCCAGAGATCTTACGGAGCCTCCATCTTTGGACATATTCAAAATCAGACTGGTCTTGGTCTTGAGCAACCTGCTCTGGTTGACTGTTTTAACCAGTGGACTTGGACAGCAAGATGTTTAAAGGTCCCTTTCAACCTCAGCCATTCCGTGATTTGCTCAATTCTACTGGCTTAAGAAAAACTATAGGTGAAGACAGAGTAACAAAACAACTTTGGACAACTTCTTGTCTTGACTTTATTTCCACAGCACAATGAGCAATGGTACCTGACCACTGATGTAGTATTAATGTCTTCAACTTTCTCACTGTTCTGATCTGGAATCACTGAAATCTCAAGAGCAAAATGTGGCAAAACTAATTTGAAAGAGACTTAAAAGGCAAAAATCATAAGCCTCAGGACTGAACTGAAGTCTCAAGCATTGGAGAACAGTCTTTGAGCATGTCTATCATTGTTTTCCATTCATCAATAGGCACCTGCAATACCTTTTTGGAAGAATGGAGATTTCATAGATGAGAAATATTAAAGGCACACAACAGGCTGCTTTAATACCTGTAGCATCTTTGAATTACGTGCCATCTTCCCAAATGCAAATTCCTACTGGTAACAGAGACACACTCTGCCTTTCGCTGCTTTGCTTTCCTGATAGAAAGAGCAAAGATCCATTTTAACTGGTTCAGGTGGACTGGCAAAACAGTACACATAACACGCCTGATACTCTGAAGACACACTGACATGCTGGAGTGTCAAGACTCAAGTTTCTTCAAGGTTTGTGCTCAGGGAAAGTTATTAGCCTTTGGAAACCTAAACAGAACTAATGTTTATTATCATTTCTCTTCCTTTTGTCTTTAAGAAGCAGTAGTACAATTTTGGCCAATTAACTGGTCACTAGTTCTCAGGGAACTTTCAGCATTCACACAGCCTTGATCTAAACTTGGATAAGGCAGCTATCAAATTTTACCTGCACAGACCAGGTAGAAAGATTACAAAGACTAGCCGATAACTCTGAGTTCCAGAATGTGTGGATGAAAATGCTAAATCTTCTGGGGGTCCAGACCTTTGCATCTGTAAAAAGATTTTGATTGGAAACTAACTGCATGAAGACTTTCATGATTAAGGCATCTACTGAGAAAAGGTAGAAAATTACGTGTATTTGAGTTCCTTCTACAAACTCAGTCTTCTGACAATGAGATTCAGCTGGTATTTTTCTGGATAAAATAATGGCCTGTTTTCAGTACTGTAAACAAAGTCTGGCAAACTGCATTAAATAAATGAACGGTGACATATGGCTTGGCAGCCTGATACCCTCTATTGTTACAGTTAGACTTGTTTCTCTTTTGCATCAATTAGCAAGAAACTGGTATGGTGAAAATGTGCTCTTACTGAGGTGAGCCTGTTCTGTTCTTCTTTAAGCACTGCTCAAATTTCATGAGAAGAACTAAGAAAAAATGTGATTATTTTGTGTTCAACTGCTATTGACATGAGAACTTGTTTTAATCTACAGATACACCAGGCACACACATAAGCACAAATGCTGCACATACTAAGTATTTTTATTGTCAGAAAGCATTAATACTGTTAAAGCTTGGGCTTTATTGTGAAATACAGATGGCTGTGTTATGCAAGGAACAGTAGAGAATTATTAGGCCAGAAAGACTATACCATCAAAGCAAAACCTTATCACTCTGTCATAGGTAATGATGAACTCCCTTTTTTTCTTATGCTAGGAAAATACCATGCATTTTCACCTGAAATCGTGGTGTTCTTTTCCTATGCCTCAGATGAAAGAGTAACAAGAGCATTTCAGTTTGGTCATTCAGTTATTCCTATTAACTTAGAATATCTGTGAAAAACGTCACTGTGACTCTAGAAGCTGCATGTAAACTTCATTCTGATCTTACAGGTGTAAAATCATGCCTACCTACAGGGGACCTATTTCTGACTACTTTGATCTTTAATTTTCTGTATAAGAATTTAAACTAGCTGAAATTTGGACAGTGATTCAGGGACTTACTACAATATAAAAATCAGCAAATGAAATCTTTAAATGAAAATGGATTTTCAGTAGCCTGGAAATTACACTACAAACTATAAAGGTACCTACCTGGCAACAGGTTAGGCAACAATGATGAACATGAGCATATCTACAATTCAATACAACAAACATATGCAGGTAACTAAAATCTTCATATAGTCTTTTAAAAATTTCCTGCTTTTGAGTTCATTTTCATGTTATATAAAAGCATATGTATAATGAGGAGAAATAACATCCAAATAACTTTCTGTAGAATACCTTAAACTGACATTTGTTGAAAAACAAAACCAAAATAAGCCACCCTCAAACAAGTAAAACTCAACTCTTATAAATTTTTAACTAATTTTCTAGTGTAAAGCACAAAATAATCAGTTACCTGTTCCCAACACTGTGGTAAAAGTTCAGCTTCTACACGTGTTGGTCCAACGTGTCGAGCAAATGCCACGCACCCAGTCAGTATCATCTGTCTGAAAACATAAATTTAAAGCTTTAATCTGCTTATGAAGTTCTATAATACAGAATATATTCTTTAAGCTAGGAAAAGTAGATGCTGTCAGGCAACAGGTAATTGTCTACAGTCAAAATTTCATACCATACACACTGACTTAAAGGTTAAATCTTAAACTAAAAGCCATGATTGTCCCTGCTCATTGCAGGGGGGGTTGACTAGATGATCAAGGTCCCTTCCAATCCAAACTATTCTATGATTTTATCTTGCCTTTTATTTAATATTCCTTTTCCAGGAACTTGCAGATCCCAAACTCCATGCACCAGCCCCTGAGAACCTCAGATTTGGAAATCCTATTTCCTAATGTCTGAGATAGGTTTAGTTAGTTTCCCAATCATTTAATATTCATTACTGAACATTATGATTCATCATGAAGTAAAAAGATCTAAATTACTTAACACTACCATGCTATCAGTATTTTAGTCAGGTACACATAATGCTTTTATTTAGAAGCATTTGTGAGATTTAATAAAGTGTTCAAAACGAGGATATTCTTTCATGACACGGTTTTACAACATTCTGGCATGTAAGTTACTGTCATTTCTCCCAAAACACTGAACTCCACTCTCATCAGAAACCTTCTGAAGCCCATTATGAAGAGGAAGAAATTAATCAGTCAGTAGTATCTACAATCACACAAGTTATCTGTATTTATATTCTTGCATTTTTTACCTTTCCTCAAAGTCTGCAAAAAATCACTGTTGTTCCATTTATTTCACAGGCACCTTTTTTTTATTTTTTTAATAAAATTGTACTTAACTGCAATTTGTGGTATTTCAACTTTTACTTGATGAGGTTTTACTTCTACTTCTCCTGGTAATGTGATTGGAATGATCCTGACTTTGCATGCAATGCACCTGTTCTATTTATTTTCAGTGTGTTCACAAATACTTAAATAGCCAGTTTCAAACAATAACACAAGGACATAAGACACTCATTTTATCACTTTCACAGTACAACTAGGACACCACTGAGAACTTGTTCATTATTCCTTTGTGGAAAGTAAGGCAGGATATTAATTTGCATCTGGTTTAGTGTCATGTCTAAGTTCCTAAATATTTACTGCAGCTAATAGTGTGCTCTTAAGGTTGAAAGGCAGAGATTCTGCTGGTTATTTGTTAGCCCATTATATAATACCCATTAAAAAAACAAACCAAACCAAAACTGAAAGACCTCAATCACTTTCAGAATCTTTTCAAAGAGCAACAGTCAATTAAAACCAGATTTATTTTCTTTCAGCATTCTTTAGGCAAACAGAGCAAGCTCTTTGGTGTTGTGTTTAGTTTGTTGCTTATCCCCCACCTTCTCTACCACATGCAAAGAACTAGACCTTTGATCAAGATAAAAAGGTTGGGGGGAAACAAGAATGCAGTGATTAGCTATGACTCAAGAAATCAACAGCTGATGCATGATAGCAATATGGAGACAAAAGCCTGTGGTAATTTCAAGTTCTACTTTCTATTCAAAAGCCTGTCTTTGATTCTACACGCTGCACCTAATTGCAGAACTGGGCAGCTGTAACTACCTTGAAAGTATATGGCAACAGCTGGTATTTCAGAGGAAGGGAAGGTTGTAAGGATCTCAACACAGGTCGTTGAAACAAAACACATTAACATTAAGCTGTTGCAAAAATCACAGTCTAGGCTGGACAAGGGAAAAACATTTTTGTCTTTATTGCTGTAATGACCTAATTTGTTAACAAGATGCTAGGAATGCTTTTCTCAAAAAGCTCTCACCAGTATATGCACTTGTGATCACCTAGGCAAGAACATAAAGTAAATCAATATGATTTAGCAGACTAAAAGTTTGCTTCATCACTACAGAAACTGAAGTGAAATCAAGAATCAGACTACAGGAAGAAGGCAGAAGTTACGAGTAGAACAGACATATTTTAACACTTCTAAACTCTAGAGGCTTTAGAAATTAACTGCAGGCAATTCAGATCTTATATTACACAGTTGAAGATTCTTTTGCCACCCCTAAAGATTAAATTAAAAACTTCGAGTTTTCCTTAAGTTCCTTAAGCCAGCAAGGTCTGAGTGTTCTAAAGGACGTGAGTGACATAATATGATTGATGAAAACTCGTACTAGATACACTATGCTGAAAATGTTTTAGCTTCTTTTCATCAAGAGTGCTGCTTCGGGGTACTTTACTTGGAAATGTTCAAGATCATTCAACAAAATTGAACTACATTTTAACCTTGTCCTAAAAAACTTTAACATTAATCGGACTTTTCATGGTTCAGTGTCCAAAGCCAACATAATTGTTCCAAAAGAAGTGTAAGTAAAGCTAACATGTATTTGTCCCTTTGTTGTATCTGTGTGCATCAAAAAGCCTCTCATGGGCAAGAATTATAATACAGGCTTTCCACATAATTGTTCACATAGTTAACAAAGTTAAATATTTAAAGTAAAACACTTACTTTAATGGGTTCATTATTAGAATGGCAATGTCATATTTCAGTCTCTTGCATTTATCAAATTAAAAAAGTCAACCAGTCAATCATTGTTACATTAATGTATAACGCAAGCCTGTACAGTATAGCAGAAGGTAAACAGATAACATATGCAATAATTAATACCATTATTCTGGTGACTAAAGCTGAATGTCTTTGCTTACGTCATATCACACAAGGCTGCTAAAATATTATTTAAACTTATTTAGATAAAAAGCAAACACAGACTTCAGTGCGAGTACATAAAACCCCTGAAATTCTGAATAAGCATTTTCTGTCTGATTTTGTATTCAGGATCCATTTTACTTGATGGAATTTTACTTATTCTTTAGTTGGCGTTATATCACCTCTAAAACACATTTTGATTTTTATGTGTGTAAATGTTCATCCTGCATAATCTCCCATCCCAGAGACTATGGCAGAATATTCTTCTCAAATTTCTGATGACAATGAGTTATTTTTAGATATAAATTTAGGTCACAACAAAGCAAGAAGTAAACTGCAAGGAAAAATAAGCTTGGCTTTTCTCCTTCATTAGCTGCTGGAAAAGACACATCTAACTGCAGCTAAACAGGCATATGAAAACTGTTTGAGAGGCCACAAATGCTGTGAGAAATTAACTACAAGAGGCTACAGAGATGTAACTTCCTTCTCCCCTCAACCACAAAGTAATTGTAGCTTCTCAATCTGCATGGGACACTTAAAACATTTTAGATAATAGTAGATGCTTCAGAAGCAGATTTTTAATGAGTATGAAGTAGAACAAGGACTGTATCTTTCTGTAATTCCAGTATACATGGTGCCACTGTGCTAACAAGCTGTGTTTATGTATGAATTTTTTGTCTCCAGAGCCATGTCTTTCAATTGTACCTCATCTGTAAACTTTACAATGAGAACACAATTGATGGATGCAGATATAATAGAATGACACCAGAACACTTCAGAAATCTTCAAAAGAAATGCTTCCCATAATGGTTGTTTTGTCTGAAGACAGAACAGAGCAACAACAGATGCTTACAAAACACCCCTAATGAAAATAATGGAAGACCCTTAGATCAAATATGAAAAATCTTTCCACAGTTAAGAGAAGGAAACATACCAGCTAGGGTACTGTCTTTCAACCTTAAGGATACTCTTATCAAGTTCAGTACAAAGATCTTAGATTTCCTGAGTACTAAGGAAGAACTAAATTTACAAAACAAAATAAAAAGTATACTTTCTTTCAAAGTTTTAACAAAAAAAAAAACTAACAAAGTTCTTAACAGTTGTCAGAACTAAACCACTGCTTCAGTCTTCTGATTTATTGCCAGCATAGCAGTGAACTGTAAGAAGAATGCTATTTTTTCATGCTATTTTCCCCAACTGAGTATCATAGTTAAAAGAAGCTGTTTTGATTTCTATATCAACCATTACTAAAAATTATGATCTTAAAGCTCATTTTAACAAAGCATTTCAGTTTAAACAAAAAATGAACTGAAATGTTACACTGCAGTTTAGCAAGAGCATTCTTACATTTCAGTAACTAGAAAGTACAGGTCATAGAAATGCAAAGTCCTGAAGCCAACACTATACCAGCAAGATTATCAGGTTAAGTGAAACTTGGTTAAAAATCATCCAATAATATCCAGTTTCTATTAGTTCTGCTCCTTTGACAAAGAAAAACAGGTTCCTTCTTATCCCGCAACACACAAACGCAAACACACCTTTGCTCATCATCTGGTCGTTTGATCAAATTGAACAGTATGTGTAGAAGCTGATCTCTCTCTTTGGGTTCGGGATGGAGGCAGGCTGTACACAGTATGAGTGGGATCAATTCCTAAAAAATTGTGGGTAGGGGAAAATCAAACAAAGTAAAAACGCTTTGGGCATATATTCATTAATGGCAAAAGAAACTAAGAAGATAAATCTAGACACATAGTATCAGAACATTAAGAAAAGGTGTTTTTAGAGTCTTGATCTCTTATTAAGTGACCTGAAAAAAGTGAAGGTCTACAAAAGTTAGAATTATTTTCCTGCTAGGAAAGATGGGGGAGAACCAGCACATAAAAATAAAAAGCTCTGCAAAGATTACAATTAACAAATGCAGGTCACCTGTAACCAGAATTAGAGGATAATCATGATTTAAAGTGTCTTCACTACCTACTGAACTAAAGCAAGCTTCGCATATATCTATGGAATAAAGCTCCTATGGAAAAAGTTACTTGTGATAGCATGCAGTTAAAGATTAAAATTTCCAGTTAAGCATGTACACAGTTATGTGCACAAGTTTGAATAAGCACTAAGAAATATACATTAGTAAAGGTGGTATTAGATATCCTCTGTTTTGTGTTGACTGAGAACAATGAGTTTTTTTTTAAAGGTCTGCTGTTGTTGGTTTTGTGTTTTTTTTTTTTTTTTTTTTTTTTTAAATGAAGCAGCAACATCTGAAGTTGATTTTTTTTTTTTTTTTTTTTTTAAATGAAGCAGCAACATCTGAAGTTGATTTTTTTTTTTTTTTTTTTTTTAAATGAAGCAGCAACATCTGAAGTTGATTTTTTTTTTTTTTTTTTTTTTATTTTTTAAGAGCAATTCAATTCCCTTAAGGAACAAACTACCAAGAAACTACTGTGTAAAACATTAACGGAAAGAAAATACAAGGCTGTTCACAATGGTGAAGACCTCCTCTCCTTTCTAAACATGCCTTCAAAGCTCATGGTATTCATTTCCCAGAAGAAACAAATGTTTCTGGAACACTAACTGGAAGTCCCTTTCCTCAACTTTTAGGTGAGCCTTTGCTTAGAAATCGTGTAGTTTCCAAATTCAGTTACATATTTTAGGGACAGAAACATCACACTGGGAGGTCAGGAGGAAAGAACAAGACAAATCTAGGAGCCTGCAAACAAAACAAGCAAGTAATCTGGAGACTTCCTCTCCCACCTGTACATGTGGCAAGCTTTTTGTGAATTAATGAGCTGTGAAAATCAGGTAGATGAAAGCTGGAAACACTCCTGAAGTTACTAGGAAAGATCATATGAAACCTGGAAAAACCTGTAATTATTTGTAACAACTTTGCAGGGAGGTGACAATTTCTTCTTGCAGGTATTCAAAGTGACCTATTCATGATGTTCTTGACAGTAAGCCTATGAAACAAAGTGGACATGTGGAAACAGCATTAAAGATGTCCTCACTGCTCAACGTGTAATTTCCTAAACAGCAAGTGCTGTTTATTTTAAATACAGAACAACACTCTATTTTAGAGCAGTGCCTAAGCTAGTCAACTCCCGATAAGCTTTTGTTTTCATTTTACAAGGATTCTACTCAGCATGCTATTTTTCTCCCCTGTACATCCTAATGTGCATTTTAACATTCTGGGAGATATCTTGCAATATTTAACCCAATTATGATACAGATTAGGGAATTTATGATGAGATGGAGGCATGAACGTGGAAATACCCCAACTACCACTTAAAAAGTCTGAAAGTACAGAAGGAAAAATGATCAATAAATTTCAACAGTTTGGACTTATCTATTTCTCAGTATTTTGAGATCTATCTTTCTGAAATCTCCATTAAGTTTGTGTTACCCAACTGCTCTTGCAATTATTCTTAAAAATAGTTTAAAATAAAAAAGAATTACCCTATGAAATAGGACATGTCTATTTTTTATGGTCTGGGTTTTTTGTTTCATCTGTTGAAACCATCACACTGACTTCATTTTCCCAGTATGCTTGAGTACCTACTCAGAAACCATAGCAGCTTACTCAGAACTATTACTAGATTTCTGAAATAGTGCCTTCCAAATTGAAGGAAGTTGAAGTTGTCTTTTCCCAGCTGAGTTTTTATGAAAGGAAAACACCTCTGAATATTCACCTCAATACTACTGCCTTGTGTGTGAAAGGCTAATGAATAACCTAACACAATTGACAGGGGGCATATACAAGGCTGGTTCTTTACCTTGCAGAAAGCTGGTTATTATAGCTGACGGAATTAGCTGTATTTTCTTGTCCATGGGTCACATTCTTTCATGCATACTATGGGAGAAGTGAATGTTCTCTGCATCGTTGCATCAGTGCTTCTACAGTTCCTTCTATTAAGGGGAGTGGAGAAACAGTGAGAAGTCTTGAACAGTGTTTTATGCGGTCCCTATAGACTTAATGGACAGGAAGGTAAAAATGGAGGGAAAAGGGACTTTCTGTGGGACAAGAACAACTATAGTGCTCTCATAGATGGAGAAAACAGGTCAAGTGAAGTCTCTCAAAGGTGTAAAAAGGGACAGACTTTTCTTAGGATGTTCAGGATTATTAAGAACAAAAAACCAACCTACAGGCAGGTTTGAGCTCATTCCTTCCTCTTACCATGCCTTAGATGTAACTGGTTCAATAAATCTCTGATTTTTGCAATTTTCAAAACCAGCAGAAAAGTGCTGTAGGAAGTGGTAATTTTCCAATAAGACACAATAATGTTAGCATTTGGCTATTTAAATTCAAGAGGAAAGTAAATAACATTGTTATGGAGACTGTGTAATTATTAATAATCAAGAAGAGGACTTCCAGTGATATTTGAAACACTGCCTTCCTTGGGAAGGAATACCACTTGTGCTGACAATTGTAAAGCAAGAATATTAAGTTTTAAAAAAGCCAACAACCCTCCATCTAATTTGGAATCCTTCCTAAATGTTCTGTTCACCCCAAGTACCACTTTTCCCCTTTTGCTTCTTACTTAGGAAAACTGACTAGTTCATGCTGATGTTGGTAGACAGTACCAGGAGGAGTGCCTTGCAGACCTGCAACACTGTTTTCCAATTAGATGCCAAGCAGACTGCCACTGCAGCCTCCTTAGCATTTGCAATTTGAAATGAAGCATTGTGTGTCAGGGGTCTCACCTCTGCCACTGAAAAAGCAAGTTAGTATCTAAGGTAGTTTATATCCTGAGCTACCCAGATGTAGACCTGGGGGAAGAAATTTGTTTTTACTGTGACATAAGCTACATACAGGTGAGCAATGGATAATCATAGAATCAACTAGGCTGGAGAAGACCTTTAAGATCATCAAGTCCAACCATTGCCCCAGGGCTGCGAAGTTCACCACTAAACCATATCACTGAAGGCCTCATCTACATAGTTTTTGAACACTTCCATGGATGCTAATACTACCACTTCCTTCGGAAAATGATACAACGAAGCTGACCTAATGTATTGCACAGAACTTAAATGGCCCATCTTCTCTCTGTTCTACTTTTGTGCAAATGTCCACCTATGTCCCTCCAAAGAAAAAAATATTTTTTCCACCACAGTTCCTTTGGACAACTTCTCCCTAACTTAAAAAAACCCACGTTCTGTTACCTTTGAAAAGGATTCATTATTTGAGCTGATTCAAGTTCTCAGTAAAGACAGTATTTACAGGGGCATATGGAGCAGCTAGCTCTTCATTATGGTCAAAAGGTGGCTTTGTAATGGTAACTGGTATCACCCTAGCATATGCAGAACAGTTCCTATTCCTACATATTAAAACAAAATATTGAAGTTTGGGAGTTTTTTAAATGCATCCTATAGCAAGAATTTGTCCTTTTGTTGACAATTTTCTTACAAGTTAGAAAGCAATTTTCTACCTGTGTTGTTGCCTTTGTTATAATTATTCTTGCTTAACATTCTGACAAAAGCCTTCTAGACCTTAGTTTCTCTCACTAATTAATGTCTTTTTGTTGGAGTGTTCATAAGCAAAGTAAGTATCTGAAAGGATAAAGCTAATTAGCATTAAGTGTCAAGACTGGTTACTTCAATAGCTTAAGATAGCCATCTTTATCATCATTTCAAATACAGCAAATGGGTGATAACTTAATATATTAACTAGGACACAGTTATGATTGATTTTGCAAATGCATCCCCTTTTAATGTTCTCCATGTGAAAATTATTCTGTAACATAGCTTTGGACAACAAGTAAATAAAATAAATACTCTGTAGCAACTGAAATAGCTGTAGGTATTAACACATTACTGATATGGAGTATCTTGTGCGAGAATGTATCTGAATTTCAGAATTCATCCTTTCAGTTCTATAATGAAAAATGTTTTTAATCACAAGATTAACATGACTCAGAACTTTAATAATATTAAGATTACAACTCTAATTACATTTCATGAGATCAGCCTACTATTCCAGGATCCAAATTAAGCCTTTCATAGATCCCCAAAGGGATGATTTTACGTAAGAATCAATGTAGATATTGGTGTGGAAAAAAGCCCTGTACTTCTTTGCTTGTATCTACTGTTTATTTGGAAAGCTACCTATAACACCACTGTGATGAAACAATTGGCAATACAATTTAAATATTAAATTCCTTGCATCTGTGAATCATGTTATGTTTAAAGACATGGTGTCAAAGTACATGGTGTCAAAGTCAGCTTTCAGACTAGAAATGGAAAGGATACTGTATGAGGTTAAGCTATTTCATTCTAAGAAAATCACAATTACAATAGCCCCTCACATTCAGAGAAGGGAACTAAAGGCCCTAAACTAAAAAATGGTTATGTCTGTGTTTTGTGTGCCTGGGGCAGCTCTACAACTGCTCCCCCCCCAAAAAAAAAAAAAAAAAAAAAAAAAAAAAAAAAAAAAAAAAAAAAAAAAAAAAAAAAAAAAAAAAAAAAAAAAAAAAAAAAAAAAAAAAAAAAAAAAAAAAAAAAAAAAAAAAAAAAAAAAAAAAGAAAGAAAAAAAAATGCCTCCTGAGCCAAAATTAACACCTCAATTACATGAGAAAGAGCAAACCTGCTGGGTTCAACACTATCCCTGTTTTTCAGAAACACAATCTATAGAAGCCTACCACAACCTAAGTTTTACAGAGCAACACAAAGTATTTTAATTGTTCATTTAAGTTTTTCCATTCTCTCCTACTCTGTGAAATAGAAACAGTCATTTAGAAGATACTGATGGCTGACACCTTTCATGCCCAAAACCTCAAACTTATATACCTTTATCCATATACAACCAGAATGATATCTGCTTTACACAGCCACTGGAAACAGCCACTACCAAGCTCTCCTGCAGCATTCTTCTACATTTTTTAACAAAGCCAGTATTTTATGGCTTTTAAAGTGCGAGACCGAGATGAAAATCTGCAGTAAGACAGATATTCAGCTGTACCATGTTTTCAGAAACAGCTACCTATGAAAAATGGCAGAGAATAAAAGTGCCTCAGTGATGTCTATATGTAATTACTACATGTTAACGGGAAGAAGTTTAAATCTACAGCATTGCTTGCTGTCAAGAATGGCACCCATTCAAAGTTTGTAGATAACAGCATTCTTTGCTTCAACTTTAAACAGAAATAAAAGCAAACCTCTATTCTTAACATTGTGAGCTCTGTGTAAGTTACAGTTTCTCAGTGTGTGTGTGTATCTATCTATCTACCTACCTACCCCCCTCAGTGGTGCAATTTAGTAAACCATTACTGCTGTGATTTTGCTAAGTTTGCATAACACAGAGTTACAGAAACTAACTCTGGAATAAAAGGTGAGATGAAAGGCAAGGAAAAGTGTTTCTTGATAAAGAGTACCAAAAACTTGATATTAAACCAGCAAGTTTACTCTAGCCCAAACTCCGCTAAAAGACCACATATTGCACAGTGTGGAAGCTGCACACACAACCAACATTACTTTGTTACCTGCCAAAAAAGATACTTGCTTTTACATCTTATACAGGGTGAGAAATCAGTAGGTGCTAAAATTTTAAAAGATTGCTTTCCTCTAATTACAGTTTAATTTTAAAGGAATCATTTTATGGTATACATCTTGAGAAATGGAAGGTGGCTGATTTTAAGTCTTAAATGGGTTTTAGTTTTAAGTGGTAAAGGCACAAATGAGGACACAGATTCCAATGTAGATGAAATTCTATGATCAAGATGCTCATATGCAGGAAGTGTTATCACAGACTGCACATGCAGCCAAATGGGTGTTGGTTTTTTTTTGAAGAGTCGTGGTAAGTTTTTAGCATTTTCTTACTGTTCATTCCAGTTATTGTTTGGCTTGCAGTGTCTCCTTTGTTTGCGAGTATATTCACATACCAATCTAAACATTGACAGACATGTATGTTCTCAAGCAGTTAGGATAATCTAGACACTTAGATAAAAACAAAATTCTATTTATACATTGATAACTGGAATTTTAATGACTACAAATTACTTTCTGGCAATTATCCTATATTAGGCATTATCGATTTGACCTGATTGAACTGCTCTGCCAGAAATTACTAAAATGGTCTCCTCAGCTATCCTATTCAATACTGTGGTTTTCCTTCTTTGTTATCTTCCATTGGAACCTAAACTACAGACATTGAAGTACAATTAAAACTGCAGCAATACATAAAAATAACAGAATTTCAGGGATGCATAAGTAATTCTGACATTAACTGAATCACTCAGGTATCAACCCTAATATTTACCTATTCACTTATCAACAAATCAGGCAGACTGTTACTAACCTTAAGCGGGTTAAAAACATTGCTGAAATGGCTTCTGAATCTCTGGTAAAGGACAATACCTACTGAGAGTGTCAACCTCCACAAGCCCAGTTTCTTCAAATTGAACACATATAGCACAAGTATAGTTTTCAGCTTAAGATTTTGCAACTAATTTCAACACAATGAATACTTAAAGAACAAAGATAGGTACTTAGGGAGTCATCACAAAATTATGTTTAATTCTCATGTCTAACACTGACAGTGTATAATCTTAAATACACCACTGTATCTTTTCAGAGCAGATGGGCAATCGCTTTGCATTATAAAGTGAACCTGTTAGCTATCTTTCTCAAATCAGTGATCATTTGTTACATTTTTACATAACTTTTCTGCAAAATTGTGCCAGGACTCTTTCACAATAAGGTTGGTTTTGGAAGAGACAAGCTCTTAGGCTAGCTTTTGTAATGAGGATATTAGGAAATGCTAACAGATGGTTTACCCCAGTTTTCCTTCAAATTCCACAACTACATCTGAAGTAACATTACAATAGTTTTAGCAATGGATGGGTAACTGAGAAAGTTATTTTTAAAGCAAATTTCAATTCTCAAAACATTAAAAGCATCCTATGAAATCCAGTTACATAATTCTCACTTGTGGCTTTTTCAGTCAAATTGATTTGTTTAAGGCAAAAATATATGTAATCAAATGTAAATTCAACTATAAAATAAATTCAGTAGGAAATACTTTCGGTAGCCTAAAAGGTCACAAAAATACTAAATGCATTATATATATCTATTATGCTACAAGCTGTGAAAAGAAGCCAAAATACCACATCCTGCCAAGCAGAGGGAAAGGAATAAAACAGAAATTAAGCACTGATCCAGGAACATTTACAGAATTATTCCGAGGGACTATTAACAGAATCACTTCCAGAGCACCCAGTTCATACTCTCAGCCCCTCAGAAAAATTCCACTTTTTTATAAAGTTTGAGATTTTCAAAATGTGGTACATGTAGAACCCACCATAACAACTGCTGATAATTATTTGTATGTTATAAAATTTTAAATTATCAGATCAGTACAAATTTCTTGAGGATTTTTCAAAGCCTTCAAATGAATTTATGCAAAACACACTACTACGTTTATCATACTGTAGGTCCCCTCATCAAGGACTAAAACTTACTCAACAAGCTATGCCACTTCAAACCTTTTATTTCAGTGTCAGCTATGAGGCTGCCGAATTTTTGATTGATACAGTTTCTAATTTTTAATTTTTACAGTTGGTAATGTGCAATTTTGACAACAAAGCAACACAAAACCAGTCTTATTTTTTTCTCCCATCTTCAATCAGAGTCTTCCCTTTCTACAGTACATAGTATGAATGATTATGCAAAACACCATCTTCATTTACATCAGAATATACATTATATTTTCATAATTTTATTTAGCTTTGTTTTAAATTTATGGAAAGTGTGTAAGCAAGATAGCTAATTTTCTTATGAAGGGGTGTTTTTGATGAAATAATTTTTTGTTGAAGTACCTAGTGCTGCAAAAGAACCTGTACATTAATCCTTATTAAAACGAAATTTAATGTTTAAACTTATATCCTCTGCTCTTTCTAACACACATTAACCATGGTTGTGTCTAACAAAAACTCTTGTGCAACCACAAAAAGATGGACCTACAGTAACAGGCTTGCTGAATGCTAATGGGTGCCTTAAGCAAAGGAAGAAATATTAGGATACCATGCAGGTTTACTGAACTCACCTGACAGAGGTGTAAAACCATTCTCTAGGAGCAGAGATGCATGCACAAAAGTAAGAATATGATTGCAAGTAACAGACTTCATGAAATTAGGCATAAGATCTTCAAAATGAATGAGAAAACATCTGGGCAAAACCAAAAAGTAAAATTTCAGGGTTCCTCACCTCTCGCTTTGCAAGCAGCACATTAGGAACAATATGAGGCAGGCAGCGTCCCAACATTAACATGACACTTTTTTCACTGTCTGCAATCCGAGATACCTAGAAAACCAAGTTGTTTGTTTGTTTGTGTTGTTTTAAATGAAGCACAGGAACAGAAAAACAACATTTCAAAAGAGTAATAGGAATTGCAGCAGGCTGATCACTTAAAAGAAAATACACACATTAAGCCACAAGTTTGACCTGGCAGTACTGGCAAAAGCATGAAACCACTTATACACACTTGAGGCTTCCCAGTAACTACACATCACTAGGTTTCATGTTTAATCTAAAATCTGAAGGCACATCCTTAAGTTTCATGCACATAAACTAATTTCTCCATCTATGTTAATAGGTCTTGTTTCAAAGCAATTATTGCTTAACTATTGGTGCCATGCAGAATAATGCATCTTCCAGTTTATGTCAACTGAGAAATTTACCTCTGATCCCAAACGACTGTCTGCTGACATCCGACAAAACGACAGTAGTGCTTGATGGAAAGCTGGTGACAATTTCCTGAAATATTGTCAAAAAGGGAGGGGAGAGGAAATCATAAATCAGAAAGGTGACTGAACAACTGCTTTCACTCTGGTTTAAGGACATTCAGAACATGTTTTAAGTGAAGCACACCACAGAAGTTTTTGTTAAAAGTTATCTTTGACTTTTAGGATGTTTAGTTCGTAGCAAGAAAAGAAGTAAGAAGTTACTTTCAGTTCCGAAAAATGTAACATCTTTCAAACCACTGCACAGACATAAATAGGACAAAAGCATGAAGAAGAGGAAGCTTTAGCAGTACAACAGGAAGCATACAATTATGCAAACAGAGAAGGCGCAGGCAGAAATCACAAGAAACCGTATTCTTGCTTAATGTTCCAATTCTGAATATTGCATAAAACCATCTGAGTAGTCAGTCACAAGCTTCAGGATTAAACAGTGATTGCTCAACTGCCACTCTGGGATATAAATGTTGGATTCAAATGTATAGTGATAACCTCAAAACTGTATTGCTACCCAATCCCTGATGTCTATGTGTATCTACAGAAGTATTGCCTCACAGCCATGCACAGCACCAGCCAACACAGCTGAGCTACTCAAAGCCTTAAAGCATACACATAAAACCCTGGTAAGTATTTGAAAACAACCTTGTCACAGGAGGATAATTTGGCAGAAACATACCTCAGAAAGCAATTACTGGATTGACCATTACATAAAAGAGGCAAGCAGTAGTACCAGCAGCATTCTATTCTTCCCAGTAATGACAACTCCCTCTGCCTTAACTGAGGCCTGTATATACATGCTAATCTAACACTGCCTCATTCACTATGTTTGAAGAGGTAAAAGAACACGTGTCTTCCAAAACATTCACAGAAAGCATCTAACCCTATATCATCATGTACTGTTTGAGTCCTCTAATGACACTTTATGAGTTTGAGAGGACAGGAATAGGCAATTCCTATTTCTCAGGTGTAAAATGGTTAACACCTTTCAACTCTTAAAAACACTATTTTGTACATGTGAGCACACAAAATCCTACACACATGCAATTATGTGCGTGGACACATTTTTTATCTAATACACTGTTTACTATAAATACACCATCATTCACTCTTTTCTGCAAAAAAAAAAAAAAAAAAAAAAATAAAAAAAATATTTTCTTATTTAAAAAAATATAAAA
>NDXB01009815.1:45684-91518 GCA_002631895.1 Agapornis roseicollis
AAAAAAAAAAAAAAAAGGCAGATTAAGAATCCATGTTCCTACTTAAAACTATTTAAACAAATCCACATGGATACAAATACATACAAAGTAATTTTCATCTTCTATTTACAAAATATGATAAATAAGAATTTATTACTTACACTCAAGTTTCTTTCTTGACAATACAGGGTTTTAAAACATGTTTTAAATGTTAATGAGTTTGTTCTAATTCCAATCAGATTGGTCTTTTGCTAGGGTTCACTTTTAAAAAGTTACTAAACAACTTAGATGGTAACAAGTTGTAGAGGACCTCTGTTTAAGAACCTCCTAGACCTTATTCTGTAACAGTATTCTTGAACAACAGATTTACAGTCTCTACTCAAGGCTTTTAGGTTTATCTGCATTGGAAGAACAGGCGCAAGTGTTGCAAAGCAGCAGCTTGATATTAAGAGAGTGGCAAGGCATTGCCCAGTCCTTTGTCTGGGCTCTCCTTCACCTTGGTGTTTGTTCTGCCAAACCTCAGATCCTTCCCCACTTGAAATTTTAATTACAACCTACACAAGGGCAAAGCTCTATCCCCATTTTGCAGAGACTGAAAACTATGATGACATGTTGCTGTATTTCCCTTGGGGTTAATTAACAGCAAGCTCTGGGCAGGATGGATCCCATTGCAATTGCTGGCTATATCTAGAATCAAGAAAGCTTCTCCTTGAAGAAGTCTAGTAAAATCCTTGTTGGCTATGCTGGACAGAAATTATGATAAACCCAGGTCTCCTGCACACAAGTCAGGGGAAAGTCTTTCCAAAGACTAGTAGATGCTACTAGTGAAGATCTTTAAAGTATAAGAAAATCTGATGAATACAAAACCCAGCACACTCTTCTCTGTAATAATAGGACATAAGAGCCCATTTACTGAAAAAGGTAGAAGTGACTGCTATGTACAGAAAACACCTTGTTATTGGTGCAAACCACCAAACACCTTAGATGAGCTGAATAAATACATGTGGTATGGTCTACTTAAACTCCTGCTAGTGCTTCCTACTGCAGTCTGTTAGATGGCATTTTTCCAATGGCCACATCCTTGTTCACAGGCATGCATACACAGCTGCTCTGAGCGCAGGCACATAAAGCAGGCACATTTGTTCTTCTATCCTCTCCTCCCATCTGGGAAAAATTTCTGCCAAGAATCCACTCTCCAGCTACAGTAGCAACAATCTTGCCTTTCAGGATAGAGCCTTAGTTTTTAATGCCTCTCAATGCTTTCTGAATAAATTATAGTAATTGTCTTCTATAAATAACCACTCTTGGACTGATATAAATATCCAGCACTTCTAACATGCTACTTCTCCCACAGATCTCAAAATACTTAGATAGCTCTTACTGCAAAAAATGACCACATTGTTAAAAACCAAGTGCATAATTCTAGAAGAAAATGTAGTGATATCTATACAAAACACTGTATCAAGTATGGTTTCCTTTGACCCTTCACTAACATGTTAAGCCTAAAACTCAGTACAAAAATAGCTACGCATGCATTAATTTATTTCTGAAGTGAACTGCATTTGAGGAGATTTCTGAAGTTAACTCAATTGTGATTCAAGGATTTATTCAACTACTTTTAAAATAAACCCATATGCAGTTATATTTGTGAATGACAAAACAAATTCTGTTTTTCTAGACTACTGTGTTAAATCCCACCAGAGATACTCACAGTTCTTTCCTCACTCAGTGATCTCATCCTGTTTTGATACCCATACTCACTATCTCTAAACCATCAATCTAACATTCACACATTTAATGCCTTCCAGAACTTGCATTTACTCTGACCAAAAAGAAACTTGATGCAAGCCACAGATGACAAGGTAGACAAGTTTATTTTGCAAGAAAAGTAAATTACTAGCAGGGGTAAGCAATTTGTTTCTTATCCCCCATCTCCTCACATGTATTCATTTTCCATCTGCACAGAATATCACACAGATTTCTACTCAGTATTTTCAGACAGAAGGTAACTCTAGAAACATATTACTGTATCAACACCTGTAAAAGAACACCAAGGTAACTGGCAAAATACAAAGCAGTATGGGTACCTGCTCTCCAGGGAACAGCAAAAGACCATGAGGTGAGCTACTTGGGCATCTTTGTCTGCAACAGTAATTTTAGAAATTCTACATACCCTCAACTAGGTTTGTGCTTTGTATTACTCCTGATGGGTATAAGATGGTTTATCTATTATTAAATGAACATGTGTCATGGTTTCCCTCTTCACTATAATGCTTAAAAAGACAGTAGATTGGAGAGGCTTTCTCAAGAACACTCAGACACACAAAATCTGTCTCCATGTAATAACATTAATACCCTATTTTAATTAAAAGAATCATAGGTGTCCAATGAAAACTTGCCCCAACTTCAAAACTCAGAAAGCAGATTTATTAAAAAAAACCACATAAATTTAATAACTTGATTATTAAAAAAAAGTCAAATCATACACATCTTAGAGTACCCAAAGAGTTACACAAAACAACATAGAAAAAATAAAAAACAACTCCCAACCACTCTTCATGCAGAAAAGAAGAGGTTTCATTATGAAATTAAAATTTAAAGGAGAATGGAGATACCCTGTCTTTCCATTCATCATGTTGAATTTAGGGGTTTTCTTCTTGTTGCAAGATACAGGACTGGTTTTAGAAACAAGCAAGAAGTGAAAAGAAACTCTTAAACTTAAAAATGCAGGTTTATCAAAGGTACTGCCTCCTAAAAAGATTAGAAATAATATTAAAATAATAGCACTGTACCCTAAAGGTAAGTCTTTCAGTTTGAAATACAAATGGTATAAAAATTCTGCAGAATTTTACTGTTAGAAAAATATCTAACTTTACAAGAACTTTAAAATAAAGCATTACAGTTTAAAACTTATCACTAACCTATTAGGTTTATCAAAGTGGACTGCAGCTTTTGTTGATGAAGCACAAGACGACAGTTTCTCTGTTTCTTTACAGGGCACAGAATTTAGTGTTTCATCTTTAGAAGTCCTTGAATCCACTGCAGCTGATAAAGAAAAGCTTGTGTCCTCAGTGTTTCCATGCTTACTGTCATTCTCAGAGCTCCTGATATCCAAGTACCGTCCATTGTCCTCTGAGACTGTGAGAGGCACTTGTTTTAAAGAAGGATGGGGAGCTACACCATAAACTGTTGACACAGCATAGTTTTCATTCTTGAGAAAGTCTATTTCACTAAAAAAAGGAAAGGCAAAAAATTAAATGGTTTTGTAGCTTTCACAAGAAGGTTGTTAGAGTCACAAGACTGAAGCACAGAAATCAGGCCAACATAGGGAAAAGCTACCTCTTCAATTCCATTAAGCTCAAAAATTCCTTTGATGCAAATGTTATATCACACAAGCTGTTCAAATTAGCACCTATTCAATTGAGTTCTTTAGTCAATAATTAGTAGTAGGAATAATGTTGCCCTCTGAATGAATCAATCAACTAAGCAAATAACAATAGTGTTATCTGCTTCTGACTGAAATCTGAGCACTGAGACACAAGCTGTCAAGAGACAAAACTCTATCTGAGATATAAAACTTAAAATACTACAGTGGTGAATTAATATATACTATCCCACCTGGCTTTGAAATAGTAATGATACAAGTCAATAAAGGCACTTTAAAATTATGCACTTGACCATGTGCTATATCGGTGCATCTCGTAAGAGGAATGGTATATTATAGCTAAGAATCCTCTGTTTTGACCAAACTTTTAAAGTCTATTTTGTTGCTGTTAAAGATACTTTCATTGCTACCTTCTTGCTCTGTATAAAGAAAAACTGTATTGAAATAAGTCATTAAAACAATACTACAGTGTGTATAGCTTACTAACACTGAGGAGTGAAATAAAGCTAACTTAACAGTTAAGCGACACAAAACACAACAGAACTCATTCTGTTTTCAAGGAACCAAGAAATTGGATTGACAGAACAGATTACAAAATTAAATAATGTAGCTAATAAAAGGGAAATAGTCAGTCTGAAGTCTCTTTTTCTAAATCAAATCCCATGTATTTGGAAGAAATATCCTATGTATTTGGAAGAATTTGGAAGAAGGAAAGACTGCCCTGCTCTGAAGAACTCCTAGTAATTTTCTAAGTGTAAATTGTTAAGTCTAAATTGCAAGTCTTCATATATGTGCTAGAAAAAGACCGAGAAGTTATTCCAACATTTAACAGCAGTCAAGCAGATTTATAAATACGTACCTCTCAAGTCTCTGGATTTGTTCCATCAAAGACCATTTCTCAGTGTTTAACACACTAATTTGATCTTCTAATTTTTGCACTATTAAACATTGCTAGATACAAGATAGAAACAAAAGAGTTTAGTCTAATGAAGCTTAGCAGTAGTGAAAACAGCTGAAACATTTCTTCTGTACTATCTCTTACTTCTATGGACTGTGGTGTTGTTTCAAACACAGGGATGCTCCCAAGTACAGGAGTAGCAGCATCTAACTCATCATCTTCTACACCAACTGATACATCCACCACATCTTTCGCAGTAATATGATGATTTCCAAAGTCACGATAAAGTTGTAACAGGTCTGGAGGTTTTGGAATGTTCAATCCTACATCATCCCAAAGTTCAAAATCCTTCAAAAGAGCAAAAGAAACTAAAGCATACCATACACTTCCTTTTACTTTTGTTTCTCTTCCTCATTAAAGTGCAGGTCATACAACAGCAGAATAGTCAGTTTGAGACTGCATTGTAATAAAGCAGATGAAAGCTTAAATCGGACATCAAGAAACAACAGTAGAAAAAGGAGCCATTTCATAACCCAAGGCAGTTTAATCCTAAAGGCAGCTCTAGCCAATGTACTAACAGTAAGACCTTTCAAAAAACACATAGTTCACAATCATTCAATTTTTTTTTTAATCTAGGATATGAACAATTTTGACAATCAGATATAACATTATCAAATTCTAGCAAAAGCCAGTGCAGTTTTTAAAAGGCTTTCTACTGATAGCGGCATAGTCTTGTTTCCAAACTCATTCACAAGTATAGGCGTAATTTTCCAGAAGCAGACAGTCAACCCACTCTGTAAACAGGGTGCATAGTCTCAGTGTAATTTAGACATAACTGTATTAATTGTGTAGGGGTGTAAACAATACTAGGGCCTCCTGTCTCAATCCAGCATTGCATATCCTTTCTTTCTCACTAACATTTTACCATCTTATTTCTACATGTTTATTCCATATCTATGTTAATAAATAACCATATGCACTGTTATACAAGAGTTACAATGGTCTCTAACGACATTAAATTTCAATACTTTTTTATAACTTTTTCTCTACTGTTTGCAGTTTTCAGAGTATTTTTCCACAGACCTATTTGAAGAAAGGTTATTTTCCTGCCAGAATTAAGTGAATAATCTAGGAAAAAATGTGCATTCTATATGTTAAGCATGTTTAATATGTGACTTTCCTACTTTTTTTTTCCTCATTTCCTCCCAACATAAACCAGTTTCATCAAGTTTTATTTATCCTTACATAAAAAAGATAAATTATTCATCTTTTCTCTTCTTGGGGCTGTATCCTCACAAGTATTTGTGTGAAACCTAGCACTGTCAAGCTCAAATCTTAAATAAGATTTCTGGACCACCCACTTAACAACCCAGTGTCTTTATGGATTAGGATATGAATTGTAGTAAAAATACAGGAGGACCAGTTATATGTAGAACTGGTTAAAATTTAGTACTATTGAGTTTTAATTCTTCTGGCAATATTCCAGTTTTGTGCTGAATATATACTGGGTGTTGATGTTACTGGGTATTTTGTTAACTCAGTAACAGTCAAGATGTAATTAGAAACTTCCAAACGCTTGAAGAATTTCTTCCCCAGGAAATGCAAGTCAACAGAGACACAGAATCATAGAATAGTTAGGGCTGGAAGGGACCTTAAGATCATCTAGTTCCAACCCCCCTGCCATAAGCAGGGACACCTCACACTAAACCAGGTCACCCAAGGCTTTATCCAATCTGGCCCTGAACACTGCCAGGGATGGAGCACTCACAGCCTCCCTGGCCAACCCATTCCAGCATCTCACCACCCTAACAGGAAAGAATTTCTTCCTTATATCCAATCTAAACCTCCCCTGTTTAAGTTTGAACCCGATACCCCTTGTCCTGTCANGTTGTAGTCTTCCTCACTGTGTCTGCTGATTAACCTCTGTGCTCATGCAAAGGACTCTTGTGAATAACTCTGTCCGTGGTTTAGGTCAGTTTGTTCTGATTTATTCATTACCTTGAAGAACCAGCCCCATCTTGCTCTTGACAGAGCGGTCTCAATTTGCAGCTTACAATTAACAGAGTGGTTTTAATTTAAAACAGCATTTTAACTTATAATCCACCTCTTTGAGGCTCATAGGCTATACATATATCCTACAAGTTTCATTTCATATTATTTGCCCATATTTAATTCTGAAACACCATTGTGAACAGCAACATTTAATGACTGCTAAGGTACAAACTCAAATTATTATTCTTAATTATTACAAAGAAATTCTCTAATCATGTCCAATTTGGTACCCAAGAAGTAAATTTGTACCTCAAAACCCATGAGGTATCACCTCTGTCATGGTTCAGAAACCATGAGGCATCATTTCATTGCACCACATCACCTAGTGACTTGGTGCAAGGTTTGTCTGTTCCCAAATTTCAGCCAAATCTGTAGATATTTTGTTGCTCCAATCCATGCATGTGCAGCAGCTTTTATTTATAATTGTACAAATGCCTCATTGGGAAGCTAATAGCAAGTCAAGGGCCATACAGTTTTGCAGTGTCACCTGGGATGGGCTGGATACCTCAATCTGTAATGCCTGCATAGCATCTATAATTCCACTTTCAATGTTTTTAATTACTGCAGATGTATTTACAATCATCTTTTCTAATTCAGTCTCTCCCAGCCAAGGGAGAAATCATCTAACAAACTTGTACAATCCTGTGAAATCTTGTGGGACAATCAGCAATAGCATTATGAGTTGAGTTCTGTATGAGGTCATACAAAACATGCAAAGCAAGCGAAAAACCTGACACCAGATCAGGTCCCACAGAATGAGTGATTTGCCTTAATTGTTTTCAGTGAGCAGTCAAATATGCAGCCATACTCCACCCCTTTGCTTGCAATCAAGGGCCAGGGGAGATAGTTTTCCACCGCTAAGTGAGAGGGTGTAGATTCTGATATATCTATAAGTGGTGGGGCAGTAGGGACTTCCACATTTTGTGGGTTCATTTCATTTTCTTTAGGGTTCACGGGGTTTATTTTGGGCCATTCTAACGCCACCTTTTCCATTTTTTCAGTGGGTAGTCCATCCATTAGATCTTTAGGAATACCCATTTGCCACCCCTATGTTAGCAGCCATTGTCTTTTATTAGGAATATGTCTACCTCCTGGGCAAGTAGGGTATGTCAAGCGCTTCCCATTAGTCAGGCAAAGAGGGGTTTTTACTGCTGTTCAACTCAGTCCCTTAGTATTAATTTTACTAGAAATGTTGATAAGACCATACTTTCTCCCATAATTAATCAACTCCTGGGCAACTTCCCCCCACATCAATACTTTCTTTTCTGTCTTTCAATCAGGCAATAGCAGTCCTTCCACTGCAGCAACAGCCCTTTCACTTTGGGATGTTGAGAGTGTCTTTCCCTTCAATTGGGCCCCCATGGCTTTCAGAGATTCAGGAAGAACCCAAAAGAGGGAAGTCATATATTCGGGATAGATGGGTATCATCACTGGGGACTCCTGTTTAAGTTCTTGATTGTACATCATTTGCAGACATGCTGCTTTCTGTACATTTTTTCCAATTGGTCGGCTGTCCTTGTGATGGCAAGGGGATCTCTCCTTTCCAAAGGGTTAAGTCCTCCAGCCAAATAAGCTGCTCTTTGAGTTAAGGACCAGGGTGTATGGTAATCACTGGTGGTTAAAGATACTCCTGGCCTCCAATACCCCTCAGCTTCCTTCTCACTGAGTAAAATGTGATCTCCTCCAGACAGCAATACTCTCCAAACATACTAGGTTTCTGATACATTTGGAGTAGAACCAGATTCCTTTTTTAGTTTAGCTAATTTCCTAGCAGTATACAGAACCTCTTCGGTGGTAATTTTGTGGAATTTGTCCTTTCCATCTTTCAATTTCAATATTCAACTTTTATCAAGGGCCAGAGAAAAACAGCAGGAACATTTAATTTTTCTAACCTTAGTCTCTCCTTTTGCAGGTCACTGTGGGTATACTCAATTATTTTCTGGAACCGTGGGGAGGTGTTTTTCTCTGCCAGGGTAACTGGTACCCTTTCAGGTAACAAGTAGTTAGCCTGAGTTTTCTCTTTGTCTAACTGTTCTTTTAAGTTAACTACCTGATCCTACAGGGGCAGAACCAGGTTTGTATGACCTACTCATACATACTGACTCAGAGAAAATTCCAGGAACAAACTTGCCAACAAAGGTTAAGTGGCCAAGCAGGTATTCCTTCTTGCTGCGCTGGGAGACACAGAGGATAGGTCCTCCTAATGTGTGTCCCCATATTGCTACACAAGCCGTCCTTATATAGTGTCCTGGGTTCAGCAGTAGCAGTAATTTTTCTCCTCCTTAGTAGCTGGTGCACTGATAACACCAATGTTTTTAGTTGTTGCTCAGTAATGTTTACTCCGAGCAAGGACTTTCTGAGTCTCACGCTCTGCCAGGGAGGAGGGGAAGCCTGGAGGAAGCAGAGACAGGACACCTGGCCCAAACTGACCAAAGAGGTATTCCATACCACAGCACGTCATGCCCAGTATAGAAACTGGGCAGTTACCTGGAAGGGTTAGATCACTGCCGGGGTCGGGCTGGGTATCAGTTGGTGAGTGGTGAGTGGTTGTATTCTCTTCCCTTGTTATTTCCCTTATCATCATTGTTCTTGGTGATAGCAGTACTGGTTTGTATTATACCTTAGTTACTGGACCATTCTTATCTCAGCCCATGGGAGTTACATTCCTTTTATTCTCCTCCCCATCCCTCTGGAGCAGGGGAAAAAAAGGGGGGGGGAGGAGTGAGTGAGGGCTGTATGGCTGAGTTGCTGACTGGGTTTAAACCGTGACATATAGTCAGTGGGCATATATGCATATTCATGAGGTTATGTATGAATTGCATCATTTTCCAGAAAGTTTCCCACATGGGTACAAAAATGTGGTGGTGGTCTCTGAGGGCCGTTTACTTCCAACAATCTTCATCACTTCTGGCAGCCTTTGAAACACTAAATGCAGCTTAACTAATATTACAGACATAGCAATCATCCTCTTCTACTACTTCTCAGTTAGTTTAACTGCTCCCATCCTGGACATCTGCTAGTCTCAGATATTCCCCATCCCCAGGTCCTGTTTTTCTATCCTGTTTTTCTTGCACTTTTTGTTCTAAGGTCATAAGGACCTAAAACTATGTCAACTACAACGTTTATCTTCATGCACCTCAGCTATTATCCATTGCTACTGTGACATAGCCATCAAACTTAACATTACTTAGAACTGATTCCATTTATTTACAAAGGTTTATATTCTATTTTGTGCTTTTGTGTCTCCTTGTTTTTGTTCTCTAGCCTGCGCTTCAGCAGCCAAGCTGACACCCAGTGTGGCATAGACAATTGATTTACCCTTTCCTGGCCTTTTGCAGAGTGCTTACTTGGTCTGTTACACTTTGCAAATTATGCCAATTTGTCTTTGCCCACTCTACTCCTGGCAGAGAGGGATGAGCCTTATGTTTCTCTAAGTGGCCATACAACACATCTCTGCCCTGAGGGGCAGTTTCACTGCAATTCATTTCTGAATGGGACAGTCATCTCAAGGAGGCAGCACATTTGGCTTCAACAAAACTCACCTCTGAAGTCCCTGAGGGGTAAGGACTTAATTCAAACCAAGTTAAATACAGCAATAGGTTGGGGTAGTCCTCTCAGGGAGGCAGCAAGTTTTGTTTCAACAAAACCCACCCCTTAAGTCCCTTAGAGGCACACATGTAATACAAAGCAAGTGAAATGCAGCAATAGGTTAGGGTAGTTGTCTCAGTGATGCAGCACATCTGTTTCAACAAAATCTCCCCCTTATGTCCCTGAGAGGTACACATGTAATACCTTACACTTCACGTGACATTACAGTACTTTTTACTGCAAGGGATCCTGATCCTGTCTGTAATGCCAATTTAATGTCAGGGTCCGACTGGAGAAAACCCAGTGCCGGACTGTTTCATTTGTGACCCAAAGAGTGAAATTAAGATGCAAACATGGTCAACTACCATATTTGATCAGTTGGTTTATTATGAAAAAGGGAAATTATTGTAATAAAGGGGATAGTGATAAGACAAGAAGGAAAAAGGACAGAAATGAAACAAGGATTTGTGGTGCAGAGAGTCACCAATATGGATCCAGTGGTGTCTCAGGGATCCATCGTCATCATTGGAGGTGATGGGAGTACTTCAGGGTTCGTAGTTGGTATCAGAATAGAGTCCTCCAAGAATCCATAGTAGTCATTGGAAGTAGGTGTCCTCATGGAGTTGTCCCCTTGAAGGTACCCTTGGAGGTGTCCCCCTGGAGATGTCCTCATGGCAATGTCTCATGGAGGTGTCCCTCAGGGTCTGTAGTAGTCATTGGTAGGGTGTCCTCACAGAGGTGTCCTCCCTGGCGATTACCTTTTCCCCTCTTATAAAGAGCTGGAGGGAATATCTCTGTTCTTAACTTTACATATTACATGTTCCTGGTGGGCCAGTTTTGCTGGTCTCACAGTCAGCTCTTTAACTGCACATGTCTGCAGCAATTCTTGGGATAATGGGCAAAAATTCATCACATCAGATCCTTGAGATAATGATGTGACGAGTCTTGTCTGAGCTCTTTCCCACTCATTCCTCAGGCAATGGATAGTGAGTCCCAGCTCAGTTCCTCACACCCTTCTCCTAGGCAACGGACATTGGAGTCTTATCTCAGCAACTCCCACCCACCTCTGGGACAAAAGACAGTTGGATTTCCATCTCAGCTTCTTATACCAAGCTGTGAGACAATGGAGAGAAGAGTTTGATTTCAGATCAGTCTCTCACACCAGCCTGTGTTACTTCAGCTTTATGCTGATTCACCATTACCTCACTTCCATATTGTGGTAATTCTACTGATTTCAGATCAGTCTCTCACACCAGCCTGTGTTACTTCAGCTTTATGCTGATTCACCATTACCTCACTTCCATATTGTGGTAATTCTACTGATTTCAGATCAGTAGTTTCAAAAATCTGCAATACCACACTGGTGAATCAGACTGACACCATGTCATGTCATAACGTTGGAAAACAGAAACGACATGGTGATACTATAATTTTATTGGTCATGGACAGTGTTGGCAACAACTAAAAAGCGCAAATAAATGCTAGGGAAAAAGAAGAGAAGGCAAAGATGATGGAACATGGAGGCATTGTGTGTGAAAGAGTTTAAGTTGTTGTCTGTATCTTCAGCAGCAGTCTCAAGTTTATCAAGCCTTACAAGCACTGCTGTTTCTAGGTGGAAAATAGGTCAGGGAATACTATCTGAAACACCTTCCCAAAGCCTCACTGCACATTCCTTACTGGCTACAGAGACGGAGATAAAAGAACCTTTCTTCATATGCATTACCTGCCAGCTTGCTAACACTGAATATACAAGATACAGTCCCAAGCTCTTTTTATCAGCAGCTTGAAATTATGCAAAATATTTATTTTCTTCACTTTCACCAAACAAAAGAACACATAAACCGTTACCCTGCACTGTTAAACTTTTTTGTTAAAAGGAAAATAATATTATAGAAAAGGGTTATCCATTACTGGAACACAACTGAATAATTAATTGTCCATTAAAGCTGTGGATATGAAAGCCTCATAATTTTTGTAGTCTTCCATTTGAGGGAAAGGAGCAAGCAAAGGGAATAGTGCAGACTGGAAGTGGCTTACCATTTGTCAGAGAATGATACAGCAGGATTTACATAATAATTACAAGCAGAAGGACCTGATATTAAGCACAGAAGCTCAGAGACTGGGTAGAAGGTTCAGGAAAGAAGGGACTTCTCTTTCCACTGAATAAATGAATTAAAAGACAGTAAAAGCATTTCAAACAGTGAAGAATTTTAGCCACATGGTGCCAACCACCAATGAATTAATACCCAATATGCAAAACTCCCTGAGTTTTTAGTAAACCAATGGGGTCTTTGCATAGAAACAAAGGACAGAACATACTGGTTTTAAAATTAAATATCAAACCAGTACTTATCTTCAAAGTGCTTTTCAAATACTTAAGTTTTGTTTGAAAGTAGGAAAGCAAAAAGCTGATTGTCCTCTATGTGATATTTACAATAAGCAGATAAAGTGGCAGCAACAATATGTACACACTGGAGATGGCTGCTACTAAGAAAAGGAAATCTAAAAACTTTATTTCAGCCTTTCTGTAGGATTATTTTTGCAGGGTTAGTTAGCTCCTTAGTGCCTGAAATACTAGTGGGAGGGAGAGGGGGAAGTTGCTATGACTGTGAATGACTAGGATTCTTTCTAAAAATGCTGGCATCTGTATTAACAGAGTGTCCATATTTTTAATTTTCTTAGAAGAGCTGAGAATGGCATTCATGTGCATGTGTTCCATGATCATAGCTCTGTAAGGTATAAAATAGCATACACAATACTGGCTACCAGAGCCATGCGAGTATCCAAATGTGCATTAGTTCTTGATAACAATTTTATGTTAGATGCCTAACACAAAATTCCTCACCACATTCCCACCAGATTCCATATTAGGCCTGCCTGTGAAAAAGTTGCAGAATCTCATCCTTTGCTTTTCATATTTAGTAAAACAAAATAAAATCCTAAGTTCTGATTTTGCAAAGAATTAGGTATGAATAATGTTATGTACATGTAACTCCATTTATCTTAACCTTTGAGACTTCTTCCATTGCAAAATTAGCCTGTATGTATTACTTAGGATAAAAAAAAAATAAATGAAAAAGCATCACCAAAAAAACCCCTAGATATTATCTTACGAATATTTCTCATCAAAATGTGTAATTTGTTCAGGTTGACTTTACTTACATTCTGGTTTTGTTCTCGGTTTTACTATGTCTTAAAGGCTACAAGGCTGTGAAATAGTGAAACAGCTGCAAACACCGTTTTCCATGTTTGATCTCATGCATGGATGTTGTACAACTCAAGCCAACACTACCCAAAGTAAACTAGTTGTGCTGCCAAGTATCTGAATACAGACTCTCCAGCCCCATCTTCTGGTACAAAACCAGCTAAGAGAGTCTAGTATTTGAACAGCCAATTTTATAAGCCAGAAATACGTTGAATATACCAAAGGAATTCCAGCAAAAATGAACTTATCATTCATAATGTGTGACAAGATCTGGATTGGAAGTTGTTTTACTGACATACTTTCCCTATTTCTTCTAATCCCCAATATATAACATAATTAGTCTGAAAGATGCTTCAATCTACAGCGGCTAGATAAAATTCATTTTGGAATTATATTCAAGATTGAAACAGTCTCAAAATCAATCTTAAAATCTTCTGGGACTAACTTATTCTAGATGTCATCTAACATACACACAGCCTTTACACATGACTCATTCTAGTTTGTACAAGGATAATAGAACCAGCTCAAAACCTAATCCTTAACTCCTTAGAATTTAACATTTTCCAAGATTTCTAAGGCTTTAGACATAACTAACATTACAATGAATGCTAAGAACAAACCTCTGGAAATATTATTCTTGCTTCCTCTGGTAAACTATGTATGTAGATGTTGACTATTCTAAACTATTCCAGTGCTAAAACAATTCAGTGTTAAGCCAAAATCAAGCTACAACACTGAAAAAAGGCTAACCACTTTGCCAAAGCTGGTTCAAAAGCACCTACTTAAAGCAATATGTTTCTTAGGTTTCTTTAAGATTAGGAAGCTTTTAAAGCTGCTATTGTTCTCCCTATTGCTGTTTGAAAACCTTGAGCTCAAAAATCACCAAAAAGGAGAGCGATTTCCCTCAGTGCAAACACAGATCCACTCTGTGTGACTTTCTGACTCGACACTAAAGGAGAAATTAATCCCCAGATTTCTCAGAACTTGGAATATTTTGAGTTCTTAAGTACTGCGATCTTGGAAGTTAACTTTGGAATTTAGGCTTTTGATAGCAGTTTTATTTATTTGTGTTTTAAAATTATTCATAAGAGGCACCAGCATTGTAATTTCTCATGATTACTGCTACTGAAAGTTTTGTTTTAACAAATTGGTTATACTGTTAAAACACTGAAATGCGTTGAGTTACACCATTATTTGGTTGAGAGCCGTCCAAGATGTACAAAATGCCACATGAGGAAGCATTTGGAAAATACTATGAAAACGTACATTCCCTATATTGCAAGAAAACAAAAAATGCAAAATGTCTGGCCTGATGACCTATGCTCATTAAATACCACATGCATTTTATGTGTGAACGGGTAGCCTTGACTAAGATTATTAAAACACATTCATCCTACAGTTCAAATTCCTATTTTCCTTCCCAAATTATTACAGTCATGTGAACTACTCAAAAGCTGCTAGACTGTAAGAGAAGATAAAAGTGGCCCTCTTGGCTGCCTCACTAAAATTAGTTGTCTTTTGAGGCTCTTGGGTAAGAACATTACTGAAGACCACAAAGAAGAGTTATTTCTAGATTTACCCAGGAAGATGACTTAGATTTTATGTAATAGAGAATACAGAGCTCTGTAATTTTAAAATGGTATTTGAGGGGGGAGAAGAAAGAGGAGAGCTGAGAAAAGTTTCTATTTCAATATAGCTTATATATCAGATAAAAAAAGCATTCACCTAGACTATCACTAACATCTGAGTCTGTCTACTACCAAATTCAAATCTCAATCATCCAGTTGTAACAGGTTGTCTTGGCAAGCAGGTTACTAGCTACTCTGCAGCAAGCTTCTGCTTCTGAATTCTCTAATCCTTCCTAGAAGGAATATATGAAATTTTCAAAGGTGTCTCAAGCATAAGCCAAGTAAATAAAATCAGTGTGTCATCTCCTATTGCCTTCACATTACAGAAAAGTATGAAATTGTAATGATGGATTTTTACTGTTTTACAATGGAAAAGGCTATCACAATAAACCATTTTCAATCAAAAAAGTTACACCAAGGAAAATATATAGAGAATAATAATAAAAACACAGTGAAAGGTGTAGTGAATTCTTTTGTAGATACTATAAGAAGGAAGCTATTTTAGAGTTTTCCTCTAACATCCACATTAGAGTAATACCAAATTTGAGGGTTTTAACTCCTAGACACTCTAATTACTACCTGCCTTCCTCTACTTTACTGAACACCTAAGTGTTCACATAAAGTGGAATTCTTTCAACAGGGAAGACTTAACATGATGAGGGACATGGGAGTTAAAAGGCTTAACATATATAATACATGGATATCCTGGGTTCAGAGGTAGCAGTCAATTTTTCTCCTTCTTAGTAGCTAGTGCAGCTCTGTGTTTTGACTCAGCCTGGGAACAGAGCTGATAATACTGATGTTTACTCTGACCAAGGACTTTGTGAGCCTCATGCTCTGCCAGGGAAGAGGGGAGGCCGGGAGGAAGCAGGGACAGGACACCTGACCCAAACNATAATACTGAACTCTGACCAAGGACTTTGTGAGCCTCATGCTCTGCCAGGGAAGAGGGGAGGCCGGGAGGAAGCAGGGACAGGACACCTGACCCAAACTGACCAAAGAGGTATTCCATACCACAGCACATCATGCCCAGGATGTAATTGAGAGTTACCCAGAAGGGCTAGGGCTCTGGGGGTTAGAGGAGGTGTCAGTTGGTGCTCAGTCGGGCAGGGTGGGGTGAGTTATCTGTCAGTGAGTGGTGAGGTGCTGTGTTCTCATCCCTTGTTATGTCTTTTACCATTATTATTATTATATTGGTAGCAGCAGTGATTTGTGTTATACCTTAGTTACTAAACTGTTCTTATCTTAACCTGTGGGAGTTGCATTCTTTTGGTTCTCCTCCCCATTCCTCCGGGAGTAGGGGGAGGGCAAGAAAGGGGGGTTGAGTGAATGAACGAGTTGCGTGGCTGGGTTTAAACCACAACAATGGAATAATTAATATACAGAACTTTAGCTTGAATCTGACACAGCCAAAAAATTGTTTTGATCTCTGGATTGTATTACCGTATTGTACTAGCTGTGTAGCTGAATTATTCAGGTATCTACATCAGAAGCGCTAGACAGTGTCTTTCTGGCATTTTTTGATTAAAAACTGCAAAATCCCCAATTTCCTACAGGTTAACTTTCCATCCAAATTATGATCAATTATGCACAAATCCTTTTTGCACCAGGAAGCTCACCTTAATCTGAAGTCATTGCTGCTCCAGGAGGGAGTCAAATTCTCCATAAAAGACCGGAAAACCCTGCAAGCATTGGTTTTGGCTGAAGAAAATTTCTTCCAATGTGCAAATGAGACAGCTGCAGAACAACCTGCCTATAGGAAGAAAAAGACCAGAAGAAACAGCAGTTACACTGAATGAAATATTCTGCTATAGAAATCATAAGCAGCTAAGACTAATAGCCATTTCAGGAGACCTCATCATCTGAGGCAATTCCACATTGTACCTAGCACCACCCAACCAAGAAATGCAGCCGGAAGGAAAATATCAACTTATTTTAATTTTGTATCTATGAACAGCTAAGCATTGTCCATGTTTGAGAATCTTGCCCAAAGTTTTCTGTAGGGGTAACAACCTGAACAAGAGAATCCATCCATGGTTACTTGAACTTTAGAGTACTTTTCTCATACATACAATGATTCCTGGATTATTTTTCAGCATCCCCACCAGGGCAGCCAAAATTGACATAAGACAACTAAGATCCTAATCCCACAGTGGTATGGAAAGCGATTTTAAAAGTGCAGTACTGAAGTGACAGCAAAGACAACTTCAGCCTATTTTATAGTATTCTTCACTCTCTAAAAATCTGCGTTATAATTTTTGTCTATCATATTTATCCCTTGGTAAGAGTACTGCAAACACACTTGCAGACCTAACCAGGTCAGGAACCTATCTTAGTGCTCACTTCTTTAAAGGTCACTGTCCAGCCACTCAAACTGCTGCAAGGCAGAAAGAGTTGTCTGATGATAGTGAGAACTGCTCTGGTGAGCATCACCCAAACTGTGAACACAGAAAGTAGAAATTTAATGAGTATTGCAACAAAGTTACTATAATTCCTCAATTGCTTGAGATGGACTTGGATTGTGGAAAAGTGTTAAAATTATTTACAGCCAGGTGTTGCCATAACTATAATTTAACATTGTATAACTTAAGAATCAACTATAAGAAGAATTTCATACTGTTTCACGTATGCAATGGATTATCCTAACACCTATGGCTTCATTAGATTTTGAAGGTGTTCCAGAATACCTGCAATGATTTAAACTGCTTCTGCAGAGTGTAAATCCTCTTCAGGAAAAAATAAAAGTGAGAAATTAATGTAATTTTCTGAACAAATTACATGTTTATTAAAATTTCATCTTTTCTGACTAGTGAGAGCATTAGAAGTTTATGCATTTATTTAAGAAATGAAACATCCTAATTTTTACAATAAAAATTTGATTCCACCACTATTTTTCTTAGCCCTACCATTTCTAACTGGAAATCTATTCTATAGAAATGGTAAGGGTTTGTTTTTTAAAATAGTACTAACTTAAATAAGTCTCTTGTATCTTAAAGTGGAGTACAAATCACACAAAAGGACATTCTAAGAACAATGTTTCTTCATTTACTACAATTACTCTCTAGTGAGGTGGAAAATGGACTTCTTAATGTGTTTTAAACCTTATACACGTTTTCATGACAAGATTTTGTTCACATATTAACTATTGCATATTTGAATATATTCTTGTAAAACAAAACCAAACAAAACCAGACAAACAAAAAAACCAACAAAACCCCAAAACAGACAAACAAAAACTACAGAAAACCAAAACCCCAACCTTTGCCCTATATTTAAAGAATGATAGCATTTCTGAAATTATAACTCAGAGCACAACTGAAACAATTTCACCTTTCTGTTTCCTTTGATCAGGAAATTTGCCACATCCCCTGATTCTGGTTGCATTTGGTTTGAACTTCTGTTTGTGCAGTGATTGCCTTTTAACGTTTTTGGATTTAAATTAGCCCCTGAAGAGATAACTGAGAGAAAACTTTACTGTGATGTCAGTTTTTAGAGCCCTTCTAATTATTTCTCCCCTGCCTCAGTACCTACAAACATCTAATCTTCACCACTGTGCTGCAAGCCTATTAAAATTAGAACGCTAATTAAGAATATTCAAATGATTACATCTTGCCTGGCTGATGGCACTACTACAGCTCCTTGACTCATCCTTTGGACTATAAAGAAATTAAAAGGAAAAGCCTAGGAAAAGTGACATGGAGACTGATTTTATATATGAAGACTTCAATAGATTTGGAATAGGCCTCTTCCTAATGAAGAGTTCCTAGAACTGAGTTATGGAAATTAATACTTGCAAATCTATCTAAATGATTGCAGCTTGGTTTTTTTACAAATGCAAGCCAACATTTTCACTACCAGCGGTAGCTGGCAATGTTGAGTCTGAAAGGAAGAGTACTGCAAGACTAATTTCTCCCTCAACCCAGTTAGTTTCATGTACCTCATTTTAAGGACAGTTACTTGAGCTCTATGATACATTAATTGGTTTGCAGGGGAAATATATTAAAAGTCATCTGGAAAGGCAATTCAGGGTCTTCACCATCTCAAAACCTACTAGAGCTGCCACCCTAGGATCACAGGTGAAATTTCTTTTAGTTGATGTCAGTGAGCCTACAATTTAGTGTTTGTCCAAAGAATGTACACATTCTAAAATGAAGGTGAGGTTAATGTGGTTTCATGAGCTATAAAGCATAATTAAAGATTACTCTCTGTTCAGGATCACTTCTTAGCTCAAAGTGTATATAGTGGGAAGACCTAAGACAGAAGATGCAATTCAACAAAGTATTGCTGGTAGAGTTATGAGTTACACACTGAAATTATAGAAGAGGTGACCTAATAACTGACTCTTGCTTTTCCAGCAGAGTAGTCATTGCAAACACATAAATACATGTTTTTCTTCCAATGAAGAAAAGATGTGTCATACAACTTGCAAGCCAAGCAAACTTCATTCCTGTAAACAGAAAGTGTTCTTTAAAAATTCAGTTTGGGGAGCACAAATATTTAATTCTCTTGAGCATATCTTAGAAGTTCAGAATTACTCAAAATAGTATTGAGAACAAACAGAAAGCAACATAAAGTATTTCAGTAAGGAACACCTTTTGAAAAAGGCTTTTATTATCGTCTCTCACTTTTTCAGCATACTTAGACTTATAAAAATGTTTTGAAGTTTTACTTTATGTCTGAACCTTCGTCATGGTTTAAAGCCAGCCATGCAACTCATTAACTTGCTCAATCCCCCTTTTCTTGCCCTCTCCCTGCTCCTGGAGGGATGGAGAGGAGAACCAAAAGAATGCACCTCCCACAGGTTGAGATAAGAACAGTTTAGTAATTAAAGTATAACACAAATCACTGCTGCTACCACCAATAGTAATAATGATAAAGGAAATAACAAGGGAAGAGAATACAGCATCTCACCAAGATAAAGGAAATAACAAGGGAAGAGAATACAGCATCTCACCACTCATCGACAGATAACTCACCCCACCCTGCCTGACCGAGGACTGACTGACACCTCCTCCAACCCCCAGAGCCCTAGCCCTTCTGGGTAACTCTCAGTTACATCCTGGGCATGACGTGCTGTGGTATGGAATACCTCTTTGGCTAGTTTGGGTCAGGTGTCCTGTCTCTGCTTCCTCCTGGCCTCCCCTCCTCCCTGGCAGAGCATAAGACTCGAAAAAGTCCTTGGTCAGAACAAAACATTGGAGCAATAACTAAAAACATTGCTGCTATCAGTTCTGTTCCCAAGCCAGAAGTCAAAACACAGCTGTATCAGCTACTAAGAAGGAGAAAAACTGACTGCTACAGCTAAACCCAGGACAACCCTGTAAGTAACTCCAATTTGTAAAACGATCAGGGGGGCAATGAACATTGCTTTTATTATTTGAATGACCTCAAGGTTTTACATATTCCATATTAATAAAAATAGTTTATACACATGGGATTTTGTTAGAATTATAGGCCATTTACCACCAAGTACTTTGTATATATTTAAGAAAGAAAATGAACCAAAGTAGTAGGAAAACACCAGTATATACCTTCATCAAAAACCCCTGAGTTTACTGTGGGTTAATTTATAACCTCCCAGGCTGACTCAGTAGGAAGCCACAGGACAGAAAGGCAAGTTAGAGAGTGGCTTCAGACAGATGCCACACTTCTGTTGTTCTGAACAAATGGGACAGACAGAAAATGTCACTTTATAGATTGTGCTCCTGGCTTCTGTGGGGTCTGCCACTTACTATGTCCCACAACTGCTGGCAGCAACTGAACCCAGACCTTTCTTGCTCCCCACGAGTTTTCCTGGTGAAGCATATAGCTTTGACTCATTTCACATCTAGTCAAACCCTAAGCAGCACCATACACACTCTCCAGATGAATTTTACTTCATTTTTATAAGTCACTCAGCCTTATAGACTCCACTGCTTGATTGCTTTACATGCATATTCAGAATCAAATTATGAACTAAATTCACTTTTATCACTGTATGCTATAGCTAAGTACCAGATATAAGCCATAGCCTATTCCCCAGTGTTTTGCTCTAAGCACTAGACAAGAGGCTACACACTTAAGATTTATGAGGTTATTTTTTGAAACTTAAGTGGATCCTGATTGATAATTAATATCACTGGGCGCTACTAATTATAAAATATACATAGCCCAAATTTTAACAAATAGATTTTATTAAGAGCAATATTAAATCTAAAATGGAAAGCATGATTTCTAAAGCCATTATTTTAAGAAATTGCAGTAATAAATACTAAGACCTATACAGTTTAATGATTAACAGTTAATTTATATAATCGCATTAACAATAAGATATATGTACAGCAATTACAAGTGTTAGAGGTTCATAGAGTTTATCTAATCACAATATCCAAATAACACAAAAAAATTTGTCTGATTAAATCTTTTTTTAACATAACACCTAATGGGCATGACTAAGAGCTAAAATTAATAGCAAGTGGGGTTTGAAAGGTAGAAATCTGTCCCTGACAATTAGGAAGATACACAGAGTACACATATAAATATATGCCTGTAGTTAACATGTGTTCATACTACAGACAGTAAATTTCAGTAAGTTAAAAATTGAAAATTGTGAGAAATTCTACTACACATCTCGTTTGAATGACCATAGCTCTGTCTGAAATCACAGACTGGAAATGGTCCTGGCTTTTTAGAATCTACTTCCATTTCTACTTAGAGTTTCAGAAAAAAAAAAATATGGCAAAAATAAGCCTTGCATTATATTTCTACATAATTGCTATTATTTTTATTAATTTTAAATTACATGCATCTTATTTGGGAATATTTCTAAAAAATAAAAGTAAAGTACCTTGAGCATTTTACATCTCTCATTTTAAATTGTGATATTCCAGGTAGTTCAGCCGTGAGCAACATCTCGAGGTTTTTTCCAGGTATATTTTCTGAGTTCAGAACAAATCTGCAAGCTGTTTTAGGTGGGCAGAATTGAACATACAAGAGAACCTCAGCCTTAACACTCACTCTTCTCTCAGCAATGATAATTTGATTCTTCTACATAGGTTATTTTCATTCTAGCAGCAGTAAACCAGTTTAAATGGTGAATCATTTTACGCTGCTCCCCAGGCACTGCTACTCATGGTAATCTAATCTGCTGAAATTAACCCACATGTCACAGTTCCACAAACAATTAACCCTTGTATTTCAGTGAGCTGTGCAAATCAAATCTCACCCACATTTACCATAATCTTCTGCATGCTATGCAGATTGCTTCAGTATTCATAATTGCTCATAATGACTGCTTTTTTTTTACACGATTTCTCCCAACACTCTAGGTGAAACTCAGAGGAAAACAGAAACAACAAAAACCATTCTATCACCTCAACAACTCATCAATGTCATATAGAAAACACCAGTTCTTTTTATTATTACAATCTGGTTCTGAATCAGTGAAGCCAGACTACCTTGTCTCTATCATCTGCTACAGAGGTCCCATGGCTGTTATTTACCCTCAGTAATGGCCCTCAGACCTCACTCCCTAGCCTCTCAGTCTTCATCACACTGTAAGGTACCCATCAGGACAGGGGCCTCTTACACCTCAGAGGACATCTCCCACTGTGGGTTGCCAAGCAGAAACTAAAGAGATGTTCAAGACTGGAGCTAGTACCTACTTCATTCCTACACCCAAAGGCAGCGTGGCCACACTGCAAGAGTAAGGGCAGGTCTTATTCTAAAGACTGCTCACTAACCTGGGAGCTGGAGGCAAGAACAGAAATCAGACACCTTCTAGACATACAAGTAGGTTTTGCAGTGGTTTGTGTACTCTCTTACCTAGGGATTTTGCTTCAAAACACTAGATACCTTATGTTACTTCTATCCAGGTCAGCAATATAAGTACACAGAGGAAGCAGACTGTTTCTTGATTCAGAAAGACAGACTAGGATGTAGGGATGCTTTCCTCGTGCAGTGATACACAGCTGAGAACTACTTTGGGAGTTTGTCTGACACTGCTTGTGCTTCATGGTCTATTAAGTGGCAGTTTCATAACATTAGAATGGAACAAAAGACATGCTGTTAAACTTCTTGAAAACTAATTTGACTTTCATGGGACTTAGCTGATTAAAAATTCACTGCCCTGTACCTACAACTCATGAAGGGTTTGTCTTTGCCCACAACAGTATGAAATAAAAGGAAAGTGGAATTCTTCCAGATCAAGGTGGAAAGCAAAGTCTGTGACACCTCTCTGTGGTCTCTCAACTCTCTAGTCTGAAGAAATATAGTAATTTATAATTATACTCATTATATGTATTATATTATATTTATTTATATTAATATAATTATATTTGTTATATTTTATATTCATTAAAATTTGAGGGAAAAAGGAAGAAAAAAAAATCATCCTTGAATAGCCCATGTTTTGTCATCTGGTGAATTTTCCTAGCTCTGTGCTGAGCTTGCAGAATCAGTAGAAGCAGAATTTCTTAGCAGAGAGATAATGGAGAGAAAATAGAGGGCAGAAAAACACACCAAACAGGAAGGATCTAAGGAACAAGGCTGAAAGACATCTTTTACAGTATACAATGAAATTAGTATTTGTGGGAGCGCCATTATTCCTACAGACAACACTGAGGCGATCAATGTGATCAAGCAAATGCCATTTTATTAGACAAAGTGTTAACCTTATATAGACATTCTTAGTACAGCTACATTGATTGGCAATTGTTGATTGGGCACCTTAAACCTTAACAATGCTAGGATTGGATAACACCATCCTGGGAACTCCACCTTCAGAACTTCTCAGCTCCTTTTCTCTCCTGCTTACTTCTGAGATCTTGCAGCTGGTGTTTCATTACTCCCTCATCCACAGCCTTCAGTTTATCTCGACTATGTGACCGTTCTCATGCAGGCTGCCTTACACCAAGGTCTCTGGATTGCTCACAAAATGTCCATTGTCACACAGCCAGTCCACAAGTATTTATCATTCTTGCTGGTCTACAGACGTTTTGATGAGCTGCATTATGGATGCCCATAGAGCATCCCAGAAGAGGGGTGGGATGAGGGAATCTCCTTCAGGATCTGAGTGATTCTCAGGTATTGATTTTACACAGATGTAGACACAAAGTTGACAGTCATTATACACAGATGAAGATTTTATGGTGGATACATGAAGCCTGTGACACTTTCAAGGCTGTGGACTCTTATAAATAGCTCACAACATAAAAACATCTTTCAGACTTAGCTGCCACAAACCCTGTGGCAAAAATCCCTTAACTCATTTCCTTCTGTGTGTTGCACAGAAGTGACTTGTTTTGAACGTCTCATATTCAAAAACTGAATTTCTTTAATGTTAAAAGGGCATATAGATTACAGGGTAACATCTGTTTCTTGATTAAATAAGTGAAGCTCAATAGAATCAGCGGTTTAGTACCTAGCTTCAAAACTGTATGTAATACCTATCAGGTTCTTATTTACAGATAATAAATAATAAAACATAAAGGCAGACTAAAAATACCCGTTTGCAAACTTGAAGGAGTGCCCACAGTAACTTTGTTTCACTACACCGCAGTGACAACACTGTAATTCAGTAAAAGATACACAGTTACTAAAGCGTCCTATAGACTAGGATACATCCACTGGCAACAGTGAAGTTAGATTGCAGTAGTTGCCAGAAGCAAAGGAAGGAATCCCTTTCATTATAGCTTACAGTGGCTGTGATGCGCTTCTGTGACGCACACTTGCAGATGGATGAAGAAAAATAACTAATAAAACCAAATAATTTTGACAGCCACTTTTTGTGTTGCACTTTCACGTCCCAATAAAAGAAGTAGCTCTGCCATTACCTCAAGCGAGTTCAAAGTCATCATTAACTGACAGCAAAAAATCCGAAGAGTATTTAAAATACAAAGCAGTTATCAGCATATTCCAAATATTTTTAATGTAGATGATTTGAAGATCACAGAATAATGGCTGAGTAAGTCCCTTGATGGTTGTTCCATCTGACAGGTCAGACAGCTTAGATTCATGCTGTATCATCAACACATTGGAATAGCAAATATTTTAAGCTAGTCAGAATACCCTGATGTGCAGGTCCCTGCCTCACTGTCTATTCATAGCCATTCTTTCAGTTTAGAAGCATTTACAGTTTTGCAGTATCCAGGGATTTTAAGTTGTCTTTCTCAGAGCTTTAAGGAATCTCTCTCTGCAGGCAACAGAGGATTGCAAACACAGACATACAGAAAAGCTCCAATGCTTCAGAAAACTGGGAAGCTTCGTTGCCTGCGCTGCATTTAGCCTGAGATGGAGATGATAAAGTCCAATTTTAACAATTACCAAGCTAAAAGTAAGCAGTAATGGGACAAGAAATAGACCCAATGCAACAACATTTTTATCTATTCTTTTTACCCAAGTACTATCACTTCCCAGTCACACTACATTTAATGTTAAACTTGAATACTGAGCTGACCTTTCAGGTCTCAGTCAGTAAAATTACATTAAAACCTCTTCTGTCTTCTAATCAAAAAGACACATTCAGTTGCTCCTCTTTCATGAGGATCAGTTACTTAATTATTTTGTTATATATTTTCTGCCAATTTCTTGCAGCACACTTGTCCTTTAATTCACTCTTATTTGTTCTCCTTCAAAACCCAAAGCCAGGATCAAGTGAAGCTTTTTTATATACTCTTTACTGCACAGCTCATGACTTTGAAAGGGTAACAGTGGAGCTTACGCCACAGTAATCTTACCCAGAACTTACATGGAAGGAATTACATCCTAACAATATGCTCCAGTTTTCTACTTCTGATCTAACGTACCAAGTGCTACAGTTACTATGTTCAAGCATCAAACTAAAGCACAGCAATCAGAAATATCTCAAGCATTAAGTCTCAATCTATGAGATTGGAAACAAGGATAAATATGCAGCAGTACAAACACAGAGAAGCGACACACAGCTGAGGAAGACCTTTCAGAGCCCTTTAACTGTTCTTACTGCAGTTACAACCTGAAATTAAACTGAAAAAATAAACAACCATTGCAAAGCACAAGGAAACAATAGGATTACAGTGGTCACAGTGGTGGGATGCAGTCTCAGAATACAGGCCACCAGAACATTGGCATGGCTTCTTTTGAATATAACAGCAAAGAAGAGTTACAGGAAAGGATTTGAAAGAAGATAATTCCATTAGTTTGCATATATTTAGAAAGATCATGGCAGAAAGAGCCTTTTTTTGGGGGGGGGGGTTAGGGGGGGGGCAGAAAGCCAACCGTATCCTGGGCTGCATCCGAAGGAGCATGACCAGCAGGTCCAAGGAGGTGATCCTGCCCCTCTACTCTGCTCTCATGAGTCCTCACCTGGAGCATTGTGTGCAGTTCTGGTGTCCTCAACATCAAAAGGACATGGAGCTGTTGGAACAAGTCCAGAGGAGGCCACGAGGATGATCAGGGACTGGAGCATCTCCCATACCAAGACAGGCTGGGAAAGTTGGGGCTGTTCAGCCTGGGGAAGAGAAGGCTGCGTGGAGACCTCAGAGCAGCCTTCCAGTATCTGAAGGGGGCCTANGAGCATTGTGTGCAGTTCTGGTGTCCTCAACATCAAAAGGACATGGAGCTGTTGGAACAAGTCCAGAGGAGCCCACGAGGATGATCAGGGGACTGGAGCATCTCCCTTGTGAAGACAGGCTGGGAAAGTTGGGGGTGCTCAGCCTGGAGAAGAGAAGGCTGCATGGAGACCTCATAGCAGCCTTCCAGTATCTGAAGGGGGCCTAAAAGCATTATGAGGAAGGACTCTTCATTAGGGACTGCAGTGATGGGACAAGGGGTGACAGGTTCAAAATTAAGCAGGGGAAATTTAAATTGGATATAAGGAGGAAGTTCTTTAATGTAAGGGTGGTGAGGCACTGAAATGGGTTGCCCAAGGAAGTTGTGAATGCTCTATCCCTGTTGGTGTTCAAGGCTAGGTTGGACAAAGCCTTGAGTAACGTGGTTTAGTGTGAGGTACCCCTGGTTATGGCAGGGGGGTTGGAAGTAGATGATGTTAAGGTCCTTTCCAACCCAAACTATTCTATGATTCTATGAAGACTGGTATCATAGGTCCACTGGAGACAGAATCTATTAATAATAACAGAGCTAAGCCACAGAAGTCCTCAGGAAGAGCAAACAAGATCTGTCTGATACATGATACCAAGAAGGAGCTAGTTTAAAAGAGCATAAAGGAGAACATGTGATTAAATAAAATCAGTAAAAGAGAAGCAGAGAGGCAACTGGGGAGGAGGCTATATCCCCTGATACTGACTGGGGAGGATAAGCATGTGGAAAGCTTAGCTTGCCCTTTCTCCACAAAGGCAGGAAAGACTGGATGGGGATTTTTTTTCCTTGCAAGAAAATGAGACCTTGTGTTTATTTAGTAGTAACTTTTCAATCAGAGTGAAACTGGTCAATTAACATTAAAAATGCAAAAGGAAAGGCTATAAAATCTGCCTTTGGGATCATTCATTTTTAATCATTCTTTTTAAATGGCCAAACAGAAGCAAAAACAAACTCTGTCATGCTCCCTGCTTTGACATGTGGAGTTGCATAAAAAGTCACTTCTCAGAGTCAGAAACACAGACACTGTAAGCACAGGCTCCTATAGGAAAACAAGCCACTCTTACTTTGTGAGCCAATGAGTGTGTGAGGACATTGAGATGTTCCTCTTCACAACTAAGCTCACTAAAAGGAACAGGTGTTAATTAAAACTGAGACTTCAGAAAGCTTTTTAAAGGCATGTGGGCCTTTAAAATCCCTCCCAGTGCTTCTTCCAGGAATAGCAGCTGAATTAATAAGATATGCAGAATCAGAAAAACTACTTCAGAATAAATTCAGCCTCAGGTTTGCTCCTTTCCTAATATTATGACTGTATTTCTTCTTATACATTGAGAATAATAAACCTTATTTTTTACTTTATTATATTTTTAAATATCTTGTATCTTTTCACTTTTAACTGAAATGAATTCTGCATCATGCAACCTATCATAAAGCACCAAGATTAAAACTTCTGCTCTGAACTGTTGTTAGTAAACTGGAACCACTACATTCTAGCATTGTTCAACATGGGAATCAGATTTTGCTGTTAAAACTACAGATTGGGGAAAAGAAATTTGAGAAATTCGCTATTTTCTACACATCTCTGAAAAAAAAAATTAAAAAAAATCCCTATATAAGCTGTTCTTTCTCAAAACAATGTCTTCAATTTTTTCCAGTATCTTGCAGAGGCTGCTTAATACCAGTTTGTACATTTAATCTTAGTTTATACGTTTAAATATTTAATACCAGTTTATACTCAAACAGAATGATAGCCATTAAGAAAATAACTAGAAAAACCAACACAAAATCAGCTCTTCCAAAGACTTGGCTCTTTTTTTTGTTGATGAAACTTTTAAATGTATTTTAAAGCATTTGTTAAATGCAGTGAATGTCTCTCTGATGAGTTATACAAATTTTATCCAGTCAAAAAAGACCACAAAATATGATATGGGAATAAGTAACTTCAAACTGCCCTAGTACCCAAGCTCACAAGGTCATTATATTTATCAGAAAGTTTCAAGAAAACACTCTCATAGTGTCAGAATAAAAAATTTGCCCCCTGAAACATTTAAGAAAAGGGCTAAGCTTTTTTTTCCCCTTTCTGATTCTAGAACCTCATTAATTTCATTTTGGGTTATGTAATAAACTTCCTCATGGGTTGTTATTTCAACAAGCACTTTAAGCCAAGTTTAGGCTTTCAGATTAATAAATAAATAAATAAACGAAATAGAAAATTTTAAAACCTCAGTGATTTTTCATTTTTCATTTTCATTTTAATGAATTTTCATTTCATTTTCAGTCATTAAGACTGAAAGAGTTCAATAAACTTATAAATATATTTGAGTAGTTTTAGCTTACTGAAAGATAACTAATTTTTACAGATACAGTGGCAGCGAATGCCTAGATAGGAATTTCATTTATATCCGTGTTTTTGCTGGAGTGTCATGAAGCAATTAGAAAACTCTACCCTGGTGAGCTTCTGGATACCTAATAAGATACCTAATAAAAAGTTAGTAACAAGAATATCCCAAATATCATTTACAGCAGCACTTTATTTAAGTTAAACCCAGTGACAAACAGTGGGTCTGAATTTTATTCCCCTACTTGAACTACAATTGTCCTTAAGGCTATGGTCCTCTTTTATGGTCCCTTTGCAGTTGCACATATCACCCAGAATACACATGTGCTCTTTTTCACCAAAAGTGATTTGTCAGTACTAACATAGATAGACGGAAAGTCTGTGTATTTCTTATATGAGAACTAACCTAAACATCTTTCAAGACTTTCCATTAACACTTAAGCTTTGCTAAAGAAGTATTATAGAACATAAATGTTCTAACTGTGCCTGTTCTCTCACTTTTTTCCCCTTAAATTAACATTTTTTAGGAAAAAACCTACTAATGTATACCAACATTTTATCACTTAGCATTAAGAAAACACAAACACATTTACATTTAAAACTAAATTACAATAGTTTATATCTAAGAACTGCGACTGTAAAAAAAGCAAGCATAAATTTTTTCCCATATGTAATTTTAATAGTTAATTTCAATCTTTATTTCCATTGACAGCAGATGTTGAATACACCAATGCAGCAGTGTAAATAACTGTGCCTGTTTTCCTATAGACAGGTAAAAAGTCATTATCATTAACAGTAAACTGTAACCACCAACAATAAATAATTAATGACAATTATAATATGAATCGAGCATTGTGAAGAGCAACAAATTTACAACAATTCTGCACTAAATTGATTGTGCATTTAAGACCGCAGTGTCCCCCTGCAGGACAGCAAAGGATACAACATTGCCTACATCCGGATTAAGTGTTTAAAAAAGCACTTTCTGAACCCGAGCACTTTTTTCTTTCTTTACATTCTCTAGTTCACCATTTTTCTTTGCATAAACAAAATGTACACCACACTGTCAAAAAAGTTGTGCAGGTAAAGCTAAACAGGTCCATTTTAAAACATTGCCACTTTTGCAACTAAGCAAGACTATGACTAACACTCTGTTCAATGGAGGGATTTTGTCCATTTTTCACCAAAAAAGTGGCTCTCAGTGAAGAAATTACTTGTCTCCTTTCAATATGCAAAATACATGTTTTTCTTGAAACATGTTTTCACTAAACAGTTATGAAGCTAGCTCCACACATCCTACGACAAAACCAGAGACTGAGATTCAGGAAGGCACTTCATCATTTGCAAGTTCCCATTCACCTTAATGACCTACAGTTGCCTATTTGTGCCTTGCTTGAACTGGCCTAAAGAAACATCAGATGGACAGAAATGCAGCTTCTATCAAAAATGTAGGAGAGGAGGACACATAAAGCAGTATCTTCAATACTCTAACTCAGATGGGGTTTGTTTTGCATAATTATACTGTAACAGAGTTTTTGAATTTCAGGAGCAGACTCATGAAGTCTACAAATTGCTTTCAGAATCTAATCCACTGTCATTTGAAAATGTTATTGTTTTCATTCAGCATTTCTGTCACAAGGACAAATCTACCAAACTTGCTGTAGAAATAGTCAAGAGAGCGGATTCAGGTGCAAACAAACCAACCAAAAAACATATTTATAACACCAAAAATCATGTCATCATTATCCTGTCTCATTCTGGCTTGTGACATACATTGTGAACAAGTCTACAAAGCAGCTACATGCAGAAAAATAGATCTAAGAATTGAAAACTGTCTTAAAACCATATTACTATTTGGTTTAGTTTCTTAAAACAACAGTATCTCTTACTTTGTTTTGTGGAGTTCACATCCCAACTTTTTGAAGCAATTCACTCAGTCAACAGAACGTCTCTCCTGTGCCTACAAAGACAGTTTTGGGGGGAAGGTTGCAGAATTCTGCTTAATGCAGGTCTAATGTTTCCAACTAACATATTGAAATCAGTTAGGATAAACACCATACACAGAAACATACTATAAACTAACTTGGATTCCTACAGGACAAATTTGATGAAGTTTACCAATGTTTGTTTACTTAGTGAAGAATATTGTGGTTCCATATTTCATCAATTATTTGGAAAGGCTCATGAATCTCTTTCGGTAAAGCATGAAACTTGCAGAGCCATACTTCCTAAAGGAAAAACTGAATGGGTGAAATTTTAACGTAACATTTCTCCAGCCAAAACATGCCATAGTAAAAAAAGTTCCAAACACATCGAGCTCAACAATATGATCTTCAAAAAAAGGAGCAATCTCACTGAACTAGTTTCTCCATAGGAAACAAAATTTGGTTTGAAAAAACAAAACTTACGCTACCCTGAGGGGTGTAAGCAAGTGAGAGGGAAAAAAAAACAAACAAAAAACAAACATAAAAACTGGACCATGATAGTCACAACTAAATTTAAGCAATGAAATCATAACAGAGAGATGTAAAAATACATGAGATATATATATATACATATATAAAAGAAAAACCCAAACCCTCATTAATTTTTACTTGATCTAACACTGTCTTAAGATCATTATACGCTCCAGAACAATCTGCTGCAAGTAACATGAAGTTTGAGATTGCAGTACTAAGATTAAATCAGTTCATAGACTTCATTTTATATTCAGACTCAGGAGCTAATTTGACAAGGACATTCTCATGGTGGTGTATTGCTCAGCAGTATTACAGATCTGCAAAATTCCAGCAGAGCAAATAGCTGGCATAAGTGTCAAGAAAACTCTGCTGTACTAATCACCACAAGGCTATACACATCATGCTGAGAAAATATCCATAAGGAGCAATGTCATTACCTTAAAATTTCAGGTTGGCTTGATGAGCTATTTATTCCAATTAACACACAAGAAAATTGCTGGGTAACTACCACCTTCATTTACAAAGTCTCTGTAATGTTTAGCTTATGATGAGTTCTGCGACATACCTTTTTGAGGATCGCAACATTTTAAAGCAATATTAAATCACATACAGCAACTACAGTTTTAATCTCCTCATGCTGTAATCTATAGATAGAAATAGCTTTCTATGCAACTTTTACAAATCCAACAGAAAACATAAAATACTAAATACTGCCTCTGAGCAGAGTGTAAGTTGAATATTCATTTTAGGAAAGGTCACCATTCTTCAATATGTTATGTTTGGGGTTTTGTTTGTTGCTGTTGTTCATTAAGTGAGAAAATAGTCATTTTATCTTCTTAGCTACTGTAATTCAAATCTACTACCCTTCTGCAGAATGCACTGCCATGTTTCAGACTTGGACCTTAAAAAACCATCAAACTCTCTTTAGAAGATGTTGATTCTAAGCTATAAAACTTAATCTTTGTAGAAACACAGTTACGTATTTGTCTATGTAGCATTTTATGTTTGATCAGGAGACTGATCAAAATGCTTTATGGATCTATGCACAGAATGTTACCCTTATTGCAACAAGATAAAAAGGAATAAAACCCATCTAGAAATAAGGATTAAAATATAAATGTTAGCTGCAGTATCATTTCTGCTCTGCTCCTCATTTCTATTTTGTCATGATTACCCAGAACAGATTACAAAGCACTAGTACAACTCCTACATACTGCACAAATTAGCATCAAAATCCCACTGCTAACAGTGTCACACAGAGATGAAGTTGCAAGTGTGTTGGTATGAATCAAATCCATGCTACTAGGCAGTAATTAGGAAGGCTGGAGAGGATCATCAGAAATGCAGTGGGGATGGATGATGTGTTGCCCTTGAAGTTTAAATATAGTTACACTAAATTCTGGGATAATGTAAAATTATTTCAGCATTGCCTCTGAGCTATCAAGCTGTAAGAATCAATTTCTGGTTTGCATGCAAAAGTGGTAACTAAAGAGTTTAGGAACACTTCAGTGACATAGAGTTGACAGGTATCACGGTTTAAGCCCAGCTGGTAACTCGGAACCACACAGCCTCTTGCTGACTCCCCAGTCTCCCCTTCCTCCCCTCTGCTCCCAAAGGGATGGGAAGGAGAATTGCAAGAATGTAAATCCCACGGGTTGAGATAAGAACAGTCCAGTAACTAAGGTACCATGCAAAACTAGTACTACCACTAATAATAATGATAAGGGAAATAACAAGAAGAGAGAATATAAAACTAAAAGGGAAAGGGGAAAAAATAACAGAACAATAAACACAAATGATGCACAATACAACACTTACCACCAGCTGACCAATAACCAGACTGACCTGAGCAGAGATCTGGGCCTTCCAGTTTCTACACTGGGCATGACTTGCTGTGATATGGAATACCTCTTTGCCTAGTTTGGATCAGATGTCCTGTTTCTGCTTCCTCCTGGCTTCCTGTGCCCCTCCTCACTGGCAGAGCATGAAACTGAAAAGTCCTTGATTAGAGTAAGCATTACTTAGCAACAACTAAAAACATCAGTGCGTTGTCAGCGCTGTTCTCAGGCTAAAGTCAAAAACACAGCACTGCACCAGCTACTAAGAAGGAGAAAAATAACTGTTACAGCTAATTCCAGGACAAGAGGCTTGTCTCCATAGCATGGCTAATTCAGTATAATCCAAGAAATATATAGATCTCCGAAGGCTTTCAAAAACTGGTTGGTAAAATACTAGGTAGTGTATTCACTTTACCAATAATCTTAATGTAACTTGTTAATCATCCCACTAGTACTGCATTAATATTAGAAAATATTTACATATAGCTGACTACAAACAAAAAAAACCCCAACTTCTGTATATGCTCAAATAGCTTGTAAATAAAATTTCCTCTATAAAAATTCTGTTTAAATGCTCAAAGCCTATACCCCTCGTCATACTGCAGTTAAGTGAATGAGCAAAATACTAGAATAATGGTGTATTTTTGCAAATAGCATAAAATGTTCATTTCTGCCCTTTCCAATCCTTGTTTTTCTAAAGATTAATGAAACCAGAGGTACATACTGTGCATAACAGCTTAACTTATTTCAGCTACTATAAGTTAATATAATTTTGTGTGTAAAAGGAAAGACTTATTTTCACAGAATTTAGTATTAGAAAAGAAAGCTAATGTTTGTTTTCAGTGAAGTAATATAGTAGCACACTCATCCATTAATCTACTTTGTGCTACTGGCTCTTTCTTCCATTAGAAATTGTGAAAAAACACTCCCTAGCATTTTGAAAATACAGCCTAGAAAACAGTTGCTTTGTGCTAAAATGCAGACTGTGGTGGTTGAATGGTTTCATACCACATGCTTACAAGCTGATCCTTAATAAAATTAAGATGCAGAAGGTAATGTTGTTTGTAGAAGAAAGATCTAACTCGCGGTGAAATTAAAAGTCCATACTGAACAGGTAGAACAGGCCATTTTAGTCAATAGATAGAAAAGCTTAGATCAAAATACTGACCATTTCTCAACAGCAACATCCACTGAAACACACTGTTTGAAGTTGGAATTATGGTTAAGCTGCCCCAAAATGAAAAAGAAAACCCTAATGTGATCTAGATTACATAATCATCTACATTTATCATTTATTATTTTGAAAATAGCATCCAAAGTGATGAATCCTACAGTTAGCGCAGATCGACTCCCTTGTTCTAATAATTGCCTCTTATTTTTCCTCTCATTTTAGACAGAATAACTACAGATTTACAAATTCAAAAGTAGAGAAGAATATAATGAAGAGTTGGGTTTCTTTTCACTTTTTCTTCATAGTATGTTCAATCTTAACTCAAAGAGATAAATACTTCATTGTATTTATATATATATTATATTTATATATTTATATATATATGTATAATACTTCACAATGTATTAATTTAAATTCATGTGAAAAATAAAGTACAATACAGATTTCTTTATCCAACTATACCTAGTGCTGTTCTCAACATGGAATAAACCTGCCTGTCTGGTAACTGGAATTTTCATGGACAGGTGATGAACTTTTCCTTGTTCTTTAAGAGTAAAGACAGTCATTGTGCATCAGTTTCTAAATTGTACACAGTGTCTGCAACCAAAAAAAAAGGAAGTAATCATTTTTGTAACTCCTAAATGAAAAGTCACCTTTCTATATAGCCACAGAGCAATACTTGGCTCAAGGTGAAGTAGGTTCAAGAAGCTTTCACCAGCTATGGCAGTAATGGCATCAAACACTGGCAGAATTCTCAGTTTACATACTTGGGAAATATCACAGGTGAAAATGTTTTCCTTTGAAAAGGAATCCAAGAAATGTATTCTTGAACTAGATTATTTTTAAGTGGATAAAGGCCAGAGTAATGAAACACAGAGTACCTCTGAAATATATCCTGTAAGTATATTCAGGGCTTTTTTCAGGATGTTAAAATACAAATCCAGAAACACATCTTTTGCATTTGTGGCCTTGAGCTTGCATATGTGAGCTAGAGTACTCTATTTACCTGAAGGAACCACTGACTAAGCCAGCTATTTTTGTATTCATGTGGTTTTCCATCTCCAAGTAGTGACGTGAACAGTGAAAACCGCATCAAGGAATCCATCATTCAATCAAAACAGCTTCACAACTGCAATCAATACCTATAATACATTTCCTCACATTAAAACCCAAATGCCAATGCCAATGCAAAATAAGGAGTATCAAAGGTATGTAATCAAGCATGTCTCAGTAATACATGTTAAGAAATAAATTTATACTTAACCTATGCTTTGAAATGAGGAAAAACAAATAAAAAAGAACAGAAGACAAACAAGTATATGAAGTTTATAGGAATAAATAAAAAATAGCACCTTCAGGAAGTTTTGTCTTAAACTTTAAAATAAAGGCAATGAAGTTTACTCAGGTCTAGAATATTGGAGGAAACATTTCAGTGTAGATGAAAGAACCAGACACACTCCAAGAACTACATTAATGGAAATTAATTTGTGACCTGGATGGCTCATAAGCACAGGGAAAGGTCTCACATCAGTTTTGTATCTAACCTAGGGTAGAAATAACTATAGAGATTTGGTGGCTTTCACATTTGCATCTGAAAAAAGACTATATTAGAGCAACTTTTAGATCAAGATTAACCTCTCATTGAAATGATCCAAAGCCAAAAGAACTGAGTAGGTGAAGTAATCATTCTGCAGAAATATTTCCTCTTCTTGAGGAAACAGAATACAGCTATAGTCAATGATATGCTAAAACATATGAACAAACTACATTCACTTTACAGCATGGTACAGTTAACATTTCTGATAACCTTCGGTATCTCTCACAGAAGAAATGACAGGATGAAATAACCAAAGTTAAAATACTGTTTAATAACAGGTATCTCCATACACACATGGGATACCTTTGTCTTATTTAGAGAGATTTACTCTGAGTTTTCTACAGCCACTGTAAATACTGTAAACAGTAGGCAAGCACTGCTGAAGCTCTCACAAACTTGTCTTTTCAGTAAATCTAAAACTTTGGTATCAAATCCGACTATGGCTACTGGACTCAAACACTGATCCCATATCTGATGGCTAGGATTCTCATCTAGGGTTTAAAACATCCAAATTGATTTCTCAGATTTGGGTAAGTAAAACAGAATGGTGTCCTTCAGAGCCTGAATCTGAACCTTGAGAACTACATTTGCATTTAGATGTCAGTAACTCCAGGTATTTATTCAGCATCCTCCTTTATCAGAACTTAGAGAAGTGGGACATTTTTCCATTCCCAAAGCTTTGTGGGACACAGAATTTTAATTTTGCCAAAATCTAATGAGAGTCCTATCAATGCACTATGTACATAAATGTAAGTCTTTGTTACATATTGTCCTGGGTTCAGCTGTAACAGTTATTTTTGTCCTTAATAGCTGGTGCAGTGTTGTGTTTTCAACTTCAGTCTAAGAACAATGCTGATAACACACCGATTATTTTAGTTCCTAAGTAAAGCTTACCCTGACCAAGTGCTTTTCGATCTCATGCTCTGCCACTGAGGAGGGGCACAAGAATCTGGAAAGAAGCAGAGACAGGACACCTGACCCAAACTAGCCAAAGGGACATTCCATACCACAGCATATAATGCCCAGGGTATAAACTGAGAGGAGTCATCCGGACAGCTCAGATCATTGCTTGGGTCAGGCTGGTTATTGGTCAATGAATGGTGAAAAATTGTAATGGGCATCACTTGTGTTTATTGTGTTTTGTTTTGGTTTGTTTTTGTTTTTTAATTTTCCCTTTTAGTTTTATATTCTCGTCCCTTGTTCCCCTTATCATTATCATTATTGGTGGCAGCAGTAGCAGTTTTGTGTTATACCTTAGTTATTGGACTGTTCTTATCTCAACCTGTGGAATTTACATTCTTGCAGCTCTCCTCCCCATCCCTCTGCAAGCAGGGGGAAAGTAGGTGGGGAGGGAGTGAGCAAGTGGCTGTGTGGTTCTGAGTTATCAGCTGGGCTTAAACCACGACACATATATTGCACATGCTATGCAAAACTGTTTTGACACTTTACATATACTGCCCTTGTTTGAATGCTCTGTACCTTACCTGAATGAAGGCAAGATGGATGACATTTTATGCCACAATGTGTTTGGCACTGCCTGTGAATGACAATGACTGCTCTCTTGTAGTAAGCTTTCAGATTTCAACAAGCCAGCAGGAATATCTCCAGAAACAAGTATGGACTCAATGAGGCACGAGAGAAAGACTACAAAACTCATCTAGTACTCTCAGGTCATTGAAACCTGCGATGTTACAGACAGTGCTCATCTGCTGAGTGGTATCTGCCCTCAAAGCAGCCTGAAAATCACTCCCCCAGAGATGAATATCGATTGGTGGCTTGGCTTCACGAGTGAAGATTTGGGAAGGGTTTTACCCACACTTACTACAAGCACAGTGACCAAGGGCATGTTGGATAAGCAATGAATAAGCATCAATACAAAACACACTGTTGCAAGCCTTGTATTTCTGTACAACAGATAATGAAAACCCGCCACCTGTCCATTGTAGTAATTTGTCAAGCCAGTCTAGCATATCATTTTACTATCTGTATTTAGAATAGCCTACTAACAAACAGTATTTCTTAATGGTTTTCATTCTGCATGCACATATCAAATAAAAACTTCATTGTGTACCTTACCTATGCTAATGTTAGTCATGTAGATAACAAGCAGATTAGAACATGTAAGTATAACTCGGTTTCTCTCATGGATTTGGAGATGAAAGAGCACTTTAAAATGAAAATTAATTTTACCTTTTCATTCTGCAGGAATTCCTCTATTTAAGCATTTGATGAACTAGGCTTTTAAATACACAGGCAGAAAAAGGAAAGGAATATCTAAAGAAATATTTTTGAGACTAACTAAAATGCCCCATAGACGCTAGTCACCATTTGGAATTTCCTATCATTAGAAAATTATGACTGAATATGTATTGCATAATCAGCCTATCAGGTAATCAGGTTTTGGAGAGGTTTTCCATACATTACTTTTAGCAATTAATTTTGGCCTCTGTAAACTGTATGACAGTCTAACAGAAAGGACTTTTTATGGACAACATCTAGTGTTCAATATCTGATTCTGCTCTTAGTTGTCTTCCAAGTGTCAAAAGCCAGTGGATATTAAAAGAGATTGCAGTCAGAACTACTTTAGTTCAACAAATAATATAAGGAATATATTTGAAATTGAAACTCACAAATCAAAGTATTGTAAGAGAACACATTTTAATATCAGTAGAACTACATGTTGATGATGAAAAATACACAATGGCATGGTACTCTGTGCTGTATCATGCAAATGGATGCTCTAAAGGTCAAAGCTTATCCACGTCTCATAATAACATAGTCTGCAGAGAATAGTTCATTTACAGTATGCCTTCTTATATTGTGCACCATAACACTAAAAGCCATTTTACTCAGGAATTTTCTTTTTATATTATGGAGAAAAATCATATCAAAGGTTTTCAGTTCCCTGTTAGGGGCCTGTGAGTAAGGGGAGGGGGCAGTTTTTAGTTTATATTAGTTCAGTAGTAAGACTACCCTGCAATTTACCATTGAAATACTTTAGTTTAATTTCCATGCCCAATAGCTGCCTTATATACTACAGCAAAAATGTTTGAACAATTCAAGCAGTACTATCAAGGGTTCAATTATAATACCTGTTCTCTACAANCCCTGTTAGGGGCAGTTTTTTAGTTTATATTAGTTCAGTAGTAAGACTACCCTGCAATTTACCATTGAAATACTTTAGTTTAATTTCCATGCCCAATAGCTGCCTTATATACTACAGCAAAAATGTTTGAACAATTCAAGCAGTACTTTCAAGGGTTCAATTATAATACCTGTTCTCTACAAAGGATAACAAATTAGGTTTATTATATGTTAGGGAAATAGTGAAGACCCGTGCTGTATCTTTGAAGAATCACCCACTGCAGACATATTATGAAGCCAGCAGCACAAAAAACACAAGATACTAATCTGCAAGGAAGTTAGAAAATTGGTGCTCTCTGAATTTTTCTTCTATCACTGTAGACCCAACTTTCTCTGTCCCCTGGCACTGTTATATTTTCCTCTTCCTGTCAAAAAAAAACCCCATAATTTCTTGGCTTTGTGAGAAAAATACTTTTCTAGAGCTGATGTCCAGAGTAGCCGGTGCTACAAAATCTACAAAGACACAAAATGTTTTTTCAAGTCCTACTCAAGTCGTGTCACATCTGTTCTGTAAAGTCATGTAAAACTTCATTTGAGCTGATAGACCTTTCCAGGTATCTTTCTATACCATGGAACCAGAGTTCCAGCTGTAGCAAGTATTCCAAACTGCATGGTCATTTGTGCTTGTGGAAGGATAAGGTATCTTCCTTGGTACAGGAAGACAAGTATTTTCAAGTAATTGTAAAATTAACACACACATTTCTTGTGGCTTCTTTTTGTCTCAAGTTTTGATATTAAATATTATTGAAACACTGCTAATCAAATGCACTAGATACAGTTGTGACACTGCTGAAACTAAATCAAGGTTATATATTAGTAGTAGAGAATACATTTCAAATGATATAATAGAATAAGACTTACACATCATTACTTAATTTGACATGTAAAAACAACCTATAGTTTGAATAGTTTTAAAATACTTCAGAAAAATGAGTTAATGAGAATTATTTATATTTATATTTATATTTATATATTATATATATAATTATTTATATTTATATTTCCAGCAACGAAATATATTTTCAAATTCTCAACACCATATTTTTATATAGAGCACCCTATTTTGGAACATCTCCATTACCATTACCATTACATTTCATTTGTTTATGAAGTTTTCATTATCTAACCACCCTTTTCGAAAACTATGAAGTCTTAATTAACATGGAGAGTAGTAAGAAGTGTGGGATTCTGACATCATCCTCAAGAGAGAACAATCTCTAAATAGGATGAGATGTTTGCTTCCCTTCGAATCTGAGGGAGCTTATTGTTTAACTTCCCATTTTCAGACCACATTTTCATTTTGCATTGGAAGCTATATATAGGTGCTTGCGAGTAGAGTCACACTGTACACAGGACAGAAAACTAATGTGATAAAGAAGTAGCAGTTGTATTACAGAGTGGTGTTAACTGGCCCTACAGGACATCTGTAACTTCCTAATTCCTCCTTTAGTCCTTTTAGCTTATTTTTTCCTTGTATTTTCTAGGAAGGTGTATACTTGTGGTACATATTCATGTATATTTTTTCAATGAATCCTGAACAACATGGTCACCATGTGATCCCATAGTCTATATAGTTAATTCCCAAATGCTCAAACATAGTTAACATTGATTGGTCAGTTAGGAATTTAGAACACAACAAGAAATTTCTTTTTATCTCCTATTCATGTTAAGAAACAGAACTGATTCTGACTTGCCCTTTTTCATCTTAAGAAATGCTGGATAAAGTCCTAAAGGATTCAAAAAGAAATGATTAATTCAAGAATGAGATGCAGACTCATTAAATCTTGAATGAAGCTCAGAGCAGCCATAACTGCTCACACTTGTTTTTTGTCTTCCTTAGAAATTGCTGGTGCCACTAGGCATTGCAAGAGCATTTGTACTAGCATGAAGCTACTAAGAACACTTCTGTGCTTTTTAGTTGCCTTTTATGTGAGAAATTTGCACAAAGTCAAGCACTTTCAATGTCACTTGAAGTCATCTATCAATATAACCTTAAGTGTTTGTCACAAGTTGCAGAACTAGAACTGTTGTATTAGCAATGTCTTGCAAATTACCATATATACAGTTGTTGCTTAGGTCAGTTACCTTTATACACTCAAAATTAAGCACTGGCAATTCCATGGGAAGGCAAAAATGTTGTAGAGTAGTTAATACTGACAGTAGTTGCTAAAGGGTCAGTTGGAAACACTCATTAGTTGTTTGCTTGAACAGAGAGTCATTATTATTGGCAGCAGAAATTGGCAAAAAAACACTGTTATTGTCAGAAAGCATTAAGAGAGTGCCATTTGTCAATATGTACTCTTCTAAAGAGCAGCCGCCTAAAAGAACTCTGTCTTTAAATTTAAATGGGGAAAAATAGCACGAATACCCTGATGTGTTTTTTGTTTCCTCCAGTTTGTGACTAGCCTATATTAGCAGCCATTAAACTTTGAAGGTATGTGACAACTGAAAAGAAAGTAATTGCTAAAATACCTCAGGTAACCAAGCAAAAATCTCTTGAGGAGGTAATAATCAGGGTTGGTTAAATGCACAAGCAATACAGGCAGCAGCCTACAGCAGAAGCGAGACATGTCTTCTCTTCCTTATTCTTCTCTGTACATTTCCTGATACTGTCACTGCAAGGAGAGGACATGGGTAAGAAGTCCTTCCAGGAAAGAAGAGATACAACACTCAAAATTCTCCTAAACTTTCTGTCTCAAATATCACTCACCCTTACCAAAGAAAAGCCTCACTCAAAAGACCCCATCTCTCGCCTATTCTGCTCAAGCTTTTTCTTAGCTAACTTCATGATGCTGAGCAACAGATGCCCTGCCTTGACCACTGGGAAGCCTTGAACCATCCCATACAAAGATTATTAAATATTGATATTTAGAAAGGACCTAAAAGCCTCCATAATAAATTACAGTCCCCAAGCAGTATTTTAAAACATAAAATATCTTAGTAAACTTGCTTAATAAAATTACCAGTTGTCCTTTCTCCCAAAGAAAATTAATTGGTATTTTACCAGAACCATCAGATCTGTAGGTCCATGACCAGGTGTGGACTGCAGCAGAAAAGGTTTCTGCTCTTGAATTTAACTCTTGGCCTTACTACTCCTACTTTACACAGGCTGTACAAACAGGAAAATTAATCCTTAAAATCTTTACAGACTCCACAACAGCCCAATACACTCTGTACCTGGGAGGAGAAAACCAGATGAACAAGCAGTAGGAATTTATCCTAAACACCAGCTTCTAGGATTCTGCCATCAGGTTTTCCAGATCAAACAATCTCTCTGTTTAGCTATCCACCAATGAGATAAGCACATTTAGAACTAGCTCTATTTTTAAACACAAATTGTGAACACTTACAAAAATTATTGCTATCCAACTGAAACTACATGTATTTTCCCTGCATTGGTGAGGGGGGAAAATAAAAATGTATTGAGTTTCAATGTCCCTTTTTTGTCCAAACACTTGAGTGTTTTTGTGCTAACCACAGCACAATTCAGCTCAGACTCAGTAGAAGGTGGAATAAAAGTACGAGTCAAAGTGCATCTCTTCATATTTGTCCTTTAAGGCAATTCCAGTAATGGAATGAATACACTTTTTTTTACACTGTAAAGTTATAGCAAAAGCATTATTAAGACCTCCCCAAAATTATTTGAATAAATCCAAAGTCTCCAATTATTAGATATTTAAATATTTGTACTAAGAGTCTTTAATAATGTGAATACACATTGCAGATACGCATGCTGCTGTATATTAAAGTGAGATAAATCACTTGAGGTGCTTACAGAGCCTTAATGAAGCTGATTTTCTTCTCAAATCTCAACAGAATTGCTTCTTTTTCAATATGGGCACAATTTCACTAGAGGTTTAGAATTATTATTTAATAACTTTTGGCATAAACACAGAAGCACTGAAGACAATGTGAGATCCTGATGTAAGAGCCATTTAACAGCTGCTATTTATTGAACATACATAATTTTCATGTTCTTTTTCCAGGTTAAGCAATGTGACCTGAGCTTTTGAAAAACACTGGACAATCAGTAAAACAGTCAAAGCCTTGCACTTCACCTTTGTTTCCATCTCTGTTTCTGATATAGGAGAGGTAAGAAGCAAGACGTTAGTAAAGATGATGGAAATAAAATAGTGGATTAGAGAGAAGCACCTGTGTTTTACAGTGTTATTTTGTTGCTTACCCTCTGGTTGTACATTTCCAATTAGGATGTCCTGACCCTTTTCTGTAAGAAAGAAAATGAGCTCAATTATTGTAGTACACTTTCTCCCCTCTGTCCTTCTTTTGACTGTCTGCTGCATGCATTAAGCTTTCTAGAAGTTAAAGAGCTGTAAGACAAGACTGCAAAACAATCAAACAAACTGGAAACAGCAGAAGTGTTAATGCAAGTCTTAAGTCCTTGTGGCTTCAGAAGGCTTTGAGTACTAATTTTTACCTTGACCATCACTTTTTCCCCAAGTTAAGAGTTTAGTTCAATTCATTAACAATGAAATTGAATTTTTAAATTAATTTACTTAGTGGAAAAGGGTAAGATTTTTTTCACTTTGAAGATTTACATACTCTTAAGGAACGTGTTCGTGTACCCTTTCCATGAATAGTAGAGGAAGAGATGGTCACTGTGTTACAAAAGCAATAAAACATGCAATTTACTAAAACACCTGAAAATANAAAGGGTAAGATTTTTTTCACTTTGAAGATTTACATACTCTTAAGGAACGTGTTCGTGTACCCTTTCCATGAATAGTAGAGGAAGAGATGGTCACTGTGTTACAAAAGCAATAAAACATGCAATTTACTAAAACACCTGAAAATATTACCCATAGAATAATGTTTCTGATTAGGTAAGAGAACCAGGTAGTATACGATAGCAAGTTTTATGACTATTTGAATAACAGAAAGTGTTATTTGCTTCTCAAAAGTAAGTAGCAGCACATATGCATTTGCTGAGCTTGGTGATGTTAGCTGATTAAATCACTCAACATGTTGCATTCTTCATAAATAAACTCTACATTGTATTGTCAAAAATTGACATTGTGCTAATAAAATATTTGAGAGTTTATTTCCAATTTTCAATATATAGTCAAAAGAAGGCACTTATTGCTGATAAAAAGGTAAATAATCTTACCAGGTATTGACCTTTAATAATGACTCTGACAGGCTTGAAGCAACAGTCAGGGCCTAACTGGAGAAAACCCCAGTGTAGGACCCATTTTGTTTGTGATCCCATCAGCAAAAATAAGATGCAAATTAGGTAAAAATGTACTGCAATTGATCACTTGGTTTCTTGCAAAAAAGACAATTACTATTATAAGGGAAAATATTATTAAAAAAAAGGATAATGATAGCACAGATTAGAAAAAAAAGATAGAAATGAGTGAAAATTCAGGGTGCAGAGAGAGATAGTCACCACCGTGGATCCAGTAACGTCCTGGGGCTCCATAGTTGTTGCTGGGAGTCCTCCAAGCTCTGTAGTTGGTATCAGAGGTGGTGGGAGTCCTTCAGGGTACATAGTCAGTATCAAAGTGTCCCCAGTAGTCCATAGTAGCTGTCAGAGGTTGGTGCCCCTATGAAGGGTGTCCTCCTGGAGGTGTGTTTGTGGAGGTGTCCTTACGGAGATTACCTTTTACCCCTTTTATTATGAGTTGTGAGGAGTACCTCTGCTCTTGATGTCACATACTATGTGTTCTTGGTGGGCCAGTTTCACTGTCTTGCAATCAGCTCTTCAGCTGCATATGTCTGCAGCAATTCTTGGGGCAATGGCCAGCAATTCCTCACACATTGTCTTCAAGATTATGGAAGAGTACATACCTCCTCACACCCTTCTCTCAGACAATGGATTCTGGAGTCCCTATTTCAGTTCCTCACACCTCTCTCTCAGGCAATGGACACGGGGGTCTTATCAACTTCTCCCACTCGTCTCTCAGACAACAGATGTTGAAATCCCCTCTCAGCTTCTCATACCAATCTTTGAGACAATGGAGTCTGATTTCAGTTCAGTCTCTCACAGCAATTTGTTCTTTACATTTCAAATAAACAGAAGACGATAACCTTCAGTAATCAGTTTTGGTTATGCTTATAAGAAGTAACAACGGAAAATAATTACAAGATAGACTTGATTGGTGTCTTTTTCTTACATTTCCTTGTTGACATCCAACCATCTTTATTATTAAAATACGCATCTAGGATCTTCTGTCTTTTTCGGCAGACAGAGTTTTCAGTTCATTCAGTGTGCTCACAGATCACATTTTCTCAGTATTTGGTTCAAGCCTTATTGTATTGATTAATCTATCACAAACCAATGTTAATGGAATGCCACAGTCACACTTGTACTGAAGTGAAATCTTGAGGTGTTACATCATGGAACCGTCATACAGCTGCTCTTTTGGTTCAAAAGGACCCACAACTGAAATAGCTAGCCAGATACAAAAGTATGATGTGATCTATCATATGCTTTGCTTTGGAAGCTAATGTAGGCAAGGCTATACAAAACAATTACTGGAAAAGAAGTAATCTACCTTAGTTACATATAAGCTCCTATTGCTACAATGAGTAAGCAGTTATCTTTGACGTCATTATACTCAAAGACTCCTGTTGGGCAGTATTGCATATATAAAAGACAGTGGAAGGTGTCAAGAGTTTAAATGATCTGCATGAGGTTACACAAACAGGCTAAGGCAAAACAGAAATGTCTACCCTGAGATTAGCATGTGAACTGTAGAAACACCTCTTTAAGAATGCAGTTGAAGTCTCAAGATTATGGTTGCCCACTAGGGTTCAATCTTAATCACCTTATTCACTGTGTAATGGGTTCAGCACTTCTACATTTTGCTATGCAGTACTGCTGTACAGGATTACTCAACCAAACAATGCTCATTTCCTAAGAACAAGACAGTCCTTGACATGAGTAATAATACTTATTATTTCTATTTTAAAGACTGTGTCGTGGTTTAAACCCAACCAACCACGCAGCTCATTCACTCACTCAAACCCCCCTTTCTT
>NDXB01009816.1:0-44923 GCA_002631895.1 Agapornis roseicollis
TGCACACAGTGCTGCAGGTGAGGTCTCACGAGAGCAGAGTAGAGGGGCAGGATCACCTCCTTCGACCTGCGAGGACTTGAAGCTCCCTCGGTGGCTCTTGCCTCTCTGAGTTGAGGCTCCTGGATGCTGATCTCCCCTCCGCTCCGCTCCAGTGTTGAAGGCATCCTCTCTCGAGCTGCTCACCTCAGAGGTTGATAAAAACGCCATAAAAACTTCAGGTGATAATAAGTTTATTGCATGTTTAAATTGCTCTGATGGCTCCTTTCCAAAGTTATGCTTTTGGCTTGTTTTACTTGGTGGTCTGGCTTCAATTTGTAGTCAAGATTGATCCTACTTCAAAACTAGAAAAGCTCTTTACTCTAAAAACCTGTTCCCTAAGTTGTTCCTGTTGATTGTAGTGAGGCTGGGTCTTGAATTTCAAAGCCTAGGTTATTACTGCAGGGATATTACTGAGATTTGGCTCATAAACATGGAGTTTATGAGTCCCAGAAAGCCAGCCCTTTCATGGTGCCCTGTTCTTGGTGCTGCTCAAGACATTAAGTTCTATGAACATCAGAAACCAAGAAATGCTCACCAGGGCAGACTGGCTGTCTACCTAACCCAGTACTCTCTCCAGCAGTGGCAGGAAGAAATGCTATTCAAGGAAAGCAGCTGAGCTAAACCATAGTGGTGGTTTGCTGCTCTGGTACTTTCCCCTCCTCATGGCACTGCAACTGGGCTACCTGCATGATGGTGCCAGATTTATCCCTGTGGCTGGATGATGCAAATAACTATCATGGTGTAGCAGGTTAGCCATAAGCCTGTCTTCTCAAATGGACTTCAAACCTGACTGGAAGTTTGCACCTGGAAAACATTTTAAAGGGGTGGTGCTGGCAGGGTAACTTTCTTCTGGAAGTAGTGAGAGAGTTGCATATGTAAGTGATAGACATGGAATTACATGACAGTTGTGTAAAACCCTATTTCTAACTGCAGAATCACATTTATCATCCTAAAATCATGCTGGGATCCAGTAGTTTTATTTTGCACTGATGGTAGTGGGTGAGAAAGTAAGAAGTCACTTAAGTGAAGTGGTAGCTATCTGTCTTTTTTAATTAGTCTTGGACAAAAAGGTATTATTGACTTGGCTTCTAAAGGATTTTTTTTGGAAGTTGAATAAGGAACAGTTTTAGCTGGGATGCAGTTTGGATATTCCCTCCTCATGGTTACTGACAAACAATCCAGGTAGACTATAGCTAAACAAAGTTCTCCATAATAACTCAGAGCAACTTTCAAGTATTTTTTCCCTGAAAGAAGCAGTAAGAAGCAGAGTATCTACAGAAACTTCATGTAAGATTCTGGATCTAATGAAGACAAGGCAATTATGTCAACATCTACATGTTTAGTGTAGGTGTGAAATAAATCATGCACCTACATGAGTGTCTTAGTCCAGACCAAGAATATGCTTTTGAAGGTTGCATCCACTGGACTCTTCCCAAGTAAAACTGTGCCCAAAGGCTTAGACCAGGAGCCCACCTAATGCACTCAGACTCCAACTTCTAACTGCCATTCAGGTCATGGCATCAGATTAGAGCAGGACTAAAGTAAAACCTCGGCAATGGGCATATATGCTGGCTTCTCAAGTGTTGACTGTGTTGCTCCACGTATCTGTTGCTACTGAGCTGCATTACAATCCATAGCTGTTGCAGCTCCACTAAGAACTTCTACCTATGCAGTATCATTTGGAAGTGCTGTATTTGAGCTCATCTTGAAGAAATACCACAATTATCATCACTCTGAAACTGAATAGACTATTGGTAACAGTTACATATGCGATTGTTATTCATGTGAATGTTAAATTTCTTAAATCCAAGCAAATTCTATTGTTGCTTGTTTCCTGGAAACAATTATAAATAGAAAAGACTGTTTATACCAATTTTCCTATTTCTGTCAACACTTTTGTTAAAAGTTATGCTAACTATTTCAGTATTCAGAAGGACCATATGTAATCATTGAGTGATTTCTCTGTTCTATTTATGTAGTCTTTCCACATTATTTTTGTTTAGTTTAGAATCTTCTAGGTTGGAAAAGACCTTTAAGATCATTGAATCTGACTGTTACCTCAGGACTGCCAAATCCACCACTAAACTATGTCCTTCAGTGTCACATCTACATGTCTTTCTTATACCTCCAAGGATCGGGACTCCACCAGTTCTCTGGGCATCCTGTTCTAGTACTTGACAGCCCTTCTGGGGAAGAAATTTTTCCTAATGCCCAATCTAAACTTCCCTGATGCAAGCTGAGGCCATTTCCTCTTGTCCCATCATGGACCTTCCCAGACTCCCAAGATGTTTGGTAGGTGATTGAGAGCGATCCTGCCATAACGTCAGCTGGCTCCTTTGGTACTCTGGAGTGAATCCCATCAGGCCCCATGAACTTGTGAACGTTTTGCTGGTGCAGCTGGTCCCTGACTATTTCAGTGTCTACGAGTGGCAAGTCACTGTTTCCACACCTGTGGTCCTCCAGCCCAAGGCCCTTCAGTCTTATTAAACACTGAGGCAAAAAAAAAAGCATTGGATGGCTCCACTCTATCTTCATCCCTTTTAGTCAGATGTCAGTCTCCAACAAGGTCTTGCTTGGCTGGACTCACCGGGCAGTTCTGTTCTGCACACTGATGTTTCAGTAGTGAGGACTATTGCACTATAACGTAAAGCAAGTGTATGCTGCTCTCAAAGCATTTTTACCTGTATTCCCTATCTCTTCCTCCTGAACATCTCACAGTTGCACGTGTTGGGGTTTTTTGAGAAGCTCTTCTGTGCCCTGCATAAACACAGACCTGATAAGAAGGAATTTATGTGAGTTTGAGGGGCCATTTTTCCCCCCCAAACAAAGGAGGTTTGTGATCTGAGGAGTTGCTGTAAATTTGGACGGTTTTAAGTTTTTTGGCATAAAGTGTTTCTCCACTCTCTCTGGTTTTTTTGGTAATGTGGGCACTGTTCCCTTTAGATGAAGAAGCCACCCTAATTGTTCTTTCTTAGGAGTCTAGATCTCTTCTTGCTCCCTAATTAGAACAGGATTTTTCCCTCCTGTAAGGGTGGATTTTCCATACACCTGGCAGCTTGGGGACATCAGACTGGCTTCTGTCAGTGAGACCCTCTGTTGAGTCACGCAGTTTAGAAGTTCTAAACTCCCTTCTGAGGGGAGGTCAGGTGTGGCTGGATCCAGACTTGGTCTCAGAGTTGCCCGATGGTTTATGTCTAAAGGATTACATGAGCACTCTCAGTTCTTTGCATCATTTAAGATGCAAAGGATCAAAGATCAAAGATTTTGAAGCTTCAATGCGCTCATTCCCAATTCACTTACCAAGTATCTGATGTGATAAGGATTCTCTCAACCTCAAGGAATAACTTGAGAGGTGTCCCTGCTGCAGGAGAGATCCTGATGTGCAACTCGCTGCCGTACAGGAGAGCTTCTCAGACCCAGGACTGTCCACTATTTATGGAGTAAGATGGTTGACTCATACTTGCTTAATAACTGTATTTCACTTGGCTCATGCTCAGCTGTTGAGCAAGATTAACAGCTCTTACCTATTGTGTTGTTATCACAATCAGTTATAACATGTTGTTGTCTTCCCAGAGTCCAACTTAAGTGAGGTGCAGCCATCATAGGACCACCACTGGTGGCTATTGCTTAAACAGAAAAGGGCAGGGGTAAGCACACAGCCACAGATAATAATCTCTTACATATATAATCTTTTAGCACTAGATTGCAAAATGCTTCACAAAGAGAATTCAGCAACATTGCAAATCGGGAAAAGGAGGCAGAGAGAGTGGTGCAGTGACCTTTATGTGGAAATGGTAACAGGCAAGATCTGCTGATTCCCAACCACTTGCCCTTACAGGAACCCTAAAAACAAAGGTAAGTACCCAGTGCGAATCTCAAAGTTGCCTGAATGGTCTGGTTTTCTTTAGAAAACAAAGCAGTTTGCATGTTTAAAATTAAGCCAGTTAACAAATCAGTCCCCTCTTGAATGCTCTGACAGAAGAGAACTTTGGCTTCAATTTGGTTACATAGAAAAGACTGAGGAGAAAGAAAATAAGTAATTTTGCTCACTTTATTTTGGAATCTGGTTGGATTGGGAGGTTTCATTTTCAAGGTGCATGCCTGCTGTGCCAAATGACAGTGCAGGAATGCTGCAGTTTGAATGCAGGAACAAAATAATCAGTATATCTGACTAGCGGCTACAGCTTGCAGCTGTGCAGCCTTCCTGTGGGCCAGCTTCAAATGAAAGGGAAAACTGCATGGCACAGTCCCCTGCCTCCAAGTACAAAACTGAGTGTGTCCATCTGCTTCTATGAGACCTTCAGGATACACTCAGAGTAAAGCAGGGACCAAGGGTATGTATCTACTGCTGGGTTTCATCTGAAAACAAGCAGGATCAAAGAAATCATCTGGAATAAGGATGGAAGTGTGGAACACTGCAGTAATTTTAAATGTTTGTATTTATTTCAACAGTTTCCTTTTTTTCTTTTTTTTTTTTTTCATTTCATCTTTGCGGGTTTTTGTTTTTTTTTTTTTTTTTTTTCATCTTTTCGGGTATTGGTTTTTTTTTTTTTTTTTTTTCATCTTTTCGGGTATTGGTTTTTTTTTTTTTTTTTTTTCATCTTTTCGGGTATTGGTTTTTTTTTTTTTTTTTTTTCATCTTTTCGGGTATTGGTTTTTTTTTTTTTTTTTTTTTTCATTTCATCTTTGCGGGTATTGGGTCTTTTTTTTTTGTTGTTTGTTTGAGGTTTTTTTTTTATAATAGCTCAGGGAAAGATTTCAATTTGTTTCCCGCTTTCCCTTGGGCAATACAGAGAAACTGAGAAACACAGTGAACTTCAGTGCTTCCCTATAATCTCTCCAGTACCTCCAGGACTAGCAGTCAGAAATACAATGGTAAAATCTGAAGTAATTTAGATTTTTGTAAGCCACTGCAGGTAAAAACTAGTGTCCAGTCTTGCACTTAATCCTTGTCCCATGGCAGTTTAGTTTCTTTAATTGCAGCATTCTGTTGGCTTTTATCTAAGTATTTTGTCCATTTGAGACTGTCACATCTCCCTTCTTTAGCACAGAGCTGTGAGGGGTTTTTTTTTTCTCCACAATCATACCTCCTTTATTTGCTCTGTAGGAATCCAAGGGTTGCACATACAGATTGCTGCAATCGACTGGCTCTTCAGACCTGACAGCCTGACCAACTGCTATGCACAGCTCGGTACTCTTGCTGCCCATTTGAGCCAACAAGCAGCTGTTTATGATATGTAAAAATGGTGCCTCTGCATTATGGACTAGTGTGTCTCCCACTGCACACAACAGATAGGTGACATCTGCTTTTATGTAAGTGGGATGACAGAAATCTGGACTCCCACCCTTAGGAACATCAGTCACTGTGGCTTTTTTTCACTGAAAGGTTTGGTTTAAAAACTGCTCAGAAGTGGTTTGTCACAAGCTGTGAAACAGTCTGTCATATTACATTGACTTTGGTTTGGTTTGGTTTGGTTTCTTTCGTTCCAATAATGAAAAAGTTAAGGGTGATTTCTGTTGTGTTGCCTAAGGATGCCTCTCATTGGGTTTATCTTATGGTCTTATACTCTTAAACATTCAGACTATATCCGATACAGTCTTTTTCATTGCTGGAAGATGGAAGAGCGGGACTCTTCATCAGGGACTGTAGCAACAGGACAAGGGGTGAAGGGTTTACACTTCAACAGCAGAAGTTCAGGTTAGATATAAGGAAGAAGTGCTTTACTGTGAGGGCACTGAGTCGCTGGCACAGGCTGATGCTCCATCCCTGGCAGTGTTCAAGACCAGGCTGGACTGAGCCATGGTGTAGTTTGAGGCAGGGGCCTGGAACTGGATGATCTTAAAGTGCTTTCCAACTCAAACCAGTCTGGGATTCTATGATTCTAAGAGCAGCTTCTTAACAGCTCACAGCCTGTTCAGGTTGATCTCTTCTTTGCAGTGACTGGCCTGTTATATGCTAGAGGTAGCATGCATTTCCTCCAGCAGAAAAAAATCAGGTGCATCTCCATATGCCCTTCTGCCTGCTTAGTACATATAAATTTCCAGGAAAAAAAAGATGTAATGATAAATTGCAACTGCACTGCAGTTTCCAAATACTATAGCAAGCTGTTACACCATATAGGTGGTTGAAATACAAAACCATGACAGTAGCAGAGATAACGATGGTAAACACGTAAGCCTTTAATTTTCAGGTTATTAAAAAACCAGTGTTAGTGGAAGATCCTTTCTGAATTAGGTATTTTAAAAGTTCTCATTTTTGACAGGAAAGTGAGAATTCCATTTCTGTTAGTACTTATTCTACACCTCTTTCATGTCTTATACTTCATATAAGTATATATACTTATATATACATGCATACATACATATACACGTATACATATATATACATGTCTTATATATACATATATTCTTCATCATATGTAAAAAATTGAGGTCTGCAACATTGGGAGAATCTGTCCTTTTTTGCTTCATCCAGGAGCTCAAATGGCTATCTCTATCAACAAGGTTTTTTTTCTTCAGCTTCATGGCAAATGTAGGAAAGCCGACATTCCTACTCGGGCAAGTGCAGTTTTACCTGACAACTCTTTCTTCTTTTTCTCAAGATGTATTATTCAGAAAACAGACACATTTGTATTTCTTTCACAAACCCATTTGATGGTTCAAACTCTGATACTGTTTTCAGAAAAGAACAAAACAAAGTCACTGAAGAGACTGCTCTTATACACACACATGTGGAACATGGTCAGACAACTTCAGCTGTCACACTGAGAAAAACCATACAATTTAACTGTAGGAACGTATTGTCTCATGTTTTGACACATTCTAAATTAATAATATTTGGGAAAACACAGAAAGAAAGCAAGCCTAAGCAAAACATGGAAACACTGATTTTTTTTATTATTAGAGTTATGACTAGGTGCCTTTTTGTGCTTTGAAACATTTATTATTGATGATGGTTTACTTTATCTTAGACTTTGTTATGATCTACTTATAACATGAAACAAATAAAACTGAATATGAATACTGCACATTGCAAACACTTCAATCTGAGTGAGCACTGAAATAAAACAATGTATGATGTCCTTATCAAATTGCTTCCCCAGCATCTTTACAAAACTGATTTAAAACATTGCTATAAACGTCAGTAGAAAAACACGTTTTCTGCTTCTTTGGTAGTTTAAGCAGTGCCATAAATCCAAGAGACTTGGAAAACGAGATCCCTGTGTTTTAAAGATGTTACAATTCTGCAGGGTGCAGTTGCAGTGTTTGCCTGAAGCTGATGAAATAAAACTTGTAAAGAATATTTTCCTAGATGATGAGAGATTACTCAGTTATGTAAACTGAAACAGGTGAAGGGAAGCAACAGTGATATTAAGGAAATATGGAAAGCAATTTGGACATGGCCTGTCAACTGAATGTTGACTTTGATTTTCAGTGTTGTTGATAAGCAAAGGCAGGTGTGATAAAGAGAGGGAAGAAAGGCAAAGGCTTAAAAACAGAAAACAAACACAAGAGGAAAGCAAAGCTGAATGGCAAGGCAAGCAATACTCAGACTCAGAATACAGAGTAGAATTGCAGCCCAAGCAGAAAGCATACTGAATAAGGAGGCAGTAAGTTCTCCAGGGAGATAATGGTCAACTAGTGTAACTTAGAAATTATGAAGGGAAATGATTGTGATAATTCAAGGCCAGTAGGATAAAATGCAGTCTGAATCTTAGAAAAAATAAAGCCATTTCATAAACCAATTCTCTGGACGGTGAGATGATTGATTAAGATCAGCTCTACCCAATTACATTTATGTTACTATGATATTTTGGAGTAGTTTACCATTAATTAGGAATGCAGACATTTTTCTGCTCAGCTTTTAAAAGTGGATATTTTATAGAACATTCTATATATTTTCAAGTAGAATATAATTTAAATATTGGTGTGTTCTGCAGATCAAGCCAAGTTTATGTATGTAATACTTACTTAATGTAATACTTACTTAAATTAAGATAGTATTCTATGTACTGTCTGCTAGTGATAGAAGTAGGAGATGCCCCAGATTCATTTTTAGTGACCAGGAAAGCAATATTCATAGCATAGAATAGAATGCTGTGGGAAAACTTCAGCGGAGACAGTTGTTGCTTCCTGATGCTATGAGCGTGATTTAGCAGCCTCCAAGTCTCTCTGATGTTCACTAGTGCTGTGATGTCCCTCAAATACATCTGGAAGTCACTAGTATCTTCAATCTATCTCACATGACAGTGCCTTGAAACCAGATTAGGGCTAATGTCATCATGAAGCCTTGTGTTCCTATACGAGTGTAAGGGAGGCCAACACAAACTGTCTTTGTTAGGGTTATTTTCCTCAGGTTGGCAAATTTTAAAAGCAATAGAGACTTTCTGGGAGAAAGCCAGTGAGAATCTGTCTCCATTTAACTCATCACAAATGTTATTTTAAATGCACAGACAATCTCTTTGTGTGCAGTGCAAAACCCACAGTTGTTCTCATCTTTGGTCTGTCAATGGTGTAGTTAAAAAGAAGAAACAGATTTAAAGGACTCATTTGAAAGACACTAAGCCTCTTTTACTAAGAAATGTAGTCTGGTTTTGTCAGCACAGGGCTTTCACTATTGTTCAGGAGGATTTGAATGTTCTTAATCCCATATGGCCTTCTGGGATTTAGGGCATACTGGTTGGCCAAATATTCTTGCAGTGAACAAGGCTGATATTGGTTTTTACAGGTAAAGCAATGAGAACCTGAAAGCTAGGAGATACTGTTGGTAGGGAGGTAACAGAAGATGTGTTCAAACCACACCTCCCCATGCAGCAGCCAGCACCTAACAGTGTGCTCTGAATCTCTCCCTGGGGAAGCTACTCTCTGCTGTCTGCAACAGGGAGCCTGGCCTTGGCATGGTGGAAGCATCTAAGGCTGAATACTGTTGCTGGGTTTGTGCTAGCTGGCTGCTAGATGGGCTGAAGTACAGTGAATTGTTACCTCCTTTGCCTCTTTTTTAGATGACTTAAAACCCTCCTAACAAACACACAGGCTGTAGCTATTCTTTGAGGACAGGATGGCATGAAGCCACTCAATATGTGTATGCAGAGGGGCAGTCTGGTCTGTTAGTGCTGATAGTGTCTGCCCAGCTTTGCTGTTCTTCTGAACATGAAACTGTTCCAGATAAAAGGTGCAAGAGACTTTTTTGTAAGGCTGACTTTGAACTAGGGAGGCCCAAGAGCTCTAAGTGCTATCTCCAGCTGTGCACCAGATGGGGACAAAAGGAAATCAGAGGTTGACCTGCTACCTTGAGATTATTTGCACCAGCTGTATTCAACAGTTGTGGATTTAGATGTCCCTGCCTGGGATTTATCTCCATCACAGAAGAAAATGTTGGCTTTCCCAGTGTAAGTGGATACAGCCTGCCCTGGGCTGGAACTGGTATGAAATTAGGCTCTGCTTTTGTTGTGATTCATGCTGCACTTGCTGTCTCTTGATTGACCCACGCATTCAGTTCCAGTGTATTGTGGAAGAGCTTGGCTAGTCTTTCTCAGCTCCTGTGGGAGTGTATTATCAACTGGCATCTCGACTGAATGAATTGCCAGCAGCACAGCCTGTTGGTTGTTACACATAGTGCACTACAGAGAAAAGGGGGAGATCAGGTTGTAAGGCAGAGGGGAAGAAGTGGTGACAGTAGTATGTTCTGCTGGTGAGACAAGGATGAATACATGTGTGGCAGAGGAGGCAATTCAGAATCTAACAGATGGGTGCTGGTTCTGGAGAAGTCCTGCAGCACCAAGTGCAGAGATTGCATTATCATGCAAATACAGCATGACCAGAATGTAATCTCTCATGGTTTCAGAACTCCTGTCAGAAAAGGAAACCTGCATCATCATCTTCCTTAGATCTGCAGCATCAGGGCTGTGGTGGTTAAGGTCAGTCAGTGGCTAAGCCTGCAAGTGGCACACTTGTTGCTGGGGCTGGGATGGTGGTGCAGTTACATGATCATGTTCAAGAAAATGGTGGTATTTTAGGTGGGGAAGGTTGCTGTTATGCTGCGGACATGTCAAAGGACTCCTAAAAGTATGGGGGATGTCAATGACCCATCTGGGCTGAGGACTGCATATGAATGTGTACAAGAGTGTTTGATATTAAAACATGCCTGACAGTCTGCATTTCTCAATGTTGTGGACTAGCTGGGAGTCCGTTCCAGCTAGTAATGTTGTGTGAATGTTACCTACTGTTTTGATGCTGTTCCCTGCTTTCCTGGTCCACGAAACCTTCCCTAGAGTTGGTAACAGGGGGAAGAAAAGGGAAACGTTGCACTGGGTGAGTACAGAAGAGTGGCAGTGGAATGAGTGTTTGGCTTTCACAAGTCCCTGTGTGCATCCCTGCATTTAAAACGAGCTATTTCATAACAGTCAAATTCATGACTCTTGGAACTGAGGGTAGAGGAACAGGGTGAGGGGAAACACATGTAATAAACCTCCAAGAATTCAAGGAACTGAGAGCTAGGGCCTTGGAGAAGGCAAAGGGAAGAGGATGGAACATGAATTTACCATTTCTTAAAGAAGCAATAATAAAGACAGAAACTAAAGCTAGTACAATGCGCAGGGTGGACAAGTGTAATAAGGAACCAGTTTGTTTGATTTGCAGTCTTTTTACCACAGATGAAGTGGATACTAGGATAACGTACAGAGGATATTATGAAAGACTAGCATGAAGAAAATTCAGAAGGCCAAAGTAGGTTATAGCTAATAAAGGACCAAACCTACAACAAAATACCTCCAAGAACATTACTATAAAGCCCAAGTCCAAGGGGAATGCTGATGTCCCACTTAAAACTATGAAATTGAAGATTTTAGTGACTGTATCGCTCCAGTTCTCACAAAAATGTCTAATTGTAATTAGGCAGCTTACAATGTAAAGATGGCTGAGATCTTGGATGAGGACATGAAATGAGCATGCAAGAGGAAAGTTAACTCAGCTCAAGATTTTCACATCACGTGGGCTCAACATATTTCATCTCAATGTACATTTGAGGAGGTGGAGAAGACTGGCTGCGACCAGGCAGTAACCAGCCCTAACCATCAAGGAGGTGGGGAAAGGATCCGCAGGTGAGTTGTGTTTCTACCAGTTTTCTCCAAGATGTCACCAAAGAAGCTGTGGCAAGCTGATAAGCCCTTGTGGCTATGGCTAAGCAGCACTGTCACATGTCTTGTCCTAGTAAGACTTCAAATACATGACACTTTCATAAGCATGTAGAAATATGTTCTGAATGAAGCTGCAAAACTGCTGGGAAAACATGGAAGCTCTAGCAGCTGATCCCTGTCAGAGAGGAAGGATGCACCGAGGGTACTTAAAGTGGAGCTGGGATAACCAATTTCTTAAACATGAATCAAGGAACCAATAGCCACGCTACAGTTCTACAGGAGAAATCTGGCAGCAGAACACACAGGTGCTGTGGGTTGAGATCCAGCTTGTGCATCACTGCAGTGATTGTTCACAAGCTGTTTCTGAGCCCACCACATCTGTGGAAAGGCAGGAGTGACACCAGGAGCTGTGAGCAGCTGGATGGTTTGAAAACTTGTGGACTAGAACTTACCCTCAGGCCTTTGCTGCAGTGATACATCCAATGCTGGAGACTGAAAAGCATTTGAATGAATGAATCCTGGAACACTGGGATACTAAAAAAGCAGAGAGGGCAATGGCAAGCAGGAATGTGAAACTGCCACCTATAGCTGATATTTTCCAAGAAATCTAAGTGCTAAATAATCATAATCAATAAATCAAAGTCTCTTGCAGAGAAGACAAGAGTTAGTGCTGAGCTGATCCCCAGACAATCAAAAGCTGTGGCTCAGCAGTTGTTAAGTCCTTCAAGCAAAAACATATGTATAGTATCCTGATAGGTGAGGAAGGCAGCTTAACTGTGAAGTGACCCAGACAGCCCTGCCAAGGCAAAGCTACGCCTTCTGACCCAGCGCTTGTAAGCACTGAATTAAATGCAGCTCCTAGGGTAACATAAGGTCAGTGTGCTACAAGAGCTTCAAAAGCAAGAAGAAAGAAACTAGAAATCATCTAGAAGAGCACAAGTCCAACGAAAGCACTGGGCCTTAAAGCTTCTGTCTGTGGTCTTTTAAATAAGAGCTGGGTTGGCTTCAAATTATAACCAGGTGGCATTTAAAACAACTTCAGTAGACAGCCTGACCCCAGGAATGTGTCCATGTGTCTAGCCTTAGGGTGAGTAGATGTGGAAGTAGCATGGGATGTGTTAGAAGCTTTGGGTTAGGGAAGAATAGGCTGTGAAATAAAGAACATAGCCAACAAAAAGTGAACTGTAATGAAAAGGAATGGCCTTTGCTCCTATATCTCTCTGACACTTTTCCTCAGGGAAGGGCAGAACAGGAGGGTGACTATGTAAGAAGGAGGGATAGAATTAGATAAATAACACAGCACTGGATCTGCAACAGCAGCAAACATGAGCTCACATACGGAAATGGCCTCGGAGCTTTGGGAGGATGAGACAAATCTTAGGATATGTCCTATTTGATCCTTGACAGAGATTAGGATGAAAGAAACGGAAGGTGAGCCTCCACCACACCAGTTCTGGAGTAGAGATGTCCATCATCTGCTTTACCAGTGCCTGTGGACTACAGAGAGTGCCCTGCAGGTACAGTGAATTTACAAGGTGATGGGGCAATAAAGAGCTCAGGATGCTGCTGGGTACTGGTGTGTTTATCACCATAGTGCTGGGCACCCAGCTACCAACCTCCATTAAGTGGGGCTACAAGAACTATTAAGCTTGAATCTGCTACTGGATACACAGCAAAAGCCAAATAAATTTGACCTACTGAAGTGCATGTTGGCTTCAGAAGAGGAACTAGAACATTTTGTGCACAGCCTAATGCCAACCGCCTGCCAGAGGATTAAGAGATTAAGAACAAGAATTTCTGCCTCTAGCCTGTTTGGGGAAAACCAAACCTAAATGAATTTAGAAATTAATACTGGATTTAACAAACAGCATCCTCATCTTCTGTCACACACAAAGTCAAAATAACCCTTGGCCACAGTGGAGAGCTGAGAGCCCACCCACAGAGGCAGATTAGAGCATGGAGTAGTTGTACAATGCCATATGCCTGTAAGGATCCCATCAGGCATGTCCTGAAAGCAGATAGCAAGGCCTATCAGCTACCATCTGTTTGTTTGTTTATTAATAATTCTAATTTCATCTCTAATGTAGGAATTAGTATCCAAACCACTTCAATAAATTTTAAGATCAAATGCTATTATGCACCAAACAACAGCTTTTGTAACAAAAAAAGATACGCTAGTAGTCCTAACTGTCATAGTGTCTGGGTTAAAGTGATTTAAGTGTAATCATGGAATCATAAAATGGTTTGAGTTAGAAGGGACCTTAAAGATCATCCAGTTTCAATGCCCAATAATAAACTTGGTGAGTAATAGACTTATCACATAAGTAATACATTTAGTAAGTAACAAACTTGGAAAATGCATTACTTGCCCTACTGCAAAGCAGTGTTGGTACAAGTCTGTCTTTCCTATCCAAGGACAGCAGTAGAGCTTTATTCAGGTTGCCCAAGGATTTCACAGTACCCACCTGTGTTATCCTTGCAACATCTGGATCCAGGAAAAATGTTCCTAAATTGATAAAGCCCATGTATATGTACATGTAGTGTTTCATGATCACTCACGTAGAAGTTAACAAGTGAATTAAACAGATGTTAGCTATAGTTACAGAAACAGTATTAAAAGCAAGTTGGGAAAGGTCCTACCTAGTAAAGAGCAAAATAAAATGTCTGGGAGCAGAACCGGATGTCTTTGAAGAGCCTCTTCTTGAAACATGCTCACAACTTTGCTCCAGCAATGATGTGTGAGACTTACCTGAATCAGGTTGGTCTGTCCTGCACAAGCCTTTGAACCCCAGAACTTGGAATTCTTTGCAGAAACATCCTCACTGGCATTTCAATGACCGTAAGGATGCCTGCCAACTGAGAGGCAATACTGGTTGTGCCAGTGTGGACAGTGCTTATGGTAACATGATAAATATGGGTGTAAAGGTCTTGTATCAGCAAGAAGCTGAGAATGATGTTAGTTATTGGGTGCTATTATGCAGCTCTCCAGCCATACCCATGGGACAGAGCAGCATTCAGGAGATGGACAGCAGCAGACATAAATTACTGTGAATGTTCTTTTCTTTCTTAGATAACCTAATCCCTTCCTGGGAGGAAAATGAAATTTAAGACTATTGCCCTCACCCTTGCAGCATGAATAAGAAACGTGAGTATACCTGAATACGAATACCTGAGTATCCATGTGTAGGGTGTTGTGCCATACCTTAAGTTTATGGTGTTTGTTTCTCCTTTCACTGCTTTTCAGCTACTCCTTTAAAAAAACCCAAACAACAAAACAACCTCCAAACCCCAACAAACCCATGGTCCCATGCTGGCAAACTGTAAAGTCCTACCTGTTTCCAGGCACAGTCCAAGCTATTGCTGTTCTCTCCTGTCTTGGAAGGGACCCCCTAGGTCTTGTTTTGTTTCTTTTGGCTGCAAAATCAAGTAGAATCATAAAGGAATTGGGAATATGAATGAAGCTAAAGCTTTCACATTTATGAATGCACAATAAAGCCCTCAAAAGAGCAAACAGTCCTGTCAACCTCAGGAGTCACCTGAGAAAAGAACTAACATCTTCATTTAAAACAGGGCAGCTAAACTACATTGGTGCCTGTATAGATCTTAAATTAAATGGCTTAAATTCAGTTCCGCTTGATGAATTCTTGCAGGCTGAACTATAAAGCGATGTACATGACTTTCTCCCACCTATGAATTTCAATTTCAAATACATACAATTGGAGGCACATTTGCTAGATTTAAAATGATTTTATTTTGTCCCTGTCCTGTACCTCAGGCAAGAAATTTCTCTTGGATATCAACAAAAGCTGGCAAAACTTTCACCCAGCTAGTATTTTGTCTCTAATGTAAGTGAATCTGTTACAGATTGGCTATATGAGCCATGCCAGGCAGAACAGCAACCCAGCATCTAAATAGCTACAGATCTACCAAGCCTTTGAGTAGCCACATGTGGTTCCTCTCCTGCTTCCTGCCAGTGCTGCCCCAATAGCACTGTACTGTGTATAACAGCCTGTTCTTGCCCTAAATCTGTTTTAAAGTGTGAAGAAGGTGATTATTTCTACTACAGTCCCCTAAGATGAGTAGACAATTATTTATGAGGTTTAGATCTGCCCTGACTCATTCCTGGATGAAGTACATGGAAAGCAGGACCAGCGCTGTTGACCTACAGTGCCAAGACACTTCTATTAAACCTTAATAAGAGAGCACACTGGTCCAGTTTTAGATGTTGCTGTTTCAGATTTGTAGTAGGACAGCATCAGGTGGCAAGTAATGAAAACTGGAAACTGAAATGTCATTTTCATTCACATTTCTCACATACAAAGTGGCTGAGACAGGCTCTAAAAATTAGGTGTGGAGATGGGGAAACCAGAAGGTGATTAGGGCAGAAGAAAAACCTTTGCAGCTGGATTTTTTTTCCCTGGTCTTTGTTTTTAAGGTCCTAGAATTTTTTTTTCTCTCTTCCTTCCCTGTCCAAGAGTTCATTAGATTCTCGAATCTGCTGGGCTTTACATTCATTACAGAAATACCTGTCTTGTCTTTATAGAGTCATCGAATCAAAGAATAGTTAAGGTTGGAAAGGACCTTAAGATCATCTAGTTCCAACCCCCCTGCCATAAGCAGGGACACCTCACACGAAACCATATCATAGAATCATAGAATAGTTAGGGTTGGAAGGGACCTTAAGATCATCTAGTTCCAACCCCCCTGCCATAAGCAGGGACACCTCACACGAAACCATATCATAGAATCATAGAATAGTTAGGGTTGGAAGGGACCTTAAGATCATCTAGTCTTTCCTTGTTCTTTCTTTGCTTTCACCCTTCATTTCTATCTTTGTGTCTGCTTCCATTCCCTCTCACTGGTCTTCTGTATTTTTTTTTCCTGTATGGATTTGGATTTAAAAAATCTGTACTGATATAATAGTCAGTATAGTTGTGCAGATATGTATATATATATACTGATACATATACTGTGCAGATATATATATATACTGATACAGCTTGTTGTAGACTCTTTGCCTTCTCCAGAGGCTCTTGTGGCTGGGAGACAACAGTCCGAATGACTTCCCAAGAATAGTTATTTTTCAGCTATGATTGCTGAAACTTTTCTGTACTACAGATAAAAATATGCTTCAAGGTGCTGTATCCCAGTAAACAAGAATGAATTGTACTGCAGATTTATTGCTGGTCAGTTAATATTGATGTTTTGATCCCCTCCTGTGTTTTTCCCCCATACATCTCAAGAACAACAATGTAAGTGGTTTTGGCTCAGCCTTATTCAAACTCTGACAATTGCATTAAAAAATCAACTAGGAGGGATATTACATCATAAAGTATTTTATAAACATGGAGGTAAGGTTGCTACATCCTTGTAAATCATGTGTAATGTGCATAATATGGCAACTTAGTCCCCACTTTTCTCATTCAGGTCAGAGAAGGATCCTTACAGGGGGAAGGATTCAGGTCAGAGAAACTTCATGGTGACACAATGAGATGGCTTAGAGCTGAATTCCTCAGTCCTCTACTGAATGTCTGTCCTCTTTCTGGTAAACACAAATATTCTTCTTAGTCTTGTGGTCTCAAGCCCTTTTCTGGATCCTGTTAAGCTCTTGACTACAGTTTTATTTCATGCCTATAAATCACACATTTACTGTATTGAGGTAATAAAACACTCGTCATCTCTTTCAGAACTGTTACCTTTCACTTGTTTGTATCTTCCCTTGCTCTCCCATTTAGATACCCTGTTTTCACAATAATAGGCACAATACGTAAGTCTGTCATATTCCCACCTGTTCTTTTACTTAATTTCTAACTGGAATTTACTAAGGAATTAGCATAGCTGTACCTTTACACTTTATGTCACAAATGTGTGAAAGGCATTTCAATGCTTCTTTCAATGCAACTTCTGGAAACTTTGCTATTTTCATTGTTTTCATGATTTGTTAGGCTAAACACTTACATTTCTTGGAACTTAGAGAATTTTTAGTCAGAAACATTTATTATTTTCTGATGGCTCTCATTCCATGAATTTGCAACAAATAAACCTTCATTTAGGCTTGCATTGAAGAAAATAGCGTGGTCAAAACTGCAGAGAATGGAATGCAGTTAGGGGACGAATGAACATTGAAGCTGTTCAGCTTTGGCTCAACTTGAAAATCAAGTTTCATATTCAGGATCATTCTGTTTATAACTCAGAATTATTTCTTTGTTATAGAAACCTCATGCAGACTTTTTCATACCCTCATAAAGTCTATTAGAAGAAAAGATGTCACTGTCTGAGGAACCATTTGCCTTCGTTACAAAGAAATGAAAAGTTTGTTTAAACCCAAAAGAATTATTTGACCACATTTGATCATAAAAGAAAAATTGTCCAGAAACTCAATAGTGACTTTTACAAGAGAAGACACCCTAATTTTACAGTTCCTAATGGTGTATAAAACTGAGAGAAGGGCAGATGCCTTTTATTATATTATTTGTGATCAATGATGCTGTTTTATTAGCATATGTAAATATTGGGAAAGAATGTACATTGCACTCTTGATTCACATTTGTTTCTTTCCTCCTTTTCACAGCTACAGGTTGGGCAGAGAGGAGATTGAGAGCAGCCCTGCGGAAAAGGACTTGGGGGTGGTGGTCGATGAGAACATGAACATGATCCGGCTGCAGTGTGTGCTTGCAGCCCAGAAAGCAACCGTATCCTGGGCTGCATCCAAAGGAGCGTGACCAGCAGGTCCAAGGGGCTGATCCTGCCCCTCTGCTCTGCTCTCGTGAGACCTCACCTGGAGCATTGTGTGCAGTTCTGGGGTCCTCAACATGAAAAGGACATGGAGCTGTTGGAGCAAGTCCAGAGGAGGCCACGAGGATGATCAGGGACTGGAGCATCTCCCATACAAAGACAGGCTGGGAAAGTTGGGTCTGTTCAGGCTGGAGAAGAGAAGGCTGCGTGGAGACCTCATAGCAGCCTTCCAGTGTCTGAAGGGGGCCTATAGGGATGCTGGGGAGGGACTCTTCATTCAGGACCGTAGTGACAGGACAAGGGGTAACGGGTTCAAACTTAAACAGGAGAGGTTTAGATTGGATCTAAGGAAGAAATTCTTTCCTTTTAGAATGGTGAGGCACTGGAATGGGTTGGCCAGGGAAGTTGTGAATGCTCCATCCCTGGCAGTGTTCAAGACCAGGTTGGATGGAGTCTTGGGTGGCATGGTTTAGTGTGAGGTGTCCATGCCCATCTTAAGGTCCTTTCAAACCCTAACTATTCTATGATTGTAAGATAAACGATTACAAACTTTTTGAGTTTCCTGAGTGAAAAAAACCCAAGATGGTGAACTTGTTTTCATCATGGAGTGGCTGGCAGTGATTTCTTAGCCCTTTGAAGAGCCATCGAAAAGCATTTGAAAAACAGCACAGGGCAATTAGTGGAACAAAACCTGAAAAGATATAATAAGATAATCCCAAGAATGGGCTTTTGCCTGAGGGCTTGCAGATGCGATGAATTACATCCAATAGCATCAAGACAGGAGGGCTATCTGCCTTACCAACTCCTTGTGTTCTCTAAACCAGTCATTCCTGTTTCTGGCTCCCTGTCACTATATTTAGAATTTTCTTAAGCATGTTATTTTCCATCTCTAAGATCTCTCTTCTGAATTTTTCCTTTTGAAGGTTCCATTTTTGGCAAAGAAATCCAAAGCTCTTTGTCCATGACAGACGTGTCATCTTGTTCCATCTCCCACACTGTAAGTATGGGGTGTCTCTCTCATTCTTGTTCCTTAAAACAATGCCAGGGCTGTCACAGCAACTTGCGAGCTCTTTCATTCTCTTCAGTGTTGCACATTGTTATAAATGTCATTTATAGAATTTTGAACTATGCAAACCTAATGGAGGAGCGGGGACATTCCAAGTAGAAGCTGTGAAGTGAAAAGAAACAAAAACAAAGAAACATAAGTCAAAAAAGTCAGGAATATGGAAAAAGGCTGAGCAAAGCATCACCTAAACACACCTAGAAAAACTCCCTGCTGAGTAAAGAAGTTATATTTCTCCTAAATTGGGCCACCTTTTGGGATCTACACAGCAAAGACCAGCCCTGTCACTGCCAGGGACCTTCCACAGCCTTACCAAAAGATCCATGCATCTGGCCTGAACAGGAAGGGAGTTCCAAAGCCTTTTGTTGCACCCCACTCCCTGCCCATTTTTTATGCATGTTTTGTCTGTTAATGTAGATAAGCACCCCAAATTTCCATGGAGGTGAATGGTTGGCGCTAATGATGCTGCACAACTCTGGGCAGCATCACACCACGGTGTTCCCACAGTAAGTTTGACATGTGATGCCCTTTGTATGTTCTTACGCAAAGAAATTACAGGGCAAAGCATCACTTCAGTGGAGGAGCAGATCTGGCAGGGGCAGAGGACAACATGTGATTACATGGGACTGGTGTTTTGGTGTCTCAAGGCCCAGCAAAAGCATTCCCAGGTACCTTGGAGTGACAAATAGGCAAGAAGGAAGAAGGATGTACAAAATGAGAGGATCCGTAGCAATCGGCAGAGCACAGCTCTGAACACGCACTGCATTACGGTCACGTGATTTTCTCAAGGCAAATCATAGGGGGAAGAAAGAACACAAAGCCTTGCCTGCATAGCCATGAAAAATGGCATATATTTCACTGTACCAGTACGTATGTGTACCCGTATGGTGAATACATGAGTGTTTACATTCTTTAGAATGTATTCTTTAGAATGCTAAAATAATTAAATAAGCTTTAAGCTAAGACTTGGGAGAATGTAGGAAAATAAAATGAGAAGTTGCCAACAAAGCATGGAAAATATTTTCATTCCCCATTAGGTGTCAGGCAGTTCCCTGTCATCAGAGAATTTTCCATGTTCTCTAGTACCAAACCAAATGCAATGTTTTCTACTCTGCTGGGGAATAAAGAATGTATCTCCTAAAGCTAGGGCAAAGTGTGTGATTCTCAGAGAGAGAGGGCAGTTTCAAAGCTGCTAAACATCTTTGTAATGCTCCTGTTTCTGAAATGCAGACTTTCTTGGACTGTAATAGAATAATAAAAATGGGCAATTCTAAAAGCTGAGTTTAATTTTGATATCTTAAAGCCCATGGCGGCAGAGATCCTATGATAAACAATATGCTTTCAGGGGACAAATTCTGCCTGGGAGAGATTTCCACATCAGCCTGATAAATGTTTGCTGAAGAGCTAAAGCCCATGAGGCACAAAGGTAAGTGCTGCTTCTTGGTCTGCTCTGGCTCCTGTCTTTTGAGCTTAAAATCTTCACAGCCCCTGAAAGTGAAGTGGTTTTGTCTGTTTTCCTTTGGGAAGTACTAGCGCTGCAGCTGCAGGCTGCCGGGTCTGCTGCTCTGCAGCTGGGTGAGAGACCACAGCCTCTGTGAAGGGGACAGCTCACAAAGACTAATTCAGCTGTGAACTACTGTAATTAATCTATGAGGCTGTGACTGCCCCTAGCTCTCCTATGAAGTGGGTAAATCACAACAGCCCTTTAAATCTTCAAAAACTGCTTTTTGTTTCCCCATTCTTTTCTGTCCTGCAGACTAGGGGCCTCCTAGAGAGGGACAGATTGACAGATCAGGCCCTGTCAAGCTTTGGTTTTCATTTGCACTGAGGCTGAGTTTAAGGTTAAAGCTGGCACTCTGCAACAGCCTCTTGGTGTTGAAAGCCATTGTTCCGCACTTGGGTGTGTTTCTGGGAAAAGCATTGCTATTGTTTGTTTTGCTGTCTTAACTGTCCCTTGGCAAAAATTATAACAGAGAAAATTGGTGTCAAGGATTGTACTGGGTTTGCTTTGCAAGGTTTTGGTAGTTGGGGGAACTAGAGGGTTGTGCGAGAGGTCTCCCATGTCTGATGGAGCCAGTGCCACATAGCTCCAAGACAGACCTGCTGCTGGCCAAGGATGAGGTGCATCAAATGCACCTCTGGGATAACATATTTAAGAAGGGACAAAATGGCTGTGTGACAGCAGCTGCAAGAGAGGAGTGAGAATGTGTGAGAGGAACAGCCCTGCAGACATCGAGGTCAGTGCAGGAGGAGGGGAGGAGCTGCTCCATGCACCTGAGCAGAGATTCCCCTGCAGGCAGTGGTACAGACGATGGTGAGGCAGCCTGTGCCCTTGCAGCCAAGGGACATCCACAGTGCAGCAGATATCCAGCTGCAGCACATGGAGGACCCCATGCTGGAGCAGGGGGATACCCAAAGGAGGCTGTGAGCCAGTGGGAAGCCCGCAGCAGAGCAGGGTCCTGATGGGACCTGTGGCCCCATGGAGAGAAGATCCCACACTGGAGCAGGTTTGCTGCCTGACTTGTGACCCTGTGAAAAGGACCTGCTGGAGCTGTTCATGAAGAACTGCAGCCCATGGGAAGAACTCATGTTGGAGAAGTTCATGGAGAACTGCCTCCCATGGGAGGGACCCACACTGGAGCAGCAAAAGGAAAGGGTGGCAGAGACAGTGTGTGATGAACTGACCACGGCCCTCATTCTCCATCTCCTTGTGCCACTTGGGTGAAGGAGGTAGAAAAAATTGGGAGTGAAGCTGAGCCTGGGAAGAAGGGAAGTGTTGGGGAAAGGTGTTTTAAGATTTGGGTTCATTTCTCATTATTACCCTTCTCTGATTTGACCAGCAATAATGTCAAGTCTGTTTTGCTGAGGGATCTCTCTGTCCTTATCTTGACCCGGTCCAATTGAAGAAAGGAAGTAATAGAGCAGCCTGGTGAGCACCTGGCATCCAACTACAAGGATGGAAATATAAAATTAGTAGAAAAATTAAATGTCTCCATGTGCAACATATATGGTTTCCAACGAAGACATATGGCGATATATAATGAAGCTTGAATGTTACTCCTACACAGCTGCCAGAGAAGATACAGCTCTGCACTGGTCTTTCTTTCTGTAACTGCTTTGGAAAAAAGTGTCATTTCAGTGCTTAATATCCTGGGCTTTTCACAAGAATCTGGTTAAACAAAGTATAAAGACATAGCAGAGCCTCTGAAAATGTTTAGTTGCTGGCACAGCATCATAGGAACACACCATGAGTCTTGTCTCAAAACACTTGAAGAAGGTACTTCTTACCTTTTGGTGAGTTTAAAGTAGTAGTTGCTTGCTCACATTCTCTATTTTGTCCCTCTCCATTTATTTGGTTTGGTTTTGAGTTGAATTCTTAAAACAGATGGATGCTGTTGGATGTAAGTATGAGACAAACCAGCACTAGAAAACGCAGTAAAAGAGTCATGCTCTTTCTGTGAGGGCTGAGCTGAGAAGAAGCCTCCAGTACGGATACACTGAGCTGATTCATACCTGTGAGGAGTCAGGCTCTGGTGCAGGATGTCCATCTCTGGCTGCAAACCCACAGTGAGCAACTGGCTTCTTAGGCTTTAAATACCTTAAAGAGTGGCAGAGCCCGTGTCAGACAGAACTTTAAACCAAAAGAAAAGTACTGCTCATGTGTTTGCCCCAGAGATACTTATAAAAAGCAAAGTAGCAGTTCCCTCCATTACATACTGGTAAGGCCGCTATGGTTTTTCATAACAGCAAAAAAAAATGTCTCTTGTACCAGAAACAGCTCTGTGGAGAAACAGCTGCCTGAGTGAGGCAGGAGATGGTGACACCTTCAGAATTTGAGCTAGCTGCTTTCCCCAGAAGACCAATATCAGGGGAGAGCCTGTAGACCGCCAGCTCAAAGGGGACTGGTTCCTAAGCAAACAGACATACAGCCAAAGCTACCAAGGAGAAAGGGGTTTCCCAAACTCTATTTCTTTCAAGAATAACTTCCTGGAATGACGAGGTGCTGATTTAGATTTAAAATATTCCAATCTGTTGTATTTAAAAGGGACCTGGATCAAATGCTGCAGGGAATGAAAGTATGTGCCATATCTAATAAAAGGGTGACATGCTAGGAATTCAGAGATAGTCTTAAACCCAAAACCAAACAAGCAACCAACTGAAGAAAAACCCCACCAAAAACACTAGAGATGTAAAGAGTTTGGAAAGACTCTTAAGCAACTGTAAGGATCCTTCCCCCACCCTTCCCCCTGGACTTGCTTTCACTGAAGTATTAATTGAAGCAGATAACTCTGGCAAGCAGGCGATCCAAACCTCTGCATCACTGAGGCACAATGACTACTGTGTGCGCATTCTTTACACTGCCTTTCTTTATCCCTCATTGAAGAATGTTCAGCTGAAGTGCATCACTTTGCACTTACCATTGGCTAAACTTCTAAACACACAGTTATTGCCATTTAGTGGATGTGGTCTAGTGAGCAGTAACTTAGCAGGTGTGGCAGCTTGCTACCTTTCCCTAAATTAGTCATGTGTCTGGTTTCTCAGCTGTATGTCTCTTATTCACAAAAGCACCCTCTAAAATGTCTCTATATCGCAATACAGAAATGATAAAGCAGACAAAAAGATGAAATTTTGAGGCAGAAGTAAGTAATGCTCCATTAGAGGTCAAAGGCTGCATGGATGGTTATTGATCTTCATGCTTTACTGGTGTGATAATTGTTAAAGATCATCAAAAGAACCTGTTATTGTAGGTACCCTGCTTGAATTGATCTGTTCAGAAGAAAACATACAATGGGGAGTTCTGCACTGACATGACCTATTACGGGCAGAAATAATGCTCTGGAAACAGGTCAAGTCTCTGCCTTTCATATAGTGTTAGTAGTTTCGGTGTATGGGAACTGTACTTATTGAGAGTAAAGTATCTCAAGTTTTCCTTAAGCAGTTTGTCCTTCTTCTGTAAGGACTCTGAGTTGCACTTACACCTCACTAAAATTACATATGTACTAATGATAGAACAAGAAGCTATCTTGTGAGGCCAGAGATGACAACAAAAGCAGTGAAATTGTTCCTTTGAAACCAAATTTGGTATTGATTTCATTACCAGATGATGAATACCACTTGCTGGGAATTCTCAGATCTCCTGTAAAACTGCACTGACCTGCAATTTTTCATACAGAGGTTTAAAACTTCATATTGGCAGCAAGTGTGTGGAAAGGAACTATATTTTCAAGATCTGCTATTGGTTTGAATTGTAGAAAGTGTTAAACATTTCCAGGGTAGTATGCGATCCAGATGTTATTTCTGCTGCCATTACAAATTCAAGTTTCTTCCAGCAAGATGGCTTCAATTATCTCCATCAAAGGGGATTTTTCTTTTGTGATATTAGAAGACTTTGTTCTAGGTTCTTCATTTAGAATCTTTCTGTTGTCTGTTCAGAAAGAACACAGCTCTTGACTTGGATTTTCTTAACCTCACTATGCGCTAAAAAAACATAGCAATCATTTGACCTCTTTTCCTTTTAATGCCACTTCAGGTAGAGCAGGCAGATTGCAGGGCAATGTCTTGGCTGCACGAAGACTGGGTGAGTTGCATTCAGGCACCTGGGAATGGCTCAGGGCTGTGATAGCAGGATGATGGTCTAGGCTTCTGAGAAGCATTGTTGACTTGAGCTCTGGCCAACACACCCATTGCTTCAGGTTCAAAGTAACTGCCACACTCCAGGATTCATGCCTGTGGATCAGACCCGAATGAAACACACAGCTAAAAGCCAAATCCAAAAAGAAAATGGCCAGACTTACTCTACAGCTTTGCTCCTACATCTCTCAGGGTAGGAAACATCCTCCTACATGTCTGCAGAGACCACAATGTGAAAAGCCTTATGAACATGAGGGAATTGATCTGATGAATCACATTATGGGTTGCTGCAAATGGATGCAGTCTTGGGTACTTCCAGGAGTTTTGGTAGGCACCTGGCATCCCGACAGGGTCAACCCACCCCATGCTTGTTCACCTCTGTAGGTGGGGGAAAGTTCCAGATTGTGTTTAAAAGAGAGGCATGTGCAAGGAAAGGCAAGTGTCAGAGACAAATGAAATACACTTCTCAGAAGTTCAGTGATCTAACAAGCTAATCATGACTTTTGTATGTGGGCTGGATTTATCTTTGTCTTTGGTTGCTAATCCTTTCCATTTACTGTGGTTTAGTTTATTTATTGCTGCGGCAACAACAGAAGTTGTAAATCTGGTAATGAAAGAGAGGGTTGTCCATTCCTCCTAGAAGAAATAAGTGATAGCAATAAACAGCGTACTGAAGTAACTTTGGGACAGCAGACTGATTACGGCAAGAGACAGAAGACTTGAGTCAATTTATTGATTAAATCTTTCAACAAATCAGGGATTCCCAGCTCATTCTGTACAGAACAGACACCAGGAGCTTCTGTCCTTCTTGGCTACCTCTTTCAAAACAGCTCCCTGCTCTGTGCTTGCTCTGCTGTGCTGTCTGTTATCTTCTGCCCAGTGTCTGTGTCCTTGAGTTACAGCACAAATCAGTGCTCTAACAATATGCTAATCTTTGGGAACTGACAGTGGTTTCATTTCCTATTATGACACACAGATCTGCCCTGCATGCTCAGGCTATAGACAGCCATCTTTGTGAATTTCTTTTCAGTCTGCTTCTAAGAAACAAGCATTAGTTCTTCGAGTATCTTGAAGACAGGTTGGCCTGAAATTAGGGCTCATAAGTGATTTTATGCAGCTAACAGTTTAAAACTATTATTGTTTGTAAAGAAAGCCATGTCTGATCTACATCTGATTGATCCTGATGAATCACCTGGCTGTTCTACAAAGTTATTTTTCACTTTTTTAGCACACCCCCCCCCGATCCCTTGAGATCCATCTGAACTCTTGAATTACTCAAAAAATGATTACTTACTTTTTTATATGAAACAATTAAATAACTGCCCATTTGTGAGTGCTCATTCTCAGGTGTTGTGGTTTAAGCCCAGACAGCAACCCTGAACCACGCAGCCGCTTGCTCACTCTCCCCCTTCATCCACCAGCTTGTAGAGGGATGGGGAGGAGAATCAAAGGAACATAACTCCCATGGGCTGAGATAAAAACATTTCAGTAACTAAGGTATAACAGAAACCACTGCTGCTGCCACCAATAATAATAATGATAAGGGGAATAACAAGGGAAGAGAATACAACCGCTCACCACCCACCGACCGATGCCCAGCCCGAACCAAGCAGTGATCTCGCCCTTCCAGGTAACTGCCCCCAGTTCATGTACTGGGCATGACGTGCTGTGGTATGGAATACCCCTTTGGTCAGTTTGGGTCAGGTGTCCTGCCCCTGCTTCCTCCCGGCCTCCCCTCCTCCCTGACAGAGCATGAGACTCAGGAAGTCCTTGGTCAGAGTAACCATTACTGAGCAACAGCTCAAACCATCGGTGTTATCAGCGCTGTTCCCAGGCTGAAAGTTAAAAACACAGCACTGCAGCAGCTACTAAGGAGGAGAAAAATGACTGCTACTGCTGAACCCAGGACATCAGTGGAGGTTGATCACTGTGCATATCTGCTACAGCGGCTACAGAGCACCAGCAAGTCCTGCAGCAAAAAGCACAACCTACACACGTGCCTAGGAACAGGCTCTCTTCCAACACATTCATTACTCCTATGGACAGAAAAGTTGATAAGGGAAAAGCACAAAAGCAAAGACCTGAGTTAGCAATATTCCAGTGTCTGAAATTAATGGGAATTGGGCACTTAGTATCTTTCAAAGCTTGGGGCAAAATGAAATGTCAGCAGAACAGAGCCCATTTGCTTTCCCATAACCCCAGTGCTGTGACTCTACATTTGTGAGGGACAGAATTGTTGCCTCGGTCATATCATGGTGGTGTGGTTTCAAGGCTCCTGGTCTGCTTATGCACTGTGTTGGGAGACTGGAAATCCAAGTAGGGTCAGAGGGTCCCACCAGGTCCAGCCTGAGGTCATTTTCTTCATGTTGTACAGAGAAGCAAGGTAATTTGGGATATGAAACCCAGAAAGTGAAGTGCTGCTTCTTCTGCAAGGCATCTGAAGATCTTTCAAGATGGTCTCAATGTCATCAGTACCTCAGAGCCTGTGTTTCCTTCTGGCTCCATGTTTCTAAAGACAAAAAAGCAATGCTTTTTGTGTTTGAGATGGTGTGTTGCTATGTGCAGTCTCACAGGGATTCTTAAAAGTCTTTTTCTGATCATTCATGACAGTGACTGCCAAAGCACTTGAGTCTATCAAATAGTATGACTAACAAAGCCATTCCTACGTTACCCAGATCAACTCCTTTGCAATTTACTGATTTGCTGTCATCATTAAGCTATGGCATTTCCTTGTAAATGAATGCCCAGACAGGTTGTGGAGTCTTCTTCTCTGGAGATACCCAAGAGCTGTCCAGGCACAGTTGTGAGCAATGTGCTCTAGGTAACACTGCTTGAGCAGGGAGATTGGACAAGATGATTCCCTGTGGCCCTTTCCAGCTTCAACTGTTCTATGACTCTGTGATGTTGTCAGCCTTCCAAATATGCTGATCTTTATTGATTGAACAGTTTTTCTCACTTTGTGAAGGAAGGGTATTTCCAGCTTGTTTCTGTTACATTAGCATTAGAAAATAAGATCAAGGAATTAAATACTACTTTGGACTTTTTGATGCTTAAATAATCCACAGAATCAAAATCAGATCCTCACTGGCAGACTGACAAGAATTAACCTTAAATTAAGACCAGCAGCTGACCTTCAGGATGCTGAAGGCAACAACAACTTTATATTTAAGCAATGCCATGGTATGCTTAGAATAGCACTTTTTTCTTTTTTTCATTTTTTCTTTCTTTTTCCTGTGTACCAAGAATCAGAGGACTAAGAAGGACACTGGGCCTCCATTTTACAACCACAACTCTATAGAAATCCTTATGAGAGATTTATTTTGATTGGGCTTAAGTCAATCACTTAGAAATCTGGCTAATAGAAAGATAAGGTGCTGCTGAAGTGAAATACATGCATTCAGATCTGAGCCTATGTGACAGTTTAGAAACAGATCTAATTGATTCTTCTTTATTTTCCAGCACTTTGGACTCCAGAACTGAGATGCAATTTGGATCTGTCAATGCTTAAAAACCTGCTTAAAAACCTGTGTTGATTTATATTGCAAATTACCACTAAGAGGTATGTGTCTACTCCCAGTTAAGAGGCTATGATGAGAAAATAACCTAAGCCGTATGCTTGTGTGTATCCATTTACTTCCTGTAGTTGCCTGATCAAACCTTGTGAGAGAAGGTGGCATTTCCGTCAGACCTGGAAAAGGTTGCTTATGGTCTTGTGTAGTTTCTAGACGTACCTCTCACATTTCTGAAATGCAGACATGGAATGGAGTGTTTTCAGGCAACTGGGCTAGCACTTACTCCTTGTTGAAAAGGATGTGATTAAAATCTTGTGTACATATGGCGGTGTTCTTGATCAAACATGTTGACAATTTTTCCTGAGTGAGATGCTATTCAAGAATCAGCACAGTGCTTTAAATGCTTTTGATCTCAATTAACCCTCAAGTGTAGGGAAGTCTTCAATGAAAAAAGTGATACCTCTGCAAATGGTGTCTTGCAGGCGGTTTGTGCATCTCTGTAAGAGGAAAAAGGACTGATAGAGACAGGTAGCACTGAAGCAGTTTTGCTCATGTACAAAAGCACAAAGTCATCTGTCCTTGTGTATAGAGGAAGCATTGAACATGAGCCATGTTCTTGGCTTTCAGGAGAAAGCCTTGTTTCACCTGCTCGCAATCATATTTAGAGCTTGTCCAGGCTGCACATTCAGTTTCATGGCTTTTTTTGATGCCCAAAGGGGTTTCCCCTCTTTCTCCTCCTATTTTCCGTCTGTACTGAAAACAGTATCTAGCAAAACTACAATTCATTCCCAACTGGATTTGTCTGTGATTTTTGTCATGCAAAGCAACAGGAGGGACAGCAACAGTGTGTGCTTTAGGTTTCCAGGGAGCTCCAGGGCAGGCTCTAGATTATGACTACCAAATCAGGCAAGCAGAAATCTGACTGTAAAAGCTACAGTACAAGGACTAGAGTTCCCACCTGAGAACTTCTCACACACTGAACAAAGCTATTAATTTCAAAGGACAGTTACCCAGGTAGAATGTTCTGAAGGCCAGGCTGGATGGGGCTTGGAGCAACCTGCTCTAATGGCAGGTGTCCCTGCCCATGGAAGGCAGTTGGAACTGGATGAACTTTAAGGTCTCTTCCAACCCAAACCAATCTGTGATTCTATGATTCTGAATTGTGATACAGGAGAGTTAGGCTCTCTGTATCCATGTTTTCCAGTGGAATTAGAGTACCTGATTTGTTTAGTGTACATCTAAAATCTTTGCAAATACCATGTTCAAAATAGCAAGGAGTTGGGGGCAGTTAGAAGAACTAAGTCCTGCCTTAGCCCCTCCCCTGAAATAGTGAATGGTGTGTTTAAAGTTTCCCCTGCAAGTATTGGGCAAAAGGTTTCATGTGTAAATCTCTGTATTTAGCTGTTTCTGGCAGATTTAAAGGGAGATCTGGCTAATCTTCCAGTTCTCTGGAAAAAACCGGGATTTGAGTTCTAACACAAGCTACCATCCTCCCTGCTTATCCCCTCTCCCAGAAAGGGTGCAGGAGGAATGGGACGGGGCTCCTGTATGACACAAACACGTCCTGTTGCCCATTACCCTAAAAGCAAACTGTCCAAACAGGCTGGAGGCTCCCGGAACTTTTCAGACCCCTACAAAGCACTTTGAGCGCTGTCTTCTCTGGGGTGTACTTGTTGGGGCCGAGCACTCTTCATTGTGGATTTGTTTATCTTGGTAAAACAACGGAAAGCAAACGCCTCCTCCCCGCTCCCCCGAAGTTCTTCCATTGCCTCGAGGTTTTCCAAGGCTTTCTGGCTCTTCCCGTGGGAATGGCGGCGGCCGCGGGGCCGCGGCTGACATCTGCCCATCCCCGTCGCGCCCTCTGGCGGCGGCAGGGCGCGGGTCTCCCTCCCCGCAATGCGTAGGGATGCAGGATGCAAGGGTTCGAGATGTCGAGGTAAAGGGCGGTAAGAGAAGCGTGCAGGCCAAGGGCAGATCCCGACAATGAGTAACTGAGTTTTCCTCGGACAGAACCCACTCTTTCACAGGCTTTCCCAGCAGAACCTTCTCTTCCATGCAGAAACACCACATGACATTACTAAAAGACAATGGTGATGTGATTTCTCTACATGGAGTAAATACATCCACTGGCCATGGGAGTGTGGCTTTTCCTGAAAGAGAATTTTTTATATAACTCTATAGTGGCAGGGTTTGGAAAACAATCTCTGGTCATGAGAAAATATGGATTTCTCCAGACCCAAGAAAGCGTCTGGACAGAAATGCTTTGTGTAAAGGAAACAAAAGACAATGTTGTGGTTTAAACCCAGCCAACCACGCAGCTCGTTCACTCACTCAACCCCACTTCTTGCCCTCCCCTGCTTCCAGAGAGATGGGGGGAGAATCAAAAGAATGCAACTTCCACAGGTTGAGATAAGAACAATTTAGTAACTAAGGTATAACACAAATCACTGCTGCTACCACCAATAATAATAATGATAAAGGAAAAGAATACAGCATCCCATCAACCACCGACAAATAACTGATGACACCCCACCAACCGAGTGCTGACCGACCACCTCTTCCAACCACCCTGAGAGAACTGGGCCTTCCGAATCACCCCCAGTTACCTCCTGGCCATGACGTGCTATGGTATGGAATACCTCTTTGGTCAGTTTGGTCCTGTCAGTACAGTCCTGTCCCTCCTTCCTCCCGGCTTCCCCTCCTCCCCGGCAGAGCATGAGGCTCACAAAGTCCTTGGTCAGGGCAAACATTGCTCAGCAACAACCAAAACCATCGGCCTTATCAGCCTTGTTCCCGGGTTAAGTCAAAACACAGCTACTAAAGAGAAGAAAAACTGACTGCAACTGCTGAACCCAGGACAGACAATAAAGACTAAAAGGTTTTGAGAGGGAAAAGAAAGGCAAGGATGGACTGGCAGGAGGACTGGAGTTTGTCTCTGTCCTGGGTTCCAGAGAGCAGACATGGTATATTGTTGTAACAGAATTGCATCAATTGACTGTAATTACAGTTTTCCCTTTTAAGACTTCACCCTTTGGCTTATTGTTCTGCTAATACTGTCAGTTACTGTGAAGTTCAGCTTTAAACTATAGCTTTCACCCTTTTTTATGCTGCTTGTGTCTTTCTCAAGCAGCCTAAAAACGACAACCTAATTTAAACCCAGTGCTTAAAATTCTGCCAAGAGGCTCAAAGCTCTGCCTTTGTGTGTGTTTCCATACAACCGCAGTGCAATATAACATTCTCTTAATTGTTTTAGGTTGTTTGAAGAGTGATTCTACTATTTACTCCAGTTTGCAACAATACAGGATCATTTTTGGAGTGGAAAATGGATTTTAGGATGGCTAATTATGGCACATTCCATTTCCTCATAAGCAATCTATCAGTCCTCTAGAAGTGATTTTAAATGTTTTCTCTCCAAACACTGTTGAACACTTTGCCTCAAAAGAAAGCAAGCATTGAACCTATTTTATTATTTAATAACAGAAATTAGGAAAAAGCACAAGAAACAGTAGAGAGATGAGGAAGAAAATATCAGAGAATCTATCACACCAGCAGCATAAGCACTGCCATGGTTTCCTGTGACAAGGAGGAGTAAAGATGGATTTGGAGACTGGTTTTGAAGTGACTGAGGAATTCACATACTGGGTAGATAAAAGCATGGTGAAAGACAGAAAGGAGAAAACTTACACTCAGCCTGAATGATGCTAGAGCATGGCCTGGCAGAAGAATCAAAAGTAGGCATGTGGTCCAAGTGCTATATCCCTTTGGGAAGACCTTTTACCACTTGTCCTGGGTTCAGCAGTTGCAGTCAGTTTTTCTTCTCTTTAGTAGCTGTGTTTTGACTTAACCCAGGAACAAGGCTGATCAGGCTGATGTTTTTGGTTGTTGCTGAGCGATGTTTGCCCTGACCAAGGACTTTGTGAGCCTCATGCTCTGCCGGGGAGGAGGGGAAGCCGGGAGGAAGGAGGGACAGGACTGTACTGACAGGACCAAACTGACCAAAGAGGTATTCCATACCATAGCACNTTTGGTTGTTGCGATGTTTGCCCTGACCAAGGACTTTGTGAGCCTCATGCTCTGCCGGGGAGGAGGGGAAGCCGGGAGGAAGCAGGGACAGGACCCAAACTGACCAAAGAGGTATTCCATACCATAGCACGTCATGGCCAGGAGGTAACTGCGAGTTATCCGGAAGGAGAGGGAACTTCCCGGTCGGGCTCGTTGTCGGCGGGTGGTATCGTACCCTCTTCCCTTGTTCTCCTTGTTATTATTATTATTGGTGATAGCAATAGTGATTTGTGTTGTACCTTGGTGACTGGATTGTTGTTGTCTGAACCAGTGGGGGTCATATTTCTTCGGCTCTTCTTCCCTTCCACTCCTCCGGGAGCGGAGGGTCAGAGGGAAGGGGGGGGGATGTGTGGAGTGAGTGAACGTGCTGCCTAGCTGGGTTTAAACTATGACACCACTGTATGAATGGCTTGACTAAAATCAGATTTACCTACTCAAAAAGATGCGTAGGGCAAGGCCACAGGGAGGGTCTGAAATCCTTCCCCTTTTGACTATTCCTTCTCCAGAACTCTTTATCACCCCCATCCCTGTCAGCTTGGCTTTTGGCTGTCATGCAGATCCTTCTCTGTCCTCATCCCCAGGCTGCGATCAAGTCCTGCAAGCTTCCTCTCTGATGCCTTCTCACAGGGGTCCTGTTTGTCTGGACTGCTTTACTAGAAAGCTGTCCTTTTCCATACAGCTACTTCTTCAAACCATCCATTATTCAGGCTTCCTTAAAAGCACAAACCTTTTTGCTCCAGATTTCCACTGATTCTTCTTGCTGTTTCACTTTTTTTGGGTGGACATAGGGCTACAATTCTATCTTATGGTTATCTCAAGCAAAGGGCCGCGGTTAAACCTGTGTCAGTGAGTTTAAGCCCAGCTTATTTCACTTATTCCACAACAATCTTTAGACTAGACATTTTAACATGAAACTACTTGCTGACAGCAGAATTCAGTGCTATGCATAGACTTAGTAAAAACTGTCTTACACAAAATGTAAAGCAAAAACCTATTTTAAAACTCAGTGCTCACTTAAGGCTTAAATTGTGCCCAGACTCACACCAACACCATGGAAAAGTGAAATCCACTCTGTACAAAAAGAGATGTTTGGCCATCATCTGACAGCAGCCAGAATGAAATTCGTCCTTTTGCTCCCCAGGAAATCACACAAACATAGCTCAGATCAAAACAGCTATGCGTGATGCTCATGCTTTAGTCATAGTTTATGTGTGTCATAGCTGCTTAAAATAGGTGTTGTTTTCCATTTCTGACATGGTGTGAAAGTATGGCTTCAGCACCACAGGGAGCTCTACAGCAGGGCTCACAACAGAGAGATGCAAACTCACAAGGTCTTTTTCTGGAGGGGTGGGTAATACTTGGGGGAAGACTTTTCCACAGCCCCCACGAGGAGTGTATTTCGCATGACTGGGATTTTCACTGTGCTATCCCCCAGCTCAGGGTGGCAGCTGAAGTCTATTCATGCCAGGCTGCAATTGCTCATCTCCAACTTGGAGAATACATACAACTTCCAGTGCACCCCATTTATGAGCTTTATGTATCTGAATTTTAGTTACTAAAGTTAAAATTCTACTGCATCATATACCTCTTTCCTAATATGTCATGACTCTGTATGTTTCTGCAAATCCTTTAACCCATACTGTGCCTCCCTAACCAAAACTCATGTGGGACTTCTTATCCAAGTATCAGACCAAAGACACTACTTCCAGCTGTTCTTGGCCAAATGTTGCAGTTGCTAACAACTAATAAACACCTAATGCAGCAGCACTCTTAAATTTCTGGAACTTATTTAACTCACAAGAAAAGCAAAGAAAAAATCAGAACAGTGAAGTACTGCATCTTTAATGTCAGCAGAGGAAGGGTTAAAATCAATAGAACTTGATTCCTAGGCATGCCTTTGATGTTGCAGTGTCTGCAGCCAGGCGCTTCAAAGATAGTGTTTTGGTTTCTATCTGAAGATCAGGTTTGAACTCCAGGATAGCACTTCCAGGAGCTCCCACCAGCTCTTCCTTTGGTATTTTCCAAATATTGTGTATTATGTACATGCACAACATTATATGTTATTTATTATACATTAGGCAGCCCAAAAGGAGGAAATATTGGGGTTTGTGATCACCAGGTATTTCAGGGCATTTGTCACCAACAATTGGTCCCCAAGTATTACTGACAAAGAAAATGGTGAAGTTTATTCTAGAATGTATAAACAGGTATGTTACAGATGAGATATTGAGGGAATTATGCTGCTCTACTTGGTACCACCAAGGTATCCAATGAAAGTACTATGGCTAGTATTGGGCACTGCACTTAAGTACATAAGTCAGTGAGGTGCAGAAGACAGCAATAAAAATGGGAAATGAAAAAAACATTATGTTCTTGTGAAAAAGGTTGGAGGGGTTGGATTTACATCTTCTGAAAAAGAAGACTCTGGGGGCAAGACAAGAAAGGGTATAGAGATACGCTGTCACACATAGAACAGTGAACTTCTGCATCCTCAGCAGACACTACAACAGGCATTGGGTTAAATCACAGCAAGGAAGATGAAGATATGTCTTTGTCAGCACTTGAAGAGGCTGCAGAGAGAATCTCTGTCCATGGTGGGGTTTAAGACCAGCTTAGACAAATGAAATTGGGGTGATATAAAAATATGGTTATCCTGTCTCAGGACAGTAGGCTGGTCTGGGTGAGCTCTTGGAGGTGAGGTGGGTGTCAGGCTGTGGGTAGGTCAGTGCAGGTATAGTCATTGCCAATCCATGAGCTTCATGCTAATGACGTGTTTCAGTGTTAACAGTCTCATATGACAGGGATGGTGAACAAACACTTGCAGCAAAGGAAATAAAAATTTGGTGGGAGACCACCTTCAGTGTTACAGCAACACCAAATGTGTCTGCTCTACTTATCAACAGCATTGAGTAACAGCTGCCTGCAGTACCTGACAACCCATGGTGTCTCTGCGACATAGTACAAGGAATACACAAATGCTGCAAAACCCCAGGGGAATGCACTGGTATTGAAGCAAGCAAGAAAGGTAATCTTTTGAACTTGTGTTTCAGAGGTTTAATAGAAAAGCATTGTAGTCATGCCAGGAAAAGCTAGAACTGGCTTTGTGTATGGTGTGCTGGGTGTCCTCATTTTCAGCTGAGGAAGCAAGAAAGGTGGGTGAAAGGAAGACCAACGGTAGACAAGATGCGCATTCTTTTCTCGTAGCTGATTTAAAGCAGTTATATAGAGTGCAAAATCTCCCACTAGTAAAAAGAATAGTACAAGTTTACACCACACAATAGGAAGTTACAGAACTCCAAGAATGCAAATGTTCTGGATCTATTAAAATGTGGAACACCCCCTAACAATGTTTGGGTGTGTGTCTCTGCTTTAACACTATCTTGCATGAAATGGGTGACCTTTTGATTTCAAAGAGTTGGCTGGGAGGCAGGATTTTAAGCCACACTTTGTGGTAAGTCATTCTGTGGTATATTAGTGCCATATTCTTGTATTAGCTAGCACTATGGAAATGGAATGAGGAGTAAGGCCAAAAAGGATTAGAGCATATGATGTATGAGAAGCTGAGAACCTGGACTGTTAAAACATATAAAAGAGAAGGCTCTGAGGGGGTTTTATCAATGTGCACGGAGGGAAGAAAAGTAGACAGAGATGACCTCTTCTGGGTGACAGGGCAAGGGCAGCAGGCAAGGTGGAAGTGCAAGAAATTCCCCTTATAGAAAACCCATTTTCATCATGTAGATGAAACAGGTTGTGGTGTCCCCATCCTTGGAGTTACCCAAATCCCAGCAGGACTAGGTCCTGATCAACCTGTTCTGGCTACAGCTCCTGAGCAAGCAGGTTGGACCAGGTGTTCTCCTCAAGTCCTTTCTTCCACCAAGGAACCTGTGATTCTGAGGGAGCAAGGTAGGTCTGCTGTTTTAACGACGGAAACAGCAGTGCTGCATTTCTCCCCTACTCGGATCAGAGCCACCACCCAGTTCTCCCCCTCGCCTCTGCCCGGTCATTTTCTCCTTCGTCCTTTTCCCTTCATGCTTTAGTATGCCATAAAGCTGGGAAAGTTGCTCTTTCTGGGCCCGGTAAACCGCGGGAAGAGGTGACCTGTGAGCAGCAAGGGCTTCTTCAGAGCACGCTACTTCTTGAGGGTCCTGCCGCCGCTGCTCCCCTCCTCACACCAGCACCCACGGTAACGGCGGCCGTTGCCCGACTGCCCCCGGAGCCTGCCGCCGGCAAGTGGGCCGGACGGGGGTGCCTACCGGGCCGGACGGGGGTACCCACGGGGCCGTTGGCGCTGACCGCACCGTGCTGACCTGGTTGACAGCAGCGACGGCCCAGGCCGAGCGGCGCCTCAGCAGCCGCCTATTGGATCCCGGCAGCGGCGCAGGCGCAGCCTGGGAACGACAACTCCCGCGAGGCGCCGCGGCGGGCGCGCAGGCGCGGGCAGCGGGGGGAGGGGAGCGCTGATGCAAGAGGCGAGCGCGGCCGTCGCGGGTATCGGCTGATCTCCGGGCGCCCGCTGCCCCGCTCCGCTCCGCCTGTTCCCCGTGCCCCGCTCCGCGCCAGGCCGCAGCCATGTCGGGCGACGAGGTGAGACCCGGCAGCCACCGCCGCCGTCGGGGGAGCCAGGCCCGAGGCCTGCGCAGCCGCCGGGGCCGCCGCCATGTGGGCGACCGGGCCTGAGGCCCGCACCCGGCAGCGAGCGCGGCCTCCGCCCCTGCTGCAGAGCCGGCTCCCCGGAGCTCGGGAGGGCGGCGGTGTGCGGGTCCCGCAGCCCCTCCGGGAGGCGCCGGCCGCTGCTGCTGAAGCTGCCGGCCCCTGCTGCTGAAGCTGCCGGCCCCGAGCAGAGGGAACTGAGGCTCGGCCGGGTGCGGGACTGCCGCCTTCCCCGGGTCCTCCCGGCCTCAGCGCGCTGCGGATCCCCCCTGGCCGCGGGTGTGGCCGTTCTCCGCGGTTCGTGCGGAGGCCCCAAGCCCCCCGGGAGGTCCCCGAGTTCTGCTGGAGGCCGCCAATGCGGGGCGGGGGCCGGGGAGGAAGGCAGGTTCCCCGCCACTCCTTCTTTAGCGTGTTTCGCGCTCTTCTGGCGCTACATGGCATTTAGGCAGCTTATTTGCGACTGTTAGTTTTAATATCTTGTGTTTTAACCCCCAGAGCCAAATACCTGCTTTTTAACTAACTTCAGGTTTTTGCATCCGATGGTGTTTGCTTAGGCACACTTCCAGGGAAGTTAATACATCAGTCTCTGAGAAATCTTTCAAGTGTTGTAGATGTTGGCACCTTTACTAACCTCATTTCTATTGCTCTTCTGGGGAAGGGGAAAGCTTTACATGTATGAGGTTGTAAGCAACCTGGCTGGATGACTGTATAGTGTGTGGGAAACTGCACTGAGATGGCTATTGTTGGTCTTGTATCTTTTTTCTGGTGTTGTTCAAAATACCTGTGTGGCTTGTTCCCTTCTGAACAAAGTGATGGCTCTAGCATTGGGCACAGGCAAGTCATGGTTTGTCCTACATAATAAATGAGAACTAGTATAATAATTACTTTAATGGTAGCTGGGACTGACTTATTCAGCTGCTTTAGCATCTAGAATGAATGTACAGCATTTTTATGCCTAATTGTGTCCTTGGAGTGTCCTGCAGTTCTAATTCCTAGGTTGCACTTTGGTTCTGGAAATTAAGACCCAGGAATCCTCGCTTCAGATGCTTTCTGTCTCATGTGATAATAGGTCCATGAAGAAGAAGATCATCTAGTTTCTGGTTTGGATTTACTTTAAGCGTCAGGAACATAATTTTTCTTGCGTAATGCATTTGTTCTGACATTGAGATATCATCATGAATAGTATAGAATCACAGAAAGGTTGTGGTTGGAAGGGACCTTAAAGCTTGTCCAGTGCCAGCCCTCTGCCACAGGCAGGGACACCTTCCACTAGAGCAGCTTGCTCAGAGCCCCATCCAACCTGGCCTTGAACACTATTAGTAAAATCACATTTCTGGATTGCATCTCTGGATTACCTAGCAGTCTGACAGAGTAAAATTGGTAGCAGATACCAGTTGAAGTGTTGCTCTTATTTCTTCTGTCTAATATATGTGTAAGTGCATAGGCCTTCTGGAACTTCTGCATCTCGTGTTCTTAAGAGCCATATAGTTTGTTACTGACATTAAGTTGGTGAAACTTTAAAGCCAGCTGGCCTATAAGGTTGAGGAGAGTGAAGACACATGAAGACAGACTTGCACCTTGAACTGGTATAGACGTTTCAAAACCATGTTTTGTTGCACTGGACTGTAGCTTAAAATTCTCAGAGGTGTGTACAAGACTCCCTGGTGGAAACCTCTGCTAGCCAGATGTGGCACAGCAGAGGCAATGCAGGCCCTCTTTGGTTTGCTAAAAATCCTACTAGATATCAAGAAGTCCTTGCCCTGTAGTTTTGTGAAACTTCAGGAAATAACAGTGCTGTTGTTCTGAGCAGCCAGAGAGTTTGGGTCTCAACTGGTCTTCATAACTTTGCTCTCCATTGTAGACATCAACTCAGTGTAGTGTAAGGATACCTGAACTGACCTGGTAAGTGCAGGGTCGCTGTCTGCTTTGTAGATTTGCCTGTAGACATGCATGCATGTTTGTTCAGACTGATGAGCTGGGATTTACTGTGAAGTGTCCCTGGCCATGACAGAGGTTGGAACTAGATGATCTTAAGGCCCTTTCCAGCCCTAACTGTTCTATGTTTCTAAGTTGGGATTTTGACTCTGTAGGCATTTGGAACAAGGAGTAGGCATGTGTAGAGCTAGATATGAGAAGGAACTGTGTGGTCTACAAACGACCCTGTATAGGAATTTAGCTTTGAGGGCAGAAACAGGAATGAAAGTTTTAACTGTGTCTACTCAGGAAAAGCATGAGTTCGGTTTGTTTGGGTTGGGAGCTACAGGTCTTTAAGCAGAGGGCCTGCCTGCACCATACTACACCTTTTCAGTGCTTAAATGGTATCATAATGCTTCAACTCATCAAACATCCTGCACAGAGTCAAGGAACAAAGAAACTTCTGAAGTGTATGACAGAAAGACAAACCACAGACTAGCTGGTTATCAGGCTGGTTAGTTATATCATGATTTATTAAAGTGTGTGTGACCCAAGACCCCTGCTTTGTTTTCACTGAAGGCCTTGATGAACACAGACCTCTTCTCAGGTTGTGGAACTCTTAAATTAAGTTTCCTGAGAGCAGTTAACATGTTATGACTAGGTCATAGGTTTGCAGAAGCTTGTCTTGACCTGACTGGATGGAGTGGACCTTCAGAGCAGTGCACTTTTCAAGGCCAGCTGCATTGTTTTTTCAGCATTATACTCTCTCCTGCATCCAGAAGTTGTCCTTGTGTGTTAACTTCAGGTTACTTAGGTGTGGTACTACTGAAGACAAAGCCTGCCTCTTGTAGACACAAGATCTGCTTTCTGGTGGTTCAGAATGAAAGATGTTTTTCTCTTCACAGAGAAGAGTGATTTGGAGCTGGTGGGCTGATTCCTTCTTAGAAATTAAGATCTCAGCATAATCTTACATGTTCTCATGTGGCTAGGCAAACATGAAACTCTTCATAGTCTTGCAAAGCTTCCTTGAAATGAGTCATGATCTTGAAAGTTTGTTCCCAAGGCTGTGTGCTCCTGCTGGTGCAAGCAGCTTTCCTTCTGTTTCTGCAGACTGTGGAGGTTACAAGAGGAAGGCAGCAGACAGTGTAACCGGTTGTGCACATTCTTTGATTACTGTGCATTACAAGAGCATGATTCATGTGTGATCTGTCTGAGCAGTAGAGGGAACCCTCTGGTGGAACTGCTTTGAAAATCATTCCAGCACAGTGTGTTCTGCTAAAAACACACTCAGCAGTTTGAATGCCTCAAGCGTCAGTGTCCCATGATGCTGTGCTTCATACACCCATAGGTGCAGTTCACTGCCTTGAACAGAGCCTTTATGAGGCATATAAGTTTCAGAAAATTGGAAGAATATCACTACCATATAGAGGAGAATGACAAGTGTGAGGAAAAGATGCTTTGTGTGGGGAGGGAAACTGCCAGACTGGCAGGGTGCAACAAACCAAGAAGTTGGAGAGCTGCTCCTCTGTTGAAGTGGTGGTATTTTCAGGAGTGAGGGTATTTGTGATGCTGAATTTTAACTGTCCCTGAGGACACTCTTCAGTTACTTGGTAAGAAAAACTGGAGAAAGAGCCTCATTAAAGTCTCTAAAATGGTTTAATGTATGAAATACATACTGTGGTGTGCAAATATGGCCAGATGTATATAACAAAGCTGACCAATGCCTATGATGTCAGACTTGCATCTTAAGTGGAGAAAAAGTACAAAAACTTCCTGTGTTGGAAAACTCAATTGTTCATGTGTTAAATATCCAGGTCTGCAGGTGATGAGTAGGTTCAAAGTGAGTCTTGGGGTTAGTGTCTTCTTCACAGACTAGCTGAGTGAAGCTGCTTCACTGGCTACAGAACTCATTAACAGCTTTTAATCACTTGATCTGAGATTGTTTCCCACCTGGGGGGGGGAAAACAGTGAGACTTTTGCTACTTCATGGCACTGAGAGCCGATACAGGTCTTGCTGTATTACCAGCCCCTTCTGGGTTTTTCCGGCTCTAGGGGTAGAGATGTGTTTGAAGTTTTTCCTAATGCTGAGTGATTCAGTGACTGCTTGGCACAGTCTTACTATAAAACTTGAGTCCATAGTGGTAGTAAAATGTGGAAGTAGTTGGTAGCTAGTCTGTCAAAGACTAATATATTTTCAGCTGAACTAGTGAGTAGATGGCAGGAAACTTAGACTATCATAGGAAAAGTAGCAGAACCTCTATGCTGTCAAGCAGCCTTCTCTTGTTAACTGTTCACATCAGTTATACCTGATATCAGTTATATCAGTTATACAGGGATGGGCCTGTGATGTTTCTAAAGAAGTCTCTAATCACCGGTTTGAGTCAACTAACTTGTATTACGTTGTTACAGCTCTAGAAAAGTCCCTAGTGTGAACTGAAGCCAAGAAACAGTTTGGGTAACTGAAGGAATGAGAGAAACTTAAAGGTGTTGTGATTATTAGGCTGCTAAGGAGCTCTTGACTTTTACAGATGATTTTTGATCCCACTATGAGCAAGAAGAAGAAGAAAAAGAAGAAGCCCTTTATGTTGGATGAGGAAGGAGGGGATACACAGGCGGAAGAGACTCAGCAGTCAGAAACAAAAGAAGTTGAACCAGAGCCAACAGAAGACAAAGATGTTGAAGCAGACGAAGAAGACAGCAGAAAGAAAGGTGAAGTGAATCCATATAGATAAACTCTCAAAAATAGTGCTTCTGTATTTTGAGACTACGAGCCCCAGTTCAAGAATCTGGCATCACAATGTAAAATGCTGGGGTTGTAGTTTTTAGAGGCTTGAGTAATAAATACCCTGCTGCCTATTTGGAGGGTGTATTTCTTCCCTGATTGAAATCACAACCACAGGCATCAAGCAACCTAGCAGTGCTCTCCGAAAATTCCATTCTCCTGACTCAAACAGTTTTTTGTGTGAGGCAATGAAAAGAGAACCCCTAGAATAGTTAGCATGAAGCTTTAAATCTTCCACTTGCACTTTGTTGCAGTAATTCCACAATTACGGTGGTTTTCATTTGAACAATTTAGCTATAGTGTGGGTGACAGAAGTACGGTTAAAAGGGTTTCTGGTTTTTGGGCGACTACGAATGTGATAACGAGTGTGTTCTTTGGAATCTTTGAGAAAATAAGCTTGTGACCTTGCTTTTTAAATTTAGGCCAGTGTCACTTAAGATGACTTGATTCAGGGATTGCTGTTAAGTTAAATCCAGTTTGTTGGTAAAATTGGTTCCTACAGTAGATCACAGAAACTGTACATTCCTCCTACAGTTCCCTTTTCTTTCAGGCTTCTCTAATGTCAAGTAACTGGTTTCTCTTTACAGCTGCAAGAAGGATTAAACATTTTACAAAAAAATACACTTAGCAGGTGCAGAAACTGTAAAATAGCATTGAGGAATTTGGGGGTAGATAGAATGACCTCTTTAAAACCTGAAGGATGTCTATAAGGGCTACAGACCATTGCTTATGTCTTAGTGTAATGTTTTGAACACTTGGATGTAAACTATAAACTTTAATGCCTAAACTGTTCCTGCAGTTACACTTCTTTTGGCAATCTTGTTTTTAGATGCAACGGATGACCTGGATGATTTAAACTTCTTCAATCAAAAGAAAAAGAAGAAAAAAACAAAAAAGATATTTGATATAGATGAAGCAGAAGAAGGTTTAAAGGTTTGTTTTTATAACTCCTCTATGGCTGAAAACATTCTTGCTTTCATTTTCTCAGGATTGGCAGTACAGGAGCTGTTCTGGGTCTGTCATTGTGCAGTTAACGATGAAACTTAGATTTCTTTATGTCTTTCGTATGTAGTAGGTTCTGTTGAACAAGTTATTCCTGCAGGGAGTGAAAAAACCTAACTGATCTGCACAATGAGCAAGCAATTCTGCCATCTGTAGTAAGTGTTGACTAACATCAAGGTTAATTGTCACTGGGGTGAGAGAAGTAAATAGATGTTAGAAGGCATGCTCAGAATAGTCCTCTGAAGGCCAGCCCTTTAAATAAAGGGTATGTATCTGCTAAAAATTTGTTTTTACTCTGGTGTTTTCTCTCGAAGTGATTATCAACTGTTCTGTGTTCCAGAAGGTGTATGAGATATTTTTACTTTTCCCGAGTTTTATTCCAGATTGTGTTTTTGTACCATGTGTCGGTGTATTTGGCAAGCCCAGAGAGCAAGAGGACAGCAAAATGTTATATGTAAACCTCTTTAGATTCTGTCTTTTGGGGAAGAAAATGTCTCTCTGATCTGCTCCAGACAGACAAAATACTTGCCCTGAGTTCTGTACATGTGCAGAATTGTGATAGCAAGTTGGACTAGCTGCAGGTAGTATCACAGGTGTGCCTTATGTTACTGCCTGGCATGTAGAGTGTTTTGTTCTCTTATGCCCTAAAATGGCTGGTGCCTCTAGGTAAGTATAGCATGACCTTGTTGCTGGCCTGCCAAAAATTAGATCAGAAGGTAAAAATCTGGCAGTAGTGCATTAGTGTCAGGATTGTGATGGATATTATTAGTACTCATCTAATATAGTGTGCTGCTAGTATTATTTCTAATGGTGTACAATGGGTATTTTTGTTTTAATACTGTGAACTATAGTGGTACTGTTTCTTTGCAGGACTTGAAAATTGAAGGAGATGCGCCAGAGGCAGTAGAACCTGAAGATGACCTTGATATCATGCTGGGCAATAAAAAGAAGAAGAAGAAGAATGTGAAGTTTCCAGATGAAGATGAGATAATGGAGAAGGATGAAGGTAAAAGCGTAGTCTGGCTCAGTGAGATGTTGAAAGTGAAGCATAGTCCACGTTGTGGGTGAATAAGTTCTGTTAAAGTGCCTTTTTTGTTTCAAAATTTGTTTTATTATCTATATCCACTACATCTGTCAGAAAAATGATCTATAAAAGCACTGTATAAATTTTCTATAACTGCTGGTGGCAGAATAGGCAGACAGAGAAGACTTGTGTCCACGTCGTAGTGGAATCTTCCTTGATGTTCCTTTAGAAATGGTGTAAGCAGGAGGTTAAAGAATGTTTCTTTTCTCCTTTCTTTTCTTGTTAATGAACACCAAACAACTTTCTTTTACAGCTTTTGAGGATGAAGATAGCAAAAAAGATGATGGAATTTCTTTTAGCCTTCAGTCAGGACCTGCATGGGCAGGCTCAGAAAGAGACTACACATATGATGAGGTAGTGTTCAAAAGTCTTTTTCCACATTGATGTGCAAAAGTAGAGCAGAGCCTTATGCTCATGTCCTATTTCTAACTTAAAGGACCTGTAGTCAGAAGCTCATATCACAGTTAATTTTTATATAGGGCAGTATTAGTGATAGCTAAGGGACCTCTGCTAACAGGCTGAGGTACTTGTAGATATGAAGTGAGCACTTGGGAAAGCAGCTTTTATGTTTTGCATTTATCAGAACATTTTGAAACGTGTGTTAAAAAGCATGTGGGGAAATGCTCATGGGCAAAGACAGTCTAATACTCATTGTGAACACTTGTTTCAGGTGGTTTTTTAGAAGTGATGTACTTGATTTGAGAACTACAAGATACTCATCTTGATGTGAATCCCTCTTTTGGCAGCTGCTCAATAGAGTATTTAACATCATGCGGGAAAAAAACCCGGATATGGTAGCTGGAGAAAAGCGGAAATTTGTCATGAAGCCTCCGCAGGTTGTAAGAGTAGGGACCAAGAAAACATCTTTTGTCAACTTTACAGATATCTGCAAATTGTAAGTTTCCCCTTGTACTCCCAGGAGTAGCAGATAAACGCTCTTTTCTGTGCTGTTGGCTGTTGTGTTGAGTGCATGTTTTCTGGCCAAAGAATGGCAAACCAGATGTAAGCTCACAGTAATTTCAATCATACTGCGTATTGCTTCTGCATTTCTCTGTGAGAACATATTTATGAAGCTGGTTTATTGGATAATTTCTTATTTTATACTTACATCATGAAAATGGTAGACTTGCTACATGGGCCTCATGGACCAAAACTAAACTTTTTGTGATTTCACTGCCTCCTATCAAGTGTAGCTGATACTTACTTGCAAGTCTTGGGCAAGAGGGTGGGGAAAATTCTTTGATTTGAGCTGGCTCCAAATACTTTTTTCTTGGTAAATGCTATGGAAATCAGTATTCCCCCCCCCCCCCCCCT
>NDXB01009816.1:45030-158247 GCA_002631895.1 Agapornis roseicollis
CCCCGTTTTCTGCAGTGCTTTCTATGTCTCAGTTATTTCTTGTGAAGGCAGTTCTATTCTTTGTGGGTACTTACAGGAATCCATACTGGTTTTGCTTCTTAAGTGTGCTAGAAAAACAGTCCTGGTAAAATCACACTGAAGCGCTAGGTAGTACACTAAAGTGAATTTTTAAGGGTAGCTAGTAGTACTTGTTTCAGGGAATGACAGGTGGATTGGAGAGTAAAAATGGAAAAATCTCAAAAAGAAAACTTACTTTCAGTAGTTACTGTAATTGGTGGTGGTGGTGGGGGGGTGATGGTGGCTTTTTTCTTGTGGACTGTTAGCTTTCTCTGTCATTGTCTGCCTATGCTCTTTGGTGCAGGCCTTCTGGCACTGCCTCCATTTAAATTTGATATAAGGTCATTTTACCCTGCCAGTCCTGTATAAATAGCAGCTTTCTCTAGAAGGGGAAGGTTAAACATATTCTTACTTTTTTTAGATTACATCGTCAGCCAAAACATCTCCTGGCGTTTTTGTTGGCAGAATTGGGTACAAGGTAAGGCTACTGGGCTGTGTATGTGCTTGTGCGTGTCAAAAACAAGGGCAGCATGGTTGACGTCTTGGGTTTCTGTATGTACTTGAACATCAGGCTTTTCTTCCCTGCACTTAGATGCTGTGCTGAGTGATTGAAGAGATACGATCTTAGGGAAGAGGTACGGAGGCAAACTGTTAAGTCCCAGGGAACAGTCTGGATAAGGCTTTGAACTCCCTCTTTGGGACCTTTCTCAAAGATGCTCTGATAACAGAGCTGTTTGTCACAGTTGCTGAGGATGTCTCTGTGGTTTGTTTCAAGCTGAGGCCGATGGTGGGTAGCTAAGGAAGAGAGAATGCCTGGCTGCATTGGGTCTTTTGGGCCTGTTGCTAGTTATTCTGTCTAGTGCTGCAGTTAAGTCCACCTGTCTTAGCATAAAACTTTATTGAAGATCTCGTGCTCTGGTGATGTACTTTCTGGTTGTCAAGTCGTTGCTCTTTGTAGACTATGGTGTTGTTATATGTAAACACAGAATCAAGGAGTCTAATTGCAGTGTTGTATAACAAATGCCCATTTGATTGGGCTTTAGGGTATCTTCAGCTCCAGATGACTTGGAAACTGTAATGTGAAAAAACATTGAACTTACTACATCCAAATGGCTAGAAGAGGGTCTTACTATTCATATTAACCTTACTAGAGGGTTGGCTTGGTCACTTATAAGCAGGTATTAATTTCCAGTTCATGTGGTTAACTATGAGGCTTATCTCTGCTGGAGTTTGCCTTTAATGCAGTGAGGGTTATGTTTGGGCAAAACTTCCTGTAGGCTTTTAAGTGCCTTCAGAATGTTGCATTTTTTTCCCCAAGGTAATTCTGGCTTACTCTTACCTTGAAGAATGCATCATTACCTTGCTTCATGTTGTTTTGCACTTGTTTCATGACTTCTTTTAATGCTTGACATCTTCTGCAAATTAAGTAATTGATTTTTCTTTCAAATTAGTGGCTCAATAGATGGTAACAACCAACTTGTAATCAAAGGAAGATTCCAGCAAAAACAGATAGAAAATGTCTTGAGAAGATATATCAGTAAGTAAAACTCCTTTATCCATTACTGATTTTCTCTGAGCCTTTTTGATGACCACTGGCCTGTGTGTATGTGAATACTGTGGAGGTTCTGTGCTAAGAAGCTACAACTTTGTTGCGGCTTTATAATGGAATAATGCAAGTACAGGTGGTTCTACCCTCGTTCTAATAAGCAACATAGGTTGTACTCTGTCCTGGCACTAAAACATAGGAAGGAAACCAGTAAGAACATTTGGGAATTGCTTGTTTGCTCCTGATTTTCATTTCTTTGCTTTGAGTACTATGGAAAACATTAATTTTAATGTTAATTTTGTGTTCTTGAAATGTTTAATTTAATTTTAATTTGTTCACACTAATTAACAAATACATTGTGCCTGTCACAGACTGCTGTTCAAAGTACTCCAGATTATATGTAACAAAATGTACTTCAATGTTCTGTCTGTCCCAGAGTTGCTGTTTCAGCAGAGGAACTTATGGAATGCTAGTGGGAAATCTTAACTAGTGGTTGTTGTTTTTAAAGCACCAGTGTCAGCACTTAGTGTTCCATCTGAAACCTAGTCCTTATTATCTTGGGAACTAAAGGGAATTTTTAGGTTGCCTCAGGCTCTGTGGTTTTCACAGTAAGCCACTTCTGAGTAAATGCACTTGAACAGCCTTTCAAGGCAACTTTAGAGGCTGAGAAAGTGGTGACTTGTCTGCTGACAATGCATGATCTGTTAACTGCCACTCAATTCCTTTTCTCCAGAGGAGTATGTCACCTGTCATACGTGTCGGTCACCGGACACAATCCTACAGAAGGACACCAGATTATATTTCTTGCAGTGTGAGACCTGCCACTCTCGCTGCTCCGTCGCCAGCATCAAAACTGGTTTCCAGGCTGTCACAGGCAAGAGAGCACAGCTCCGTGCCAAAGCTAACTAGTTTGCTAATCAACACTGGATTTTGCAAAGTGTTCTGGGGAGATATGACTGGACAGGTTTACAATCGGAATGGATTTACCATTGTATTAAAACAAGATTGTAAAAACGACAAGAAATTTGGCTTTTGATTGGTCTGTGAAATCCTTGCAAGATGCAGATCCTCAAGCTGTTCACATACATTTGCTCATTGAATATATTTTACCAACTGTAAGGAATGTGATGGGAATGGAGGTGCTTTTTAATCCATTCAGAGTTCTGTAAAACACAAGATAAATTAAAGATACTATAACAGTGAGTGTCTATGATTTGGATTTTTCCTTCAGTTTCCTCTTAAACAGCTCATGGGAATGGTTGGCGTGTTGTTCTGCAGATCACATCACTGAACTATGTCCAAGACCCAGAATAAAGTTTAAGATAAAGGTTATTTTGCTTTTACATAACAAGCTTGTTTTTAGTTTAGGCTGTCGTTAAACAGAGAAACCAGTCACAGGAAATCACAGGGGTGATATACCAACATGAGAGAACTGCTCATGCTTTTATAGCCACATCTACAGGGGATGTATTTTGCACAAAAAGTGACATCAGGACTTACTGATAACTGCTTAATCAGGCAGGATGTAGCTCTGAAATAGTTCAGACACCATATTGATGCTGAATTTTAACAGAATTGAACTGTACTGTAAGCTTTCATAGTGTCATAGTACTCAATTTTGCAATTTCTAACAGAGAAGAAATGTTTCTGTTTCTTAAGTCCTGCACTCTTCACTTTAAAAAGAATCTAAATAAATGCAGCAAAAAACCTTAAATGTCAGTAACATCATTTTATGATGGCTGCAGCACACTTGTCTTACATAAATCTTGAATTCACAGAAGATACTGCCAAGTAGTTTTGAGTTGTAAACTAACACATTATGCTTCTTGCTCCTAACGTGCACTTACCTTTGCTAGCAGCCACTATCACTAATTCTAGAGGACATGCCCAGTGCTGTCCTAACTAATTTTCTCTAGTGCTGTAGAGATATTGTTACAGCTGCCAAGTACAAAGATGCGACCAGGGAGGGAAGTCCCTCTTGAGTACCCTGAGTGGGACAGTTTTCATTGGAATTGCTAAGAATATGGTGTAGTAGCTCAGGACCCCAGGCACCCATCCCTACAGGTAAGCAGAGTAGCCTCCCCAGAGAAAATGGTCATCATTTGCTGAATGCAAATACCAGAAACTGAAGGGTTTCTACCAAGTTTCAGTCTTTATATGTATGTTAATGCAGAACACAGTCTTGTGGGGAAGTCATCTACTTGCTATTTGAAAACCTGACAGCACTGTAAGGCAAAAATCAAGGATTTATGGTTGGTTTCTTAAAAGCATTTTGAATTTCAAGTGAGCTATAACTAATGTTGGATGTATCTTTAAGTGAATAAAGCCAGGATCAGTGCCTCTTGTAACATTATTGTTGTATTGTTTTTTCTCTAGCAAATAGGCATTCTGTTGGAAGTAAAACCTTTTGGAGAAATGCTAGTTGCCTTTTCATTTTGGTGACTTGCTGTTGGGACACACTGAAAATAGCTGAGGCCAATGGTACTTTATGTTTTTAAATGCTCGCTTTTTCCTGGGTCAGATACCTTTAACATATCTTAGAAAGTATGGCTATGCTTTAGTTTAGTGCATTAAATACAAAGCTTGACAAAATTTGAAGTAGATTTGGGTTAATAAATCAATAAATGTTCAACCCTGTGAGCTCTGCTGGCTCACAAAAGAGCTTTATAGGTATATCTTAAAAGATGTATTTTGAGTCTGCATGAAATCCTAAAAGTTTGGTTAACTGGTATTTGAGTGCAACATCCTGAGCTGTAGACTCTTAATGATGCGGAATAACGTCACTGATGCATGTGAAGTTCTGTGTTTAGGAATAGAGTTGGTTTGGTTTTAATGTTTTTAAGTTACCATTTCGGGATGGTAAGATTGGGTTCATTTACCCTGCTTCTGAGCTCTCCTGTTAACTGTTGTCCTTCCAGCTCACTCGTCCCTTTCTGCTTCACCTGTCTCATAAATGATGGGAAAATGGGCAGTTTGGTATCCCTCAAACATAACCCTCACTGCATTAAAGGCAAACTCCAGCAGAGATAAGCCTCATAGTTAACAGAAACAGGTTGGAGATAGTGGTTGGGTACTGGGACAAGCCTGCCCTGATAAAAGCCTCTCCTGCGCTTTTCCAGCAGTGCAAAGGCAACCTACAGCTTAAGTCTGCACGTGTTTGGATTCTCACAATGTTCATGGAGATCAGTCAGGGTTCGGTTGGGCCTATATGGCCCTACCTCATATTCTGCCTTCTGCAGCAGAATAGGGGCATTTGGGCAGTTAACCTAAGTTGTAGCTTGGGCTAGGCTCAGGTGTCTGTCAGCTGTGGGAAAACATTCCTCAAATGGCTCTGATTTGGGCTAATAGCTAAAAGGATGTTGGATAGACTGTAAAATCCTATGGTGAGAAGGCAACACAATTCCACATTTCCTTTCCCTCAGTGTATGTGTTCAAGTGCAGAGAGCTGATGGAGAAGAAAGGTCACTCTGATCCTGATGCTTTTGAAGGAAGACATTTCCTGGAAATTGTGGAATCCCAAAGAGAAACAGGTTCAAGGATTCTTGCTGATCTTTACAGGAGAAGCTCTACCTCCCTTGTAGAACTTTAGGTTTGAAGGGACCTCATCTGGCTCCAGTCCCTTGACTAAGAAATCCTGTGTTTTCAGTTCTTTCTATAGTCCCTAATGGAGAGAGGGAAGTGCCTCCAGGGGCAATTCAGTCTAAGTTTTTAGGAAGAGCTTAAAGAAACTGTGCTTTTACTGTAGGTGCTTCAACATAGATTAATATAGCTAGGAATCACAGATGTATTCACACAAGTATTACACACATGTATACACACTTTGCATTCTTATATATCCTCTATATAGAATATGGCTGAACCTGTATTAGTCTCTGTCACAAGCCCAAAGGAGCAACATAGTAGAAGCAGATATTTAAGCTGGCCCTGGAAACACGTTGCTGCCTGATGGATACAAGGAATTGGCTTTTCCTTAAGGAAAGAGAAATGCTTTCTCACTTCCTTTCTCCTTGTGACTATAACACCAGGCTTGTTCCTTGCTGTGTGAGCCTGCTGTTCATAGTTTATTTTTTCTTCTTTGCATATTGCAAATAACAACATATTTCTTGAATAAAACAGTCATAACTTTACATCTGTGTTATTTTGCTGAATACCCAGCAGAAATGGGTAATACCATGGAGAAATGCCCCTGTATTCAGCCCATTGCATCTTTCACAGTGGGTTTCTGGGCTAGCTGGGACTTTGGGTTTTCTAACACAGAAACAGCTCCCTTAATTCTACATTCTGTACCAAAGCAACTTAGTTTTAAAACCTTTGTTTCTTTCTCCAGTATTGCTTTGGGTAATTATCCCATGGAATTTTTGCATTTGTTTCTTCCATGTGGGAACATTGCACTCGGGGTGGAGTGGGACTGTGACTGACGGCAAAATATGCTTGTGCCCTAATTGTCACCAGTGTTATGTGACACAGCTGGATCTTGTTGTCTCTAATGTATCTAAAAATGCTCTTCTACTAATATTTATTTTCGTTAAAAAAAAGAAAAGGATGCCTTGTTGCTGTTGTTGCAGGGAGGAAAGCTTGATGTCATACATCTTGAAAACAAGGCAAGGGAAAAGGACGGGTTTAGTTCTTTATACTTTTGTGGACTGAAATGGCTTTCTGTGCTGCTCATGGTGCTCAGAGCATGCTGCAGGCCTTGTGCTGTGTTCCTGTTCAGCACCAAACCTGCCTTTTTTCCACCACGAACATGACAAAATAAGTTCTGAGAAATGTGGGCTCATTTGAAACGAAGCTGACAGCACTTTCCTTTGCTGTGTTGTCTCTACACTTCCGAACACCCTCACACAATGGGTTGCTCTCCTACAAGTCCCAGCCAGCAGAGAGGATTGCATTTCTTTCATTGGCAGGAGCTGTGCAAAGATCTCTTGGGTTCTCTTGACATCGTTATTTACGTTCGTGGCTGTGGTCTCCCTTACACTGAGGCTGCCTGGGGCTGGCCGTGTCGTCTCCAACTTTTGTACATGACAATTTGGTTTTATTTCCAGCCCTACTCCATTTTCTCAAATACATCTAAGCTGTGTGCTGAAACACATTGTTTGCCTCTACACTTTGTTCTGGATGAGGGAGGTGGCCATTAATTCCTGCCCCCAACCAAGAACATGTTCAGGCTCAAAGAATGACAAGTGCTCATCTATGCCCCATCTCTGGCAGTGTTCAAGGCCAGGTTGGACGGGGCTTGGAGCAACTGCTTTAGTGGAAGGCGTCCCTGCACATGGCAGGGGGTTGGAACTGAATGAGCTTCAAGGTCCCTTCCAACCCAAACCAGTCTGGGATTCTATGAGTGTGCTGGGGCTGGAGCCATGTCTGTGCCTTATGGTGATGCTGTGGACAGAGAGGTGTCTTCTAAGGAGGCCAAAATCAGGAGACAGGGTGCTTTGGCCTATGTGGGTATGAACCAGATCTGCCAAGCAGTGAGGAGAAGATAAAGCTGGAGCACAGGGTGAAGATGAGTGGATGTCCCAGCCGTGCTGCCCAGCCTGGCCTCCTCTCCCTGAATGGCCCAGCAGCAAGCAGCAGAAAGAACCCCCAAGCAAACATGGGGAGCACCGCTGTGGCTCTGAGCCCCTTCTGCCTGCGCTAACCTGCCCTCTGCAGCCCAGTATCCCCCACTGGCATCTCACAACTCAGCCTGCTGACACCAGAGCCGTCCTGCTCCTGCTCTTTTACCAGTGATGGAGCTGTGGTCATCCCTGTGCAGCAGAAAGGAGTTCTACTGTGAAGGTTGAAGGGTCCTTGAATACAGAAAGGAAACACAGAGTTAATGAGAAAATAAGATTAAGCATGATGTGTAGAAATAGCAAAAGGTGAGGATTAGGCAGGTATGCAAATGTCATAGAGGAAAAACAGAAATGCAGTCAGAAAGGTAGTGACCAGAGACACTAGGTCTGGGTTAGTATTCCTGCTGTCTTGAAACACTGTCTTCTGAGAGCTCTGCTCTTAAAAAAGGTGACTGTGTATATCAGATTTACCTTTCTGATTTGGATTGTGATGCCCAGTGTTTTGCCTGTTACACACTGAATGTTTTCCAGAGGAGTATGATACTCACAGCGGGTCTTGTATATCCATAGCCTTGTGGGTTGAAATAGTGCTTAAAAGGAGGCAGGAATCCAGAGGAAGGGGAGAAGGGAGTTCTGTGAGGAGCATGGGAATGAGTCTGAAGTAGGAACTAGCAGCCCACAGCTACAGCCCATCCCTCTGCATTCCCATCAAGTGCTCTTGGTGTGTGGCTCTATGGCCAGCCTTTGTCTTCTGAAGTACTGAAAGGATTAGACTACATATAATCTTTTATTTCCCCACTGGGTGCTGTCTGTATGTTTTCTATTGCCACGCATGAATTAAGGTATGAGCAGGGTTTTTCTGTCTCCCAGTTGGGTTCTTTGCATATCCTCTGTGTGGTCATTTTCTCACTGTTTCTTTACTGGTTCAAGTTCAACAGACTCTTTAAGCTGGCCCCTGCCATGTTGCCCCACACATATGTTTAGCAATTCTCCAAGGCAGACATTCTCCATACACAACCAATGGTGATGACAGCAAAAGCTGTAATGTCTCGATAAAATTCCCATCCTATTAGGATAATTCCTTTTCCCCTTTCTCATCTCTTTGTGTTTCCTTTGGGTGAATGGCTGGGGCTGCGAGCACAGGGAGGATGTGCAAGCTGGGATCTGTGGGAAATTCTGAGGAACCCTCTCTGACTGTCAGGGAAAAGAATCCACCTGCTAGGAAATAAATGTGAGCTAAACCTGAGGGTCTTGCTAAAGTGTCTGAGTGTGTCTGTACTGACATGTACCCATCCACACACCACTGTGACGGGTACGTGAGCAGTGCTGGTGGTGTGGGGCTCAGTACAGGCAAGAACGACTGCTTGAGCCCCTCTGCCAGACACGCACAGAGGATTTGGTGTATGGGTTGAGTCCTCATGGCAGCAGACCATCCCCAGTCCAAGGCTTGGGTGTGTTTTCCTGGCGAAGGATGGACAAGATCCACAGGAGCCCTTAGGTTCGTGGTCATGTCTCCAAATGCTCCCATAGCTTTCTTGAGAAGAAGAAAGGTCTGTAATTAAATCTCCTGCAGATAATGGGAAGACACTGCAGGATGGGCATGAAAACTCTCACAGAGGCAGCAATTGGATTTCACAAGTTCCCCAAAGAACGTATCCTATTACAGCTGCAGGAATTGAAGCATTTCCAAAGCACTGCATGGACTTTAATTGTGATGCTCATTAAAGGGATTTATTAAAATCAATGGGGGCACAACAAAGTATCTCCTGACTAAAACTGAATGCAAGATTTAGAGGTGTTTTGGTTTTTCCATGTCCAGAAGCACATAACAGGAGGATTTGCACTGCAATAACCCTACTCTATTGCTCTAGAAACTGCCAAGGCCAGCATATGAAAAAGCAGAACACTAAACCTCCTTGCCCGTCTGCTGTTCCCATCCAGAGCAGTACATTAATGCCCAGAGTGTTCTGGCAATCTCAGATGTTTTGTGTTTTCTTTCCAGAGGTGCTGGCAAGGCAGCAGGGACATAGAGACCTTTGGGTTTGTTTACAACAAAGACCATGCTGCTGTTGCCACCAAATGCAGATTGGCAACAGGCACAGCAGCAAATGTGAGAAGCCAAGCAAGGTCCAGGCCTTTGTGGGTGGGGGGGAAAGCCTTTAACAAAAGCATTTCTTGTTCCCAGTTCACAAGATGGAAACTGTGTTTTATGCTCACTTGAGTTGCTCAGTTTATGCTGGTTGTTTTTCTTTAGAATGTGCAGATGAATAAACTGCTGGGGTAATGGACTGGCCCGACCTTCATCTTCCCACGTTCCAGCAGGACTGGGATAATTTACATGCAGTGACTCTATGGGGACAATGGATCATGGAAAGAGGTTGGATGCATGTCAGATGGGACCCCTTTGTGTTCATTCAAGAGCCAGTTAGATCTAGCAGATCTTTTGTGTCATAGATGTTTAAAATGCTTTTGAGGAGCACCACAAATCTTCCTGTTCATCAGGACGAGCCCAGTAACAAGGCTTCTGCTCTTCACTCTCGTCCCTGTGACAGCAGAATGTGATGTAGGCTGGGGCTGAGGATGAGGATGGATGGGCTGTGGCTGAGGTGCTGTGTTATGCTCTGAGTGTGCAGCACCCCATGCTGTATTTCACACGTATGCTCACACTTGGGAAGATGGGTTGGGGGAGTCAGGGAATGGGAGCAGACTGTGATCCTGATGGCACGATGGCGTCTGTACCCTGCTCACTGTAACTACTGCGGAGTCCTTAAACCTCTACAGCCCCAGCTGCTCTGGCCCATGTGCTCTCCCTTCCCTCGTTCTCCAAAGCTCTGCTCATGGGCCTCATGCCCCTGCATCGGCATCTGCCATTCCCTGCCCTCCCTCTCCATCCCTTGGCAAGCAGTGCTCAGAGGGATGGGGTGACACCTCCTCTCCCACTCCTCCTCTCCCGATGGACCCAGAGAAGCCATCAGGAAGCTTTACAGCTGCTTTATGGCCTTAAGGGGTGACAGAGGTGGTGTGTGTTTCCCACCTCAGTGCTGTGCCGTCACCTCTTCATGTGAAGATGGTCACACACAGAACCCAATGAGCATGAAAACCCCATAACTCATTTTGTTGAGGCCCTGACTCCAGCCAATGGCAGTAACTTGCCATACAAAACTGCCAATGAAGTTATGTATGCTATAACTATTAAGTGCCTTGCATAGCTGCCAATAATTGCCATAAGAGTTCCCAAAGTCCCTCACTCTCCCCCCAAATAATCAACAAAATCAAACCAGTGTTTGCTAGGATGCCTCCACCATGCTCTAATGGCCTAAAGCTTATGAGCTTCATGGTGCTGCAATGCCAGGCTGTGTTTGGCTGGTGGGAAAGGTGATGGGGTAGAGATGAGCAGGGAAGTGCTGTGCCCTCCTCTGAGGCACTGAGATTGCTCTCAGAGGTACCTGGCTCAACTGACCTGAGGTTGAGCTCATTTGATCTTCCTGATGGCCAAACCTTTTGATATGCTTTTATTCCTTCCCTCTTCCCACCCCCCCCTTCTTCCCATCAACTAAGACAACCAGCCATTAGTCTGATGCTGCTGCTTTCCTCATCTTGAAGTGAACTGGTGACTGATGGCAGGATGGAAGAATGGATGGATGACAAGTGCAAAGTCTTACACCTGGATCGAAGCAATCCCAGGCACAGCTACAGGTTGGGCAGAGAAGAGATTCAGAGCAGCCCAGAAAGCAACCGTATCCTGGGCTGCATCCAAAGCAGCGTGACCAGCAGGTCCAAGGAGGTGATCCTGCCCCTCTGCTCTGCCCTCGTGAGACCTCACCTGGAGCATTGGGTGCAGTTCTGGTGTCCTCAACATCAAAAGGCCATGGAGCTGTTGGAACAAGTCCAGAGGAGGCCACAAGGATGAGCAGGGACTGGAGCATCTCCCATACGAAGACAGGCTGGGAAAGTTGGGGCTGTTCAGCCTGGGGAAGAGAAGGCTGCGTGGAGACCTCACAGCAGCCTTCCAGTATCTAAAGGGGCCTATAGGGATGCTGGTGAGGGGCTCTTCATTAGGCACTGTAGTGACAGGACAAGGGGTAATGGGTTCAAACTTAAACAGGAGAGGTTTAAACTGAATATAGGGAAGAAATCCTTTCCTGTTAGGGTGCTGAGGCACTGGAATGGGTTGGCCAGGGAGGTTGTGAGTGCTCCATCCCTGGCAGTGTTTAAGGCCAGGTTGGACAGAGCCCTGGGTTCAATGGTTTAGTGTGAGGTGTCCCTGCCTATGGCAGGGGGGTTGGAACTGGATGATCTTCTTGGAGGTCTTTTCCAACCCGAACTATTCTACGATTCTATGGATGCATGCATGGATGCATGCATGGATGTTCAAGCATCCCCAGCCTCACCATGAACAAAAATAGATGCAATAGGCAGCTTTGACTGTCAGTGCTGCCCCCCATGGCTCAAGCCAGGCTCAGCAGATCTCTTTCTAAGACTGGAAAATTACATGGTTATAATTTCGCTTCTCCCCATGTGGTCCCTGGTGCCTTCCCAACACAATTCAGTTCCCAAATGTGCCAGGGTTTGGATGTTTACTACAGTGAACACGTGCAGCTGGAACACTGTGTGAGCTTTGCTCTGCTGAGGAAGGCACAGGGGAGACAGCCAGAACACAGTTTAAGAAGCATTTATTAGCAGCGTTGCCTTGTGCAAACTGGAACAGCAACCTTATTTTATTCCAGTCTCTGACGAGCTGAGCCTGTGCAAAGTCCAGAGATTAAAGGCCTGGATCTGTACCCTGCTCTCCTGCATCAAACGATTTCCCAGGCCTCCAGAGGGAACAGTCCCACAGCCTCTGTAAATGCAGACGTTTGGCTCAGTCCAGTGGGATATACCTTGTGTAAGGGAAAGGAAATCCTGTGCGCAGAGTGGAAGCTTAGAAAGGGAAAAGACTTCTCTGAAATAGAGGAAAAACGTATGTGTGTGTGTATGTGTGTACATATGTGTGTGTGTACTTGTGTATGTGTATGTGTGTGTGTGTATGTGTATGTGTGTATGTGTGTACAAGCATATGTGTGTGTGTACTTGTGTATGTGTGTATGTATATGTGGATGTGCGTATGTATGTTTATGTGTGTGTACGTGTATATGTGTATGTGTGCATGTATGTGTGTAGGGGTGTGTGTGTATGTATATGTGTGTGTGTACATGTATGTGTATATGTGTATGTGTGCATGTATGTGTGTATGTATGTGTGTACGCATGACACAGAAAGAAGCAAATTAGATTTCTTTCTTTTATTATACAGGATTGTATGTACAAGGTCACCTTTCTCCCAAACATCAGCATCACAGTCAGTTCATAGCAAAACCTGCAGCTCATCTCTCAAAGCCTAGAAAACAGCTCTACAGCGGCTCAGTACAACACAGTGGGTAAATTGTACAGGAACCGGAAAAAGGTAGGGGAAAGCACGGCTATCCCTTAAATCCCTCGTGAATTCTTGGAAACTAAGAAATGCAAATAAAACATTGTGCTTCAAGAGCCATGCTTGCTCCACAATGGCCCTCAGGGGAGGGAAGCTTTGTCCCCAGGACCTGTTTTCCCCTTCACCCTTTGAAGAGGGATGCTGTAGATGAGGTTTGGCTCTGAGCACGGGAGCACTCTATGAGACCTGGGAGGGCACATGTTTTGAGGGAGAGTTTGACCACGGAGGAGGTGTGGACACTGGTCTGGATTCAAAGCCCTGACCTGTATGTATGTGTTATGGAGGGGGAGAGAAGAGCTGGGCAGGACACATCTGAGTGATTGAGTAAAGTGCTGTGTGAGTTTCAGTCCCATCTACCCTGGAACTCAGAAAATCTGGATAAGGAGGAACGAATGAGAAGAGAAAGGCTGAGAGACCTGGTGTAAGGGGGTTCCCATGACAAGCTGCATGCTGGCTGCTGCAGCCCTCTACTTGCAGGACACGGCATGGATCAAAACCAGCTTGAATCTGGGTAGGCAGGGGAGGTGCTTGCGCGCTCACATGCATCATGCTCGGGGTATTCACTGTTACCAGTCATGTTATGCTCAGGCCAGTTTCACGCTGTGCAGATCATCAGACCAGTGATGGAGACTGGTGATGGGGACTGGTGATGAAGACTGGATGCCTTTGCAACCAGGAGCAGGAGCTGTCGCATGCTCTCCCAGTGTGCCAGGTCAGTGTGAAGACACAGAGAGGTTGGGACACCCTAGGGAAGGGACTGATGTCTCTGGCACTGGAAAAGTGCTTGGATTACATCCCTTGAAGCTGGTCCAAGAAAAGGGTCTCATCCACATAGCACTTGAACCCCCTCACTCTGCAGCAACTTGCCAGCCTTTACATCATGGTTTCCCAGCGGAGAATGAGGAGACAAACCATTCTCTGGATCACTGAAGCTGATGTATGCTTTGTGTTTCCTGCTTGGCATCACTTGTTTCCTGCAGGCAGCTTCCTTTCCCCTTCCCCTCTCTTCAAGCAGATGCACAGGCATAGCACATGCACCAGCACTGACTCCTGGAATTGACCCTGTACTCACAGCAGCTTATGGGGTAAAAGAGACACGGCTGGATGTGACGGCTCTGGGAGGACAGCTCACCCCATACCCTCTTCCTCAGCATGATCTTTAGAGTAAGAACTCAAATTGTCCAAACTGAGACAGTACTGCCCCAGTTAGCAAATGCTCTCACCTAGCATGGGAAAAAATGTCTTTATTGGATTAGGCTTAGTTCTCCCTCCTCTCCTACAAAAAGCTGACTCATTAACACAACATCTCTGACTCATTTGGTGACACAACTGCTCTCCCATTATCTGGTCAGCGATGATTCTGGATTGTGCAGGGTTTGGACCCTGCCTCTGTTATTTGCAGAGATCTGAATCCATTGCACAGGGTAGTGGGGATTCACTGGGATGATGGGTTTTCTTTGTCTTTGCTTTACAGATGGATGGAAGATGTCAGGCCTTGTTTCTCCTTCTGAATGCCAGGTAGAGATGACAGCAGCACTTTGATTCAGCTTGTCTTGCTCAATGTGCCAGGACAGGGTTTAGCCTCGTGCTTTCCTCACACTGTTGCTCACTGCTGTTCTGAATGGGCTGCAAGGAGAGAAGGGCAGGATGAAGGTATGTCATTTTCCTTGCATCTCAAAGACTTGTGATTTAGGAAAGAGAGTGGGGGCTGATCTGTGACCCAGCTGAGCAGCCAGGCTCAGTGCTAGGAAAGCACTGAGGATCAGTAAGAAAGAACATATTCTGAAGCAGCAACCACCCAACATGCACGGAATGAAAGCTTTTGCTCAGAATCAGCCTCTAAAAAGCAGCGTGTGAGCTGTACCTGGTTACTGTAGTCTGGCATCCTCCACATCTGTGTAATGGCTGTTCTCCTGGAGGGAAAAGGTAACCAGAAACAGTAAATCACCACATGTCCCTCTTGCCCTGCCTGGGACACTGCGATACCACCACACATGTGGTTACCAGCTGGTACCATGGTGTGGGAGAGCAGGGAGCCACTGCTCAGAGCTAGAAAACACACCTGATGTGGACACTGGGTGCTGTGGCTGCAGCTTCTGGCAGACACAGCCTCAGGCAAACCCAGAAACTTCCTCTGGCTTCTTATTCTGGGAAGTCTCTGCCAGACAGCCCTGGGATGTGTGATTCCCTCTTGGAGTCTGCAGTCTGGCTTCTCCTGAGCCTCAAAGGGACTGGGATGAAATTAAGCCCCGCTTCCCTTGTGTAAAGCCAGGTGTCTGGTCTGGGTTACACCAGAGTCTGCTCCTCCAGCAGGCATGTCTCAGAAGTCCTGAGCCTGTGCCATATGCTGCCGTGGTTAGACTGGATGCCTAATGAAGACAGGTTAAGTCCATACTCAGCACTTCCATAAATGTTACTGTGTGCGCTTGCACAGCTCACACCTCGTTGTAGCACTGTGAGAAGTTGATTTGGGACCTAGGACACACCAAGGAACAGGCATTCCCATATCCCTGGAACTAACCAGTGATGCTAAGGGGTAGCCAGATTGCAATGGCAAATCATGCACAATGTATTAACTGCTACTGAACACAGGAGCTGGTCCCAGTCTGCAGCAGAAGTCATCATCAAGAATGATAACATTAATAATCTTTATCACTTCAGAGGCCACAATAACTGTGCGGATGTGCTGAACCGCTCCCCATGCAACAGTGGTTTTGAAAGCACAGCATGTGGAAGTACCCCCTCCTGGAGCCATCCTGCAATGCAGCATAGTTAAAAGATTTAGGTGCTCAGCGGTAGGATTTTATCTCCTGAACAAGCCAAATTTTGTGGTGAATATTTTAGATATGGAAATGAATCCGGATGCCTGCAGGGGATGACGGGTAATCTAAAAGGGAAGGCAAGGGAGCCCAGCCTCAGCCCTGGTAGCAACAGCCTGGTTTACAGGGCACTGAGGGAGATAAATACATTTCTACAGACAGGGAGACCAAGAGGGTCTTTTCTGAGACCCTGCAGGTAAAAAGCCTCAGGACTGCAATGCATGAAGGAAGAAAAGCTGGATACCAGGCTTAAAGGAGCTGTAGATGGAGCCTCCCAAGAGAAGGAAGTCTGGAGGCTTATGACTGCTGGCAACAGAAAAAAGGCTCCTTCTCTGTAATGACAGAGCAGGCAGCACCCTGGGAACAGGCTCTTCTGGAAAGCCAGGTGAGGTGGCATGTGCTTTGGGAAAAGGAATAGCCCACATCACAGGGATTTGCCTTGGAAAAGTGGGTGAGGATGAGGGGCCAGACATCATGGCAGGTATCTGCTACAGACCATCGGATATGAAGTCTCCTTGGGAAGGCTGGAGGAAGCCTCCTGCTCACAGGCCCCTTGACTCCTGAGGGACACCAACCACCCTGGCAAGGTGTGGGAGGCAGCAGGGCTGCGTGCAGCATCCCAGATTTCTGGGAAGTGTCAGGAATAGCTTCTAGACACAGCTGACTGACCAGCTCTGCAGGGGAGATGTTCTTCTGGACTGCTGCTCATAGCCAAGGAGGAACTGGTTGAAGGTGCGAAGATGGAGTGACCATGAGACTGTGGAGTATTGTGAAAGAAGTGACCAAGATAAAGAACAGAATCAAACTCCTGACCTTAAGAGAGCAGATTTTGATCTGCATAGCAAAAGCCCATGGGACACTGCTCTGGAGGCAAAGGAGACCAGGTCTAACGTGCTTCCCCTCACTCAGCTGGGGCTAAGAGCACTGTGAAACAGCACACTGCTTAGCCATAGCATTTTCACATGAGCTGAGGTGAACTCCCCTACAAACAGGGATGCCCAGGCCTGCTGGTCCCCGGGGGACACCTCCAGTTGCCTACAGGGTATAGGTGGGACCTTAGACCCAAGTCCAATTGGATATTCCCCAGCTGTCACCATGGGGAAGAGGTTCAAGGCAGGGAAGTCTCTGTGCTGGGTACAGCTCAAGTGTTGGCAGCTCTGGTTCCTGCCTTGCACAAACTATGTCGGTCTCACCTGTGCTTCACTTGGGTCCAGGCAGAAGAAAATTAATCCTATGGCGTGAGAACCCAGCACCAAGCCCCCAGAAATGGGCTGGCTGGAGACTGGGTGGAGAAATGGCCAGAACTACATGAAGACAGTACAATATAGGACCAGGTATCAACCACTTCACACTATAAATATCTGCAGCCACGAGGGCCTATTGAGCTCCCCCTCCTCAGCATTGGGCAGGGATCTCCACTTTGGCAGGGACACCTCTCAAGTTTACCCCTCATGTCTGATAGATCCCTTACCTGACACCTGGCATTGATGGGTTGGTAAGTGACATTTCTTGTATGCATGCAACTTTTAAGACACATATAATAAGTTTACAGAATAATCTTTGTATTCCACACTGTAAGTGTGGTAAATAGTAGAGTATTGGCTGCCAGTCCAACTGTACTTCTGTATTTTACATACCTACATTTACTGATTACATCTCAATAAACTGACTCCTAGGTCAGATCTGTCTGACCTCTGTCTCTTCTCCTATGATGCAAGGGTCGATAATGTTTTTATGGAGCGGTGTGAGCACCATGTCCGTGAACAGCAGGTGATGAAGGCTACACTGCTGTGTGTAAGCCAAAGAGACATGGGATAAAAGAGCTGCTCCCCTGGAACTGGGAAGACTTTAGATCTGTTCAGTGTTGTAAGGTCAGGAGCAGAATATAAAGGACGGCTTTTGTGAGCCACCTTGCAGTGTTTAAGAGAACATCCCTGCAGACGAACTGCACACATTAAGCATGAGGAGCACATGTGAGCCTGTCTGATGCTGGCAGTAAAATGTTTCTGATCTCAACACCACTGTAGGAGTAGAGTTACAGAAAATAGTTGAAAGGGAGCTGAAAGAGTCATTTTGTTCTTCTACTCTTAATGAAGACCATTCTTCTTAAATCATTGCCAGCAGATGTCTGTCCACTCTGTTTCCTTATCCCACTAACTGCATTTTTCTGTTGACAGGCTGTGTGTTATCATTATGAGTATCTGCAAGTTTCCCCTGATTGCTACCATTTGTTCCCCTTGATGTAATTCAAACCTGGCCTTTCTTTTCCTAAGTGACACAGAGATGGAGGCCAGCTTTTGCCTTTCTTCTTTATAGCATCTGTTATGATGTTTCCTCTTATTTAGCTCTTCTCAAATTTAGGGGTCATGGACTTCAGCTGTGAGGCACCAGAAACCAGAGGAGCTGAAACACCACGTTTAGATCCCATCATGACTAAGGTGAGGCAGAGCAGAAGACTACAAAAAAAGCTGGGAAGTGTTTTGAGTTAGTGGATTTTTTAGGCCCCAGGAGGAAGGCTGTGTATGTCAATGTGGGGCGGTCACCTCAGTGATGCTGAGCTTCATCCTCACTTCTGCTGCCAGCAGCGAAGAAGCAGAAGGAAGGGAAGGGGAATGCACAGAGCTGCTGCAGAGGACATTCAGCACAGGCTCAGAGGCTGCCCGGACATCCCCAGATCTCAGCAGCAGAGCTGCGCCAACCAGCCCAGCTTCCCAGGGCTGCAGTCCTGCAGAAGAGGCTTGAGGCAGGGCTGCCCTTTCACCCCAGCACTCTGCTGCTCTTTGCCTGGGTCTGGAGCTGATCCTGTTCTCAGAGGAGTCTTAATGGGTTCACTGGGAATGTCCTTATTCAGGGTGGGATTAGTGCCAATGGGACTGATGTGTGCATGACACCAGGCCAGCCTTGCTTGAGTGCTGCCCTCCCTGTGATGTACAGCTCCACGCACAGCAGCTGTGGCTTGCTCAGACATAACAACTAGGTTTATGCCATTTGGTGTCTGTCCAGTCAACAGGGCATTGCAAATGCATGTTGTTAGGAAAGTGTGGTTAGTGCAACACAGCCTGTCTGCTGTCATGTTCCAATCTATCTGAGTATTACTTGGGAGCATGTCCTGGGTTCAGCAGTAGCAGTCAATTTTTTCTCCTTAGTAGTTGATGCAGTTCTGTGTTTTGACTTTCAGTCTGGGAACAGCGCTGATAACAGCAGTGTTTTTAGTTGTTGCTAAGTAATGTTTACACTGACCAAGGACTTTCTGAGTCTCATGCTCTGCCAGGGAGGAGGGGAGGCTGGGGGGAAGCAGGGACAGGACACCTGACCCAAGCTAGCCAAAGAGGTATTCCATACCACAGCACGTCATGGCCAGGGGAGGTAATGGGGAGTTACCCGGAAGGGGACACTTCACTTCCCGGTCAGGCTCGTTTTTGGCGGGTGGTATCTTACCCTCTTCCCTTGTTATTTCCTTATCGTTATTATTATTGGTGGTAGCAGCAGTGATCTGTGTTATACCTTAGTTACTGGGCTGTTCTTATCTCAACCTGTGGGAGCTACATCCCTTCGATTCTCCTCCCCATCCCTCTGGGAGTGGGGAGGAAGTCGGGGGGGTGAGGAAAGAAAGAGGGGGGAGTAGAAACTGGGTTTAAACCATGACAGAGCAAAACAATTTGTTTTAACCATCAATTAATAATTGTGAAATCAAGGATAAACGTGGTCTGAATTTCAAGAGTCAACCACGTTTCTTCAGCATCTCCACATGCATCTCCTAGGTCATTGCTTTTGCAAGCAGTAGAACAGTTTGAAAGAACAAGCTGTCAACAGTCATGGGATTTAAACATGAAACTGTGTCATTACTTAACAGCTCTACCTGGGGAGGAGTGTGTTATCCCAACTCACCAGTTCATCTTCACACTCATCCCGTGCTAGACCTTCTTCCTCGTCCCCATTCAGCGGCTCCTCTGTGTTGGCCTCTGCCTCTGACGCTGTGTCTTCCTGTGAGACTTCGCTTTTGCTGCTCTCCACCTTCTTCCGTACCTCTGTGAGTGCAAGAGCCAAGCCAGCCGGCTCAGGGCTGGGGAAGCCTGATGACACTAACCCAGTGGGAGCCCAGGTTCAGTTGGGAGGGGAGTAATGCATCTATTTTATTTCTGTATTGGGAAGTCTTGCTGATTTTGAGGAAGCTGCCCAGAAGTAACCCTGGAGAGGGCAGACTAAGTTTGTTCTGCATCCCTCTGATGGGGGTGTGGGAAGCGGATAGAACAGAACAGAACAGAATAAAAAAGCTAACTGAAAAAATACAAACTACCTGACAAAAGAAAGGAAAATATCTCACCATTTTAAAACCCAATGCTGTAATTTGGGAAATTCTAGCCTGTACTTTTGGCCTGTGATTGTACTCTGGAACCTGGGGTTCCATACTTGAGGCATACTTGAGGATGCTCTAAGCCAATGACAGTGGCCAGCTCTGCAGTGTGCTGTCTTGCACTCCTTACCTGTTCTTAAACTGACCCTGAGGCACCCGCATGCACCCAACCGACCTGTGGACACCTTCTGTTCTTCAGCAATCTGCTCCAGCCGGCCCAGGAGAGCATCAATGTTGGATTTGATCTGCGTCAGCTCAGTTTTGATTGTTTGCAGCTCGCTGCACTTCACTTGGAGACAGGAAGGGAAAAAAGGCATTTAGAACTCTTCAGAGCACCCAAAGTACCTGCCTCACCCCTCTGCCAGCCCCAAGACACCTCACCAAGCAGGTTAAAAACTCAACTAGAAACCGTATGCTAGAAATATACTCTTTGCATCCCTGGAGTCAATGCGTGGTGATGCTTGCATGTATCTGAGCTTGTCTATGCTGGAAGGAGCTATGGTGAGGGGTGTTCAGGGCACACAGCTAACAGAGGCATGGAGCAGCAACGTGCTCTCCTCCATCGCCACCCCTTGCTGCCCCACTCCCTGCTACGGCACTGGCAGGGATAGTTGGTCCTTTGCACCCCACAAAGCCTGTGCGTTCATTGTCCAGGCACGATGTGGAGGCTGACACCAGGCACACTCAGGTTGTACTTGCACCTCCCCCTGCTGCATTTGCAGCCTGTGGGCTTCTGAAAAGTCCTCACTTGGGCTGTTGTTTCTAGAGGTTTTGGGGGTTTCCAAGGTTTTCCTTGGGAGCATCTGGCCCTGTGTGTGGACGCCCAGGGATGGGAGGTCCGCATGCACACCAGTCTCCACACGCACATACTCACGCTTCAGCTTGCCCGAGCTGTTGGCGATGGCAGCCGACCTGGCGAAGAGCTTGACGGGGAGCGTGGCCTTCACGCGCCGCACGAGCGGGATGGTGACCCGCGGCCGCTTCACAGGGACCACCCTGGGCACCGGGGACACTCGGCCCCGGTACTCGAAAAGCCTGGAGTGGGATGGAAGCACGGGGGGCAGGGGGAGGCTGAAGAACCCTGCAGCACTCCCAGCCCACTGCCGATGACTGGGTGGCACAACCGGAGCCCAAGCAGTGCTGGTGGTGAGCCAGGGCACAGCCTGACCACCCGCCACCCCACCTCGCTGCAGGGAAGACCCTGCCCCATAGGAAATCCCCTTGGCTGATGCCTTCCCTGCTCACCTGTCATAGAAGTCATCCCTGTAATAGTCATAGTCGAAGTCATAACCACTGCAGAGACAGAGGAAGGATAGTGCAGGTTAATTACTGTTGGCAATTTATCATTATTATTCCCCTCATGGCCTGCTGAGCCTCCCAGGTCCTTTATTCCCCCTCCATAGGGGAGTCCCAGCCCAGGAGAAAGATACAGGCCTTGGGCAACCTGCACTAATGGAAGGTGCTCCTGCCCATAGCAGGCAGTTGGAACTGAATGAGCTTTAAAGGCCCTTCCAACACAAACCACTCTGTGATTTGGGGCAGCTGAACACACTGGACAGGGTGAACTTGGCAGCAAAGTGTTAACCTGGTTATCTCAAGGCAGAGCAACACATGTGGAGTGGATTAAAACCTATAAACTAGGTGGGGAGAAATGCCCACAAGCTCCAAGCCTGGGGAGCAGGGACCAGCCCTCCATCCCCAGCCAGCCACACAGAGATGCTGAAAGCACAGCTAAGGGGTTGTGTCTGTACAGTGTCATGTGAAATGTTCTCATGGCATTGCTGACATCCCTCCATCCTGCATTTAATACAGCAGGGCCATGTCAGGCAGACACTGCCCTGCTGCCACCCTCATATGGTTTGTTTTTCATACAATATAGAATTGTTGAGGGAGATATCAGGAAGAAGGTATTTATTAATTTAACATCTCTGCTAGTGAAGTTGTTTAAACCCAGCAAGACATTTCCCACATCCTCTTTTCTTAAGCTTTAACTGCATTTTAACCCAAAGCTGGAGCAATGCATTTCCCATGCCTTGGAGACCCAGCAACAGCTTTCTCTCTTGTGGCAGCTGGTTCTTCATGAGGCAACACAAAGCAGGTGCTTAGAGTGGGTAATCCCAGCTCTTCAGAGACAACACCTGCTCTGGTGCTGCCTGATGCCCTGTCACACTCTCAGCAGTGCAAAGAAGAGCAGCACTGCTGAATGTACTCCCAGCTGAATACAGCATCTGGTTCCCTTGTGTGCTGCTGGCTGAATTAATGCTGGTGAAATAAGATGTTATGCTGATGCTCCCTCCTCTCTGAACAAAGAGAATGGTTACTGCAGTCCTTGAAAGCAAAGAGTCTGTCCAGCATCATGAAACCACTCCAAGTGGCGTATTAAAAATAAAAGAAGAAAATATAATAGGAAGAAAGAAAGATTGATGGGGAGAAGGAAGGACTTTGAGCCAGAATGAACTGGGGCATGGGGAGAGGGAAGGATGATCTCCTGGGTTCAGCAGTAGCAGTCATTTTTCTCCTTAGTAGCTGGTGCAGCGCTGTGGTTTTGACCTTCAGCCTGGGAACAGCGCTGATAACACCGATGGTTTGAGCTGTTGCTCAGTAATGGTTACTTTGACCAAGGACTTTGTGAGCCTCATGCCCTGCCAGGGAGGAAGGGAGGCCTGGAGGAAGCAGGGACAGGACACCTGACCCAAACTGACCAAAGGGGTATTCCATACCATAGCACCCCACATCTGGGATGCAACTGGGAGTTACCTGGAAGGGCTGGCTCAGTCGGGCTTGGTATCGACAGGTGGTATTGTATTCTCTTCCCTTGTTATTTCCCTTATCATCATTATTATTGGTGGCGGCAGCAGTGTTTTGTGTTATACCTTAGCTACTGGGCTGCTCTTATCTCAACCCATGGGAGTTAGTCTTTCCATTCTCCTCCCCGTCCCATTCCTCCGGGGTGGGGTGATGTGAGGGCTGCGTGGTTCTGATTTACGGCCTGGGCTTAAGCCACAACAGATGAGCGCTCAAGTATGTAGCTGAGAGTAAATCTAGTGTCCTGCATCTTAGGGAAGAAGTGACAGGCAGAATGTGAGGCTGCTCAGGATGGCTGGTGGGAAGCATGGCTTGGACTAGATATTCCAGGCTTGACCCAGGGCACCTGTCCTGGCTCTGCTGGCACTGGGCTTCCCACCGGATGTTTAAGTAATGCTGGTTTCTTAAATGTATTTTTCCTATGGTCCTTGGGTGCTCCTTGGGTGCCCCAGCAGCCCGTGGCAGCCTACACCTCGTGGGTACCTGAGCGGGTACACTTTGGATGGTTGGAAACGCCAACCACGTGTCCTCTGGGGCTGAAGACAGTTGGTGCAAGGGGTTAAGGGCAACAAATCAGCACTTGCACCTACTGCCTCTTGTGGGGTTTGCTGCCACCACCATGCATGGCCACAATGACTTTCAGAGAGGTTGTGGTAGGATGTGACTGGAGGTGTTATCACCATAAACCTTCTGATTTCAGTTCCATGATGGATAAGAGCCATTTTGCTGACAGTTGCAGCATAGAGCTGAGTTTCAACATAATTTCAGCCCTGGAATCCTCCCCTTCTGATCTGACTCACAGGCAACATTTCTGCTGAGCTCACAGGAGAAATTAATATCCTGGCAGCCTTCTTTCCCAGTCACTGCACGATCTGCAGCTTTTCCCTTGTGTGCTTTTCTAAATTAAGGGAAAGAGAATTCCAGCTCTTGCTGGAATATCACCAGCCTGTTTGTGTGGCAGAGGAGATGGGCAGTATGGAATGAACAAAGGTATTTTCATGGAGATCTTCATAACTGCTAACTTGATTTTTGTTCTAACCTGGGATGAAACCTGGAAATACAGAAATTCTCCAAGAACACAGCTCTCCTCAACCTGCCAATCTCTTTTGATCACCACAAACAGAACACAACCAAAATAGAAGTAATTTGATGGAATTAGGGTGTTTCTGCTCTGTCAGACTTCCCCTCTTCATTTGATTTTTTGCCCTTAGATATAACTTAAATGGAATCGCTGCTATTTTGTAATACCTGACAGGCTCTGGGGAACTGCTTCTGGGTACCTCCAGCAGTGCCCTGGAGCCAGCGTTCTCTGTAACCACATTAGAGAGGAAATAGTGGCATCAATCTGCAGCTCCCAGACAGACTCCAAGTGGGATGAAACAATGTCTTTATCCATAGCAAAAATCCCCTCCACGGGCTGTTGCTCTTGCTGGGAAGTTTGCTGTGGCTTGGAGACCATGAGGCGGCTTTAGACCATTTGCTTATAAACAGCACGAAGCTTGGGGGCATGTGTCAGAATCCTGACATGCCTGGACTCCTTTTTCCTCACCCTGTTCACACTCATGGTCTGAGCCAGCTTCCTGGTGAGAGCCCCGTTGGTAGAGCTGTGGGCACTGTGGGCTTAGCAGACGGCGGCTCCCTGGGGAGACAGGGATGGAGAGGAGCTGCAGCTCCAACCCCAACACATGGGCATTGCCCTGCTGCTGTCAGCACCATCCCAGGCGACACCTTGCACTTAGAAACAAGGAATGAAGACCTGAATGGGGTGGGCACCCTCCATCTCCAGCACTGACCCTGCCCTGCGGCATTTGAGCACCTCTGCCTCACTGTTGGGCTTGACTCCAGCATCAATAGGATGAAGCCTGGCCTCAGGTACTGTAGATCCAACCTGGTGTGGGCTAGAGAAGGACGGAGAAGCCTAAAACCCCAGGTGAAGTCCTAAGCCTTTTTCAAGACTAGCCAAAACAGAAGTTTGGGATGTGAAGTCATTACTAAACACTATAAATGCTATTACACTGTTTGCAGAGGGATGTGTGAGCAAAGCTGGGCAGCCTTGTGGTTTCCTGATGGAAGCTGCTACTGGCCCAGTTTTGCAGCTTACTGGTGAAGTTGGCTTACAAGATGCCTGATCTGCAGGGCAGTGGGTCCAAGAACATCTACTAATATTTGTGGGTGAAAAGCAAAAGGGTGCATGTGGGGCTCCTGTCTTGGCCCCCAATCCTCAGAAGACACTTCCATCCATTTCAAAAGGAATAGGGGCATAACTATCCTGGAGAGACTTCCCCAAACCAGTGGGATTCATCTCATTTGGCTTCAGACGCTGGGAATGTAACTAGATAAATACATGCCATGGGAGAAAGAGGCAGTTTCAGGTCATGGTCCATCACACCTAAAGGCAAACATCTAAAACACTGTCAGGTGAAGAACTGTTTTTATCCAGCAACCATAAGGGGAGTGTACACAACCAGACCATGTAAAAGCCTTGACAGCACAGAGAGCTGAACTCACATGAGATGAAGCCACACTTACATTCAGTGTGATGTGGGATTGCAAATCCTCTGATCTCAGCCTCTGGAAGTACTGCTAGCCATGCTAACCATGAGAGAGCCCTCAAGGAAGGCAGCAGGTTGAAACAAGGGATTTTTGGAAGCCTGTGACTGTATGACCCTGCTGTAACACGCCAGTCAGGCCAAGGCTTGATGATACCAGGGAGGCAGTGGAAGGATGCTTTTACCAGTATCCTCGGAAGTCAGGCATTGAGCAAAGTCAGGTCTTCCAATATGCATGCAGGAAAACACCCGAGTGAAAGTGAATGCCCCAGTGTGGGTGATTTATTTGGACATCGTGTGCCTGGTAATTTCACTGCACACAGGATAAACTTTCCTGAGACTGTTGGATCATGTGTCAGTGACAGGTGTATGGGCATCATTTTTGCTGGTTTTCCATCAGTGGATGACACAGTGCCCTTTAAAAACCAAGCAGGGACAATCAGAGTGAGAGGCAGCAGAAGGCTGTAAGGCTGCATCAAGTAACGTGATGCTTCCACCTCCTGATGCATTTCTTCTGCTTTGTTTTTCTTTAGTAGTTATAGAACATTTATTAATGACTCACAAGGGTTCAAAATCCAAACATTCATAACTGAAGGGTAATTGTTCACATGTGGTGCCTTTACATGATATTTGTGGTGCCATTTCTGAGCATTTACCTCAATGGCAAACTTACATTTGAGCTTTTAACTACTGCCTGACAGCCCTGCACTGATAATCACAAGTAATACGTTGTGCTCAGCTCGACATCCTTCTACTAATGGTGGCACAACCTTCATTATTGCAGCAGTAGAAATAATACCTGTTGGAAAGCTACTTAGAAACTATGGCATTGATCAAACAGTGAGCAATTTTCTGTTCCTGTGTATTTGATGTGAGATTCCTTCCTGCAAATAGCCAAGATTGTGGGAAACTGGGAGAGAGATGTGGGAAGGGAGTCGGGCATTTCCAAGTTGACAGGGCTGCAGTGGGACTGCTGTAGGCTGGGACAGCATGCACATCCTTACTGCCACTGTTGTGTCTGCTGGGTTTGGGTACCATTGCCCACCTCCTCCTCAGCCCTGTGGTTGTTTCTCAGCCCTGTCTGTGTGGATTTGGCACTGGGGCTTGCTGGGGTGTCACTGCTCCCACCACTGCTACTGACACATAGATCTCTTTGGGGATGGGCTGACACCAGCTTTCTGCAGGGATCGTAATGGGAATAACAAGGGATGTGAATGCCACCTGAGCTGGAAGGAGGAGATCATCCACTTGCATCTGTAGGCTGTGAAAGTAAGTCAACAGTGGTTTGTGTCTGTCACCATTCCAGAGACAGATCCTCAGGCCACTGAGCTGCCAGACACTCCATTGTTTTCACAGTTCTTGCTTAGGTTGTCCTCATTGTCCTTTTGGCTACAGAGCAACATTAGTACCAGCGTTATGGGGAAGGGCAGAGATCTGCACTTCCAAAGGTCACCTGCAGGGCTGGCAGCCCCCACTGCCCTGGGGTCACCTTTCCTTCCCAGCTCACAGCACACGAAAATCATTGGCAATGACCTGAATGCAGCACAAAATGCCCAGGAAATCCTGTCCAGATATTTGCTATGCAGGCAAGAAAAATGTTGCCTGAAGGTAAGAGGTTTTAGAGACACGGTATGTGAATACCTGGGGGGCATGGTCAAAACACACCTTCATCTTCCAGCCATCCTCATTAACACATCTGCAGTACCTCCAGGTACAACTTTGCTCAGCAGTGGTGGCTGTGGTACCAGGCAGGAGCACCCAGGGGACTTCCCCTGTGCAAAGGGATGCTCTGGCAAATGCCAGAGGCAGAGGGAGTGTGGCCCTGGAGGTCCAGAGGGAGCAAGGGACAGCAGTGATGACAGCAAGGTTTGCTATTAACTAAAGGTATCTCGTGTGGAGAGACCTAAGAAAATATACGATGGCATAAACCTGAGTGTTATGTTTTACCTGTTGGAGGTAGATGGGAGGCTACATCCCTAAGGACTTCCATTAAACACCTAGATACATCCCTGTGCTGGTGGATCAAATAAGACTGCCAAGATTGTTGCATCCTCTATGTCCAAAATGAGATTTCCCTTCCCTTTGACTCTCTCATACAGGCTTGGAGTGAGGCAAAGTAAAACCCAACCTCTGAAAAAAAGAATCTTATGTGCTTTAACACAGCATCTCTGTAAATTATAGTGCTGTGATTCTTAAGTCTAACATTTAGGAAAATTTATGATGATTAGGGATGCTATCACCATGGCTCATTGCAAACCTGGATTTCCTGCTGCCCAAAAGATATTGTGAGTTCTGTTGGTCCAGATGGCAAAGTTTCAATCTGACAGCCAATCTGGGATGAAATACTGCTTAAGCTCAGAATAGCGTAATCCTCTGGCCTGTATTTTAGCATATTTGTCTTTGTGGGAGTCAGCAAATGAGAGATGTTTGCATTTCTTCATCTACATGGCAGCCTGGAAGTCTGAAATATTGGTCATTGCAGCAGAAATGGATTAGCAATCAAGGCATGGACGAACAGTGAATGAAATGCTCTTTGCTGCAAGATGTATGGAATGAGTTGATTTGCGTTATGGCTAACAGCACCACGTAAGCTGTATATGTGCAGCTAAATAGAAAGATTTGTGCCATCTCTGTTCCCATAGATCAGCACAGGTAATGCAGAGTCAAGTGGCCTCCTCTGTGAATCCAGAGGGCCAAGCTCTGGTGAGGGTCCAAGCTGGCCCAGGGTGGGAAGGAAACTTTGCCTGGTGAAGGCTGCAAAGGAAGAGCTCAGCTGAGAGCTCTGTGGAAGGTCTCACAGATACGGGTGGTGGTGGGAGGTGGCTGTAGCTGTGGTGGGTATCAATGCCAGAAGAGCATTGCCACCACTGAGGTTTTCCATTGTGTGGACAGGCTGAGTCTGAATCAAAGGGTTTTTTTTCATTTCTCTTTATCCCTCTCTCATTCTTTTTCTTGTAGTAGAAAACCCTCCAGTTTTCCCACGATTTCCTTTCTTGTTACATCCACCAACAACACTGGGACTAATTTTAGTCTTTTCCTCGCAACAGCACACCTTCTAAATCCTGACTCAGTGCCCCAGTCTCCATACAATGAGACTGGCTTAAAAATAATGAGAATTTGTAAATAAAACACATTTTGGGATCTTGTTATTTGGTTTTGGTTCTTGAACCCGCAGTGTGCTCTCCAAATCCCTTTGCAAGTTTTCCCTTCTGCAACCACAGGAGCAAGAACTTCACAACTTTCTCCCATATTCCCATGACTCCAGACTCTGGGCTTCAAGGAAAATCTTCACTTCTTATGAAAAATGTGGGTATCAAGTCTCTAGAGCTGGCAACAGTGGCACTGAAAGCTCACTCTGACATCTGTAGCATGCCACATCTCCCACAAACCTAGTCCACATCCCACTTGTCCTTCCTATTCCCTTGATCCCTTGGTCACTGCTCCAATGCACAGCCTCCCTTGGGGCTTCTGCTGGCCACATCCCCAGTCCAGTTCCATTTGCTGCCCCTAGGGCTTCCCACTTTCTTTTTTTTCTTTCTTCTCTCCCTTTCCCTGTCGGTTTTCTCATGCCTCTTTCTCCAGCATCTTTCCCTAAATTATCCCTGCTCCCTGTTCTCCCCTAACACCCAGCATGTGCCACTGTGCTCCACTCCTACTCCCAGCTCCTCATTATACCTCTTTCATGACCTCTGATATGGTTAAAGCAGGTACTATCTGCCTTCCTCCAATGACCTCCAGGTCCAACACAGTTCACAGGCTGGACCATGCCCAGGTAGAGTCCCACAGCACCACAAGCGTTGGCCAACACTGGCTCTGCTGCTGATGCCTCTTGCTGGCTCCCCTCCCTACAGCCTAGCACTGAGGGGCATTGCAAAGGCCAAGAAGCCCATGGAGGAGCAAGATCTGAACGTGCAGCAGTGGCCTGTGGGGGGAAATGAAAATCAGCCCCAGTCAGAAGAAGACAAACACCAGCCCTGAGACCCCACCACAGGAGGTGGCAGGATGGAGACCTACCTGTACAGTGCGGAGGCTGCTCTCTTCAGCCCTTTAGGTCTGTTGGGTTTGGGTTCCCCAGCCATGTTGATATCTGCAATGAATGGACACACAGCTGTGATGTGGGATGTCCATGCTCACTGGCAGCTACACCTGACCATGGAGCAAGGGACGCTGTGCACAGCCCTGCCATCAGCAGAAATGAACCCCTCCAGACCTCCAGTCGTATTTCCACCCGCTTTTAGGATGTTTGGGGCCTGGATGGAGCCCCACAAAAAGGCAAATACATTCTTGCACTTGGCAAACCTTTCTTTTACTTTAGAAAGTAAAAGCCATTTATATTTAAAGTCAAAGCCCTGCACACAGTCTAATCCAAGCACACAAATTCAGGACAGGTTTTTAGGAGAACTCGGTGCTCAGACAATATATGGAACTGCTGCATGCTGTTAACTGCTAACAATTTATCCTCTGCTCCTTCTAGGACAAAACTGAATACTGAGCATCAGCCAGCTGGGCATCACTGTGGTCTGGGCTGTGTTAAAAGCTGCATAGGATGCAGCCACATGCCTGCAGCCACCCCAGCTAATCTTGGAGGAGCATCTTCTACCAGAGGAGGCGAGAATGAGCTCTTCTAATCTGCTGAGGAAATTTCTCTCCTTGGTCTTGGTGCCTCTGACGTGAGAATAATGTGATCCAGCCAATTTCATGAAGGCTGCTGAGACCTGGCAATCTAACGCTGAGTGTGGCCCCAGAACCACAGTGAGGTGAGCTATTGGGAGCACGAGACCTCACCTCTTCATTTCTTAGCCCAGGAGTGAGCAAATTGCCTGCTGGCTTCTGCAATCAGCTGTACACTTTTGCTGTTCTGCAGGACCCTTCTTTCTAGACAGGTGTCAGACCTCCGGACATGCTGGATCTTAGTCAAGAAAGATGGGATTTCCTTACGTAAACTAAAAGCACCATTGCATTGAGTTGGACATAAGGTGCCCACAGCACTGGGACTTGTGCTAAGCCAGAGGCACAAGTCACAGTCCCTGAGGTGCAGGTGGATTTGAAGTTCTGTACAGAATCCCAGACTGGTCTGGGCTGGAAGAGACCTTAAAGCTCATCCAGTTCCAACCCCTGCCATGGGCAGGGACACCTTCCTGTGTCTCTGGGGCTTGGGGTTCATGGATCTGTGACTGCAAACTGGGGTATTCATAAGCTTGCTGAACAAGTGTGGTATTAGGGTGTTGCTCAGCTATTACATTAAATGTTTCCCTGAAGGAAGATTCAGATCAGCATGTGTGTTTTCTTTGCTGCCTTTTGTCCTCCATCCTCCCATACTCAGCTGCTAAGGGGAATGCAGAAGAGCACTGGGCCTGAACACTAGCAAGGACGTGCATGGCCATGGGACAGGTCCATGGATAACTGCTGCCAGTGCGAACATTAAGCATTTGGCTCCTTTTCTGAGTCTGTTGAGCAAGGCAATGCTTCTGGCAATGCTGCTCGCTACAGAGAGGAATAAACTCTTCCGTGGTGAAGTTCTTCCACGGTGTACCCCAGAATACGCCCCTCCTGTGCCCCGGTTCCCTTGTCGTGAACCCTTTTTGCTGTCAGTGCACATCTTGCCAGCTGCCAGTCACTTTCCTTGCAAACTGGATTGCTAATGACAGCCCCATGCTCATTAACACCCTCCAAGTGACACATAATGAAAGCCCAATGGTGGACAATGACAATTAGCTCCATGTTCTGGTACCAGTTACTGCTGTGAAGCTGCACTGGTGCATGCAGACAGCCCTACAGTGATGACTGGCAGTCAGATCCCTCAGGATTCTCTTGATAGTGAACAAGGAGAAACAAGAGCTCACCATGCACATCAGTCTGGAGAGATTTGCATTGTTCCCATTCTGCAACACAGAACCTACCTGCCCAGCTCAAGGCAGTATTTAAACCTTCTGCCCATATCCCAGCATCTTTGCCCACACTAAAGGGAGAGGTTGTGCTTTGTGTAGTCAGCATGGTAGGGTGAGGTTATGGTGTGGATCCAACTTCCAGTGCAGAGCTCCTCCACTGGAATGGTAATTGCCTCCTGCAATGGCTGGGGTGTCTGACAGCCTCTGGAGAAGCTAGAAAGATACTGCATGTTGCTTCATTCTGGGATGTGCTGGAAAATGTCACCTGCAAATCACAGCACTCATGTCACATGCAAAACTATGAAGTTTTCCCATTTCTTAAATGATGGTGCAAATTCTCCTTCCCATGTGAAGAGCTGAGGCAGGAAAGGCAGCTTCACTCCAACTGTGCCATGAGGGCCTCATACAGCTGAGTGCTTGCCGTGCCCAGTAGGTCTGGATTCAGACAGGGATGCTGTCCTGCTGACAATGGGGACACATGGTCCTATGTGGTCATCACCTCCTCTTTTTCTAGGGAGGGACTTTCTACCTTGTTTTGTGCAAAGACATTTTGTAACTACACTGTCCAGCTCTTCTCTGCTGGGTCCTCCTGAAAGGGGAGTGTCTCTGTGGTCTCTGAACAGCAAAGGAAAGCCTGCCGAGCTCTTCTGTGGCTAGGCTGGCCCATGAATGGAAGGCAGATGAAAGGGAGCTGAATTTGAGCCTCATCCAGTACATGTACAAGACTCTCAGCTATAATATGGTCCTTTTGACTTGTTGGCAAGCCAGAACTCTGGGACCAGCACTGCAAGTAAAAGGTTCCTAACATGGTCTCTCTTTTCAGCTAAGTGGGCAAGTGCTCCCTGGCTCTTAGCTGTATCTCTTTTATCTGCCTGAAGCATCACAACAATCTCCTTTGCTCTCCAACACCCACTTTGTCATTATCTATGGACCCTGCAGACTGGGCAGTGCCTGGGCTGGAAGTACCCCTGGCACACTGCGCTTGGCCTTGGTCTGCAGCTCTGCTCTCTGGACCATGAGAGAAGTGAAAGAAGTTTTTCACGTTTGAGTAAGTCTTAAAGATCAGACCTACCATGCAACTTCTTATTTCAGCCTGCTGTGCCAGAAGCAGGGTGGGAATGGGCTGCAAATCGCTTTCCTGGGTGCCCAACAACCACTGCCTCCAGCAGGCTTGGAAATAACCATTTTTCATTACAAATACCGTCTCCAGTGCCAATTCTCAGCTTAGAGCTGGTGACAACAGCTTCTCAACATATGACACTTGAGAGCAATCTGCACAGTAAGAATGCAGCTGGGAGCAGCTGGGCTGGTTCTGCTTGTTATTTCTCATCACACAGCAGTGCAGATAAGACTTTCATGTTTCTGAGGGGGCAAGTTATTTAACATCAGCTGGCTAGAGTTAGTCTGAGCTAGTTTGAGTTTGACTATCTCCTCTCTAATTACAAATACTCAAATATGCTGGGTATCTTACGTGTAAGTAAGGTCTCAGGGAGACCTTACTGCAGCATTTCAGTATGTAAAGGAAGCTTATAATAAAGTTTAAGGGAGCCTTTACCAGGGCCTGTAATGATGAAGGGGAATGATTTTAAATGGAAAAAAGGTAGGTTGAGGTTGGCTATAAGGACGGGGCTTTGAGCAACCTTGTCTAGTGACAGGGGGGTTGGACTAGATGATCTTTGCTGGTTCCTTACAATCCAAATCATTCTATGTTTCTATGTTTCTCTCTCGGCAGGCAAATGGTAGAAAGAGAGCCAGGCAATGTCTTTTCCCACCCTTGTTTTTCTCCACCATATCAAAGATAAGGACATGAGATGATTTCAGAACTGCGTTTTAGCTTCCACAATCACAGCCCATAACATGAGGGGACAAGTGTCACAGCCCTGAGGATACTTTGTCTGAATGGCCATGACCAGCCTTGCTTCTGACCTGTATCCACATGGGACCCAGGAGCCTTCAGCTCCTACCTGCCCAAGCTGTGCTGTAGTAGCACTAGTCTCCAGCTCTGTCACAGCATGTCTTTGCCTTGCCAAGGACCCTGCTGATCCTGACCCACTGGTTAACTTCCCAGACCTGCCTTGTCACTATGGACCCACTCAGTCATCATTGGATTGTTTCTGACCAATGTCACCATCATTGGACCTGATCCTGATCTGCAGATCGATGTCCCAGTTTTACTGTGGACCGGACACCTCTTGACAATTCCCTGCGGAGCAACTAAGTCACATTGCCCCTGGACACCCAAAATAGCTGAAGAAATGACTTACCCAGTGTCTGGCCAGCAAGCACACGTCCGTTCTCACCCAGGACAGCAGCCCGTGCGTGCCTCTCGTTGGAGTACTGCACAAAGGCATAGCCCTTGTGAACGGAGCAGCCCACCACTCGCCCGTACTTGGAGAAAATGGTCTCCACATCTGACTTCTTGACCACGGCTGTGTTGAGATTGCCAATGAAGACTCTGGAGTTGATGGACTTGGGGTCATTCTTGTTCGTGATGTTACTTGTCTGCACCTTCAATGACATCTTGAACACCTGAATGAACAAACCAACAGTCAGGGGGGTGTGCAAGGGGATTGCTGGAGTCTTACACAGAGGGGTGAGGGATAAAGCTCCCACTAAGCCTGGAGCAAAGGAACCAGCTCCTCAACATCAGCAAGTCACAGTTGAGGGGGTCCCATCACCAGATATCCCCTGTGTATTGAGGAGGTGACTGTCACAGCTCTTGTTGGAAACCTATTTATCAGGTCGACACTCTGGGTGTAAGCTGGTCATTTTTAATGGCCAAAACAAGATTTAAATACATTTTACATCTACATAAAAGCTTTAATACTATTATACAAAAGCTTTCACCTCTCTATACTTAATTACAACTCAAAGGACTGCTCTTTTGAAAGCAGTTTGTAGTTAGCATCTTTGTTCATGCCCACCTTACCAAGCTTTCCTGAGCTGAGTACCATCCAGCACAGGCCAGCTCTCACCCTGCACAGGGACAGCCTTGTCCCTGTGGATCCGCACTTGCAGCTGGGAAAGGACTTGAGTTTTCTGGATGCAAGTGCAGAGATATAAATGGCAAAGCAGCCCCATGTGTTCCTATCTGGTATCTGCACTCTTCTGCCTGCCTGTGCATTTGCATGCTAGGCTTTGAGCAGAATTTTGTGCTGACAGGAGGTGTCACTGTTAGCTTGGAAATGGCGAAGCCATCAGGCAGATCAGCTGGAGGCCACTCCAACCCGCTTCCCATAGCTGGGAGGCACAATCCTCCAAGTTTCTTGCCTAGCGTATTTTTAGGCAGCCTCTGAAAAGAGGCTTCAGCTCTGAGGACTAAGAGGACCAAGGGACAGGCCTGGATGTTGTGTGAAATTAAATCTACCCCGGCTGCCTGCTTGCATTTCTGCAGCAAAAATTAGAGCTGTCCAAAGACATCAGTTTGATTTTCATCTTCCAGAAAGAGAGGGGAAGCTTTAGGATCGCTATTGCATGCTCCATACATAACATGTGGTTGTTACCTGGGAAAAGTCAGCTCAGAGCTATGGAAGGTATTTTATGATGCACATGGAGGTGCTGCTGCTCTTCCCCAGCTCCTTCCAGCAGCACCTACAGGTACTCCCAGCACCTGGGGCAATGCCACCAGTGTCCTCTCAACTCCAAGTGGTCACTGAGCCTGGCACAGGGGATGCACTTCTACCATAGTCCCATGGTATCACCACCCTGGTAGTTTCCAGCATCTGCCCTGGCACTGGGCAGAGCTAAAGCACCATCTGCCTTTGGGGTATTGGCTCTCTGGGCTTAAGTCCAAGTTTGTCTGGGTGCAAGGTGGGGACAATGGCAGCTGCCCATCAGCATGGGTGCAGCTCCTGTGAACCCAGTCCCCAAGCCCTTGCTCGCAACCCAGCCTGCCTGAGGTTCTGACACTGTCAGCATGTGATGCCCCTTGGGATACAGGCTGCCCAGGGCAGTGCTGGAGTCACCATCCCTGGAAGTCTTCACACCCTGTGTAGACGAGGCACTCAGTGCCATGAGTTAGTGGTGGCCTTGGCAGTGCTGGGGAACGGTTGGACTTGATCTTAAAGGTCTTCCAACCTGGTTGATTCTATGATTCTGTAATACCCAGGAGGGGCTGCTCCTGTCCATAGTCCCATTTTGCCTAAGGGTACTTCTACCCATACAGACAAGCATTAGGGCTCCTGTCACCGCCTCTGTACCTCCAGGCTTTGGAACTTCAGTCCAGCCCGAAAGTAGAGACAACAGAGAAGACTCACACACACTATTTCCAGGTCTGGCCTAGAAGGCAGGGAGAATGCCTTCTTCCTCAAAACAAACCCTAGTGCTCAAATACACTACTGCACTGTCTCTGTCTTCATACCCCATCACTGAAGAGTTTTACTGCTTCTACCCCCCCCAGTCCCAGCTTAGGGAAAAGCCAGGCTGCTGTTTGCCCAAACCCTTCCTGAGTACTCACCAGCCCGGATGTTATTGCAACAGTCAGAACCACTGACCAGCTGCTTGCCATTGCAAACACCAATTATACCAGGGCACTGAACTCCTTAAGCCTGTGTAGGAGGAATATGGGTTAAGCTGCCTCTGTGCATGAGAATAGAAAAGGCTGTCTGGGAGATATGGGTAAAATGGCAGGGTGTGGGGCATAGACCATGTGATTTTCCCCCAAATCTAGTGTCTGCAGCCTCTCATCAGGTGCAACATGAGCCAGCTCTGCTGCTGTCAATGGACACTTTGCTCTATGGGTTTGCTTAAAATCAAAAGCTGGAGGGAGTTGAGCTGTTTCTCAGGTGGGCACTAAGGCACCAGATGGATCTTCACTTGGGGAAAGACTTCTCCAAGTCCTTCCTTCCATGACCTTGGCTACCATGGAGGTGTGGGCTGAAGAGGAACCTGCACCTCTCCCAAGTCCTTGCTCCCTAAATCCAACTTGCACCCTCCTTGTCTGGCTGCCCCCTGCTTCCCACAGTTGGAAAACCATGTGCTTTTCTCCTCTCCTCCCCACCTGGGATGCTGCATCCCTACAGCCTCATAAAGCCTGTGGCTGTAGGAACTGGAGATGGGAGAAGTCACTTTTACCACCCACTGCAGGGATCAGTGATGGAGTGGGGAGCTCAGCATCCACCTCCCTTGGTACAGCCTTGCCCGTGGCTCCCTGGTGGAAGTCCCAGTGGCTCTGGGGCCATGTCAGGACACTGCAGGTCTGCACAAGAGATGTGCCTGTGGCTGATGAGTGATGGGATGGGGCCACCAGATGGCAAGCTCAAGGTCAGGCAAGGCAATGGCTGCACTGCTGGGAATGACTTGGGAGGAAGCCAGAGAGGCCTCCGTGTCCCTGCAGATGAGGTGTTCTCCCAGTGCCACCTGCACACTGACACTGTCCCTGCCCAGGCAGGGAGCAGGGCTTGGGCAGGGAGCTCTGCCCAAGGCTGAGGAGCTGGGACTCTGGGCTCCTAGCACAGCATTGCTCTGAGATTCTGAGCACCACCAGCACTATCCTCAGCCTAACGCAGAGCCTGCACACCTCTCTCTTTGTAGCTTATGAACCACTGGTCACTGTGTTCAAAACTGCTGTGCCCTGTGCAAGCCTGGCATCCCCTGAATCAGAGAATCATAGAATAGTTCGGGTTGGAAAGGACCTTAAGGTCATCCAGTTCCAACCCCCCTGCCATAAGCAGGGACACCCCACACTAAATCATGCCATGCAAGGCTTTGTCCAACCTGGCCTTGAACACTGCCAGAACACAGCCTCCCTTGCTGCCTCTGTCCTGTTCATTTGGGGCTTCTTCTTATACACAATATTCATTTCACATCACTTATTGGTCCCCCCTTACTGTAACAACTGAAAAAGGACACCTCAATCATTGCATATTAATATTTCATGCTCCAACTAACTGCCTTCCAGCAGAGCACTTTGTGTTGTGCCCAGCACAGCCATCAGGCACATTGGCTTAGTGTCCTTTCCATGCGAACCAGCACAGCTCACCAGAGCAGTGCTATGAAGTACAGTGTCTTCTCAAGCCACTGTGTCTTTGACAGGCCACATAAAAAACAGTGGGCATGAGTCAGAGCAGAGTAACTCAGACATGAGTGATATGTCTGGTTAGGAAAATATACACAGAAGAGACACATATAACTGGTTACAGACCAATGTTCTAATAACTATCAGCCTCCAGCAAATGCATTTTCACAGCTATTATTTTACTTTTCATCCCCCAACCACAACTGCAGTAAGACATACTTGGGTTGGAAAAGAGAACAAGACACAAGGCAAGTAGTAATAACACTTGGACATAGATGAATGTATACAGGGGTCCTTCACCTTTAGAACCTCAGAGAACACTGAGCACAGATGACTGTTATTTTCTGCAAGGGAAACTGAGGCCCAGACAGGAGAGGTCTGGAGGGTGTGTTGCCACCAGCCTCGTCAAAGCTTACAGAAACATCATAACCACACCTCCCACTCCCAGATGCACCCAATGACATAGGAGACTTTTGGAGACTTAAGGATGTAATAAGTTGCTTCCTTCAAGCCACACCACGGTGATCCCATAAACACATCCATCCGCATGTACTCTGTGCCACCCCAGGGGTCTCCCACCATCCCCTTACCATCACCCTTACAGCCTACCTCTACCACGGATGCCAGGACTACAGTTCTCCATGGATTTACCACCCTCCTATGCATGGCACAAAGAAACCTGTTTGCCAGGCTGAGAAGAAAGCATGGGATTGACTGAGCTTTGTACCCAAAAGGTCAAGGATCCCCAGTGCCATTTCTTGGAGGTGTGAGGACCACTCTGAGGTCCTACACAGCTCCCATACTTAAGGAGAGGTCTTGCCTGCCTGCACATGGCCCCAGTGATGCTGCAGCACTCAGAGGTGCACAGATACCCACCGCTAGCACTTTGTCCTAGGACAGCATGGCTGGAAACAGTGTCACAGTCCCTGCTGCCACAGACATCCAGGAATCCCTTCAAAACACTGATATTCAATCTGGAAACAGCCCAAGGCCAGAGCTGCTTTACCTGATAAGCTATATTTTCTCCCTGCTTTAAGTGCCTTGCTTCACAGATTAGCTGTTTAATTGAGAGCCAGGTGTCTGAAATCCCTGGGGCCTCTGTCTTAGTGATGAACTGTCAGAGAAGAAAAAGGCAAAGCAAACCCACCGAGCCCCAACACCCTCTCTTGCAGAAACCTCTTCATTTCAGCGTGACGGCAACACACAACCAGGCTCTCATTCTCCTCTTATCATGCTTCTTCACAAAAGAGGAGATGTGGTTTTTCATCCTCCGTCCAGTAACAAGTTTTCCCAACTCAGTGGCTTTCTACTGTGAGCCAGATGACAAATGGAGACATCCTGCAGGGACCAGGGCCAGGTTTGGGGACAGCTTGGCATTTGGAGTACTGAAAAAAGCAGCAGCAAACCTGTGTCTTGCCAGCACATGTGATGGATGTTGCAGCCTGTGGTGCACTATGCTCCAGTGAGAGCTGGGGGTCCCCAGCTCCAATGCCAGCGCTGCTGCACCCCTGCTCAATGTTGGAGGAAGCCCGAATGACACAACTTGATTCAGATCATCTTTAACCATACTCTTTCATAGGACAAAACCCAGTTCTGCACCACCTCACTGCTTTTTGGAGGGTGCCTGCCTCTTCTCATCCCCCATCTGTACATCTTCCTTACAAGTGGGAAGAAGGACGGTTTTTAGGCAGGAACAAGGCAGTTAACATGCCCCAGCACAAACTGGCATGGCTGGGACACTGAGCATCTCCCTTCAGGCAGCCATCAACCCAGATACTCATCTCTAAGGGACCTCTGACTAAAACAGTCCTTTTAGCCAAAACACCCTGAGTGTTAGAACAAAACAGAGCCAGCTACAAGACAGAGGTGCTCCACTGACTGCACTGCTGCAGCACCATCGACAGCACAGAAATGCACATGCATTTAAAAGCAAAGTCCCTACTATCCCCGGTGCCAATCATTCCTCCCCCAGGAGCTGCGAGTAATTTGCTAGTGAGTCCCCAAAGGCCAAAGCCGAGCTCCAAAGCATTAGTTTAATAACCAACACAAGCCCTGCAATGTTTTTAATAACTCCTGGGTCTCCAATATGTCCTACACAGAAACCCAGAGGGGCTCAGCCCTCCTGCCAAAGAGCAGAAAGACCCTGTTCACTGTTCCATGGTTCAATAGAGTAAACTGGAAGGAAACCAGTCCTTGGGGGTTCCGAGGGAAACAGCTTCGATTCTCCCCAATGTGATTGTTAAGGGACCAGAAAGTTATTAAAAAAAAGGATATAGCAAAGAGGTCACAATTATTAGACCAGTTCTGCAGGACCAGGGCTGACTTTTGGGGAAACCTCTGCCCTGCTCAGAGAGGTGGCAGAGCCAGAATGCTGGAGATAAGCTCAGTAGGAGCCAGACTAACTCATTGTGAAGCTGTGGGTCCCCTTTGCAAATCTTTCCCCCCTGTAAAGTGCCTGAGGACACTATTTCCTCCTCTTGAGCATACAGACTCTGCAGGTCCAGTTTCAGCCCAGTTTCCACCCTGCACATCCTATTTTCCTTGGTAGAATGAAATGATTTTAACACCTGACATGCAGGAGACGCTGCTGCTGTAACAGCTCTGGATGGAGACTGCCTGTAATGACATATGTGGTGATGCATCTGCACCACCCAGGGTCACAGGACAGCATCCAGCAATTACTGCCTCTGTGAGCACACTGGGAACTTCTGGGGAGCTTGGAGTCACAGATGTATTTACAACCTGCCCTTACTGCCTGCTCTCCACCGAGCACACAGGCCTCAGTTTATGGGGTGGGTGAAGGATGGCATGTAGCTGCTGCTCACCTCTGGTCTCCTTCACCCCTGTTTAGATGGGGGCTGCATTCATCTGGGCAGCACAGAGGAGAGAGCAAAGCTACTGAGCAGGAGGGAGAGAAAACATCATTCACATCTGGTTCAAGCACATTTGCTGCAGGACATAAGCAAATAATCCTGCCTGACACCATTAGCTTGTGGCAGATGCTGAGTTCTGCATTTCACAGGGTGCTGGTAGGAGGGGCTGGTCTCTTGATCCATCTTACTCTATGCTACCTCTGACACACATTTACATTGGCTCATCCTCTCCCAGAGCCGCTCTGTGTCACCAGTACACACTGACTTATGTCACCTATGGCTGAAGCACTGGGACCAGTAAGTGTGGGGATGCTAATGTCTTTCTGCTGGATAGAGAGGAGCAAGGCAGAGTTGGACTCTGTAGCCTCTCTATTTTCGAGTACTACCTCCACAAACTTGGGATTAACTCACTTTTGATGCAGGGCGCTGCTGCCCAGATGAGTGGGTACTGAGCGCACAGCAGCATGGACAGAATTAGATCCCTTATAATCTTCCTTCACCTATGTGTCTTGCTATGCAAACAGCCTCCTTTTTTAATTTTTAATTAAAACAACAAGCCATTTTGAACTGGAGAAATCCTGCCAACTGGCTCTGATTTAAATTGCAGTGCAACTGGTAAATCCTTCCATAAATAATCAATAGCTGGTTTAGTAAGTATTTAATCAGTTGCTAAAGGTACAACGATTACAAAGTCTGTCAGGTCAGCACACAGTTTATAGCTGTGGCTCGAAACTGTCTGTCCTACATATTATTCATGCCTATAGAAAGCTTAAAAATCTATTCATTAGAGCCTTAAATCCTGTCTAGTAAGTGTGATAAAGGGATGACCTGCAGCTGGATTCTCTGAGATCCATCCAACCAGCCCCTGCAGCAGCACTGCCCTTCACCCTGCCTGTCTCCACAAACTTGGGGCTCCCTGTGGGCAGGACATGGCTCCCATAAAGCAGATACCAGAAATGTGCTCATATACAATGATGATCATGGATCATCACCTTTACACCAAAGCTGCTGATCTGCATTGGCTTTGGAGGCAATGTTTACTCCCACCTGCATGTAAAGCCAAAGTCTCTCCTTGGGCCAAAGACAGACAGAATTTGTCCCATCAGCAATGCAATGTGACAGCAAGGAGCATCCAAAGTGTTCCTGACCCTCAGTCCTGCCCTACAGCTCCGAGATGAATTTCTTTGGAAACAGGGATGTGTCATGCACTTACCAGGATTTTCAGGCAGGTATCAACCTTGGTGGGTTAAATTTGGGTTTCCACTCCAAAGCTAACAACACTGCACTTAAAACATGAGAGTCCTGACAGCATACAAGGCAAAATAAAGGAAACCCCACCATCAGCAGTGTGCTAGGAGCACGAATTAGGGCATCCTCTGAAGCCTACGTGGATCAACATTCTGGGTTTCACCCTACAAGGAGGAGCTCCTCTGCACTTGTACATGAACTCCCCATTCTCATTGAACTTTTCTGGACTCTGCTTTTCCCATGAAAATATTCTTTAAATGAAGGCATTTTTCTCCTAAAGAAAATCCAACCCAAACCTCAAAAAGGATCATTCTTTAATTGCAAAATATGCAACAAGTTGACTTCAGGAGCCTGCTTCTAATCGTCCTGGAAATCTCTCATGAACAGACTAACATTCTTTCTGACAGCAGCAAAATAAATTCTAAAGGTCAATTGAATCAGAGAAGCCCAGCCTGGCAGCACTTCCAGATGCAGAATTCCATGGATAATGTTTAGGTTATGTTTGAGAACAGAAACAAAATTCTATGGAGGAAAGAATCTTTAAAAGGAAAAAAAAAAGGGGGGGGGGGGAAGAAAATGAAAAGGAAACAGCAATTAAATAGAATGTCATCCATAATCCCAGTGGTGCAGATCCTGATGATTACCTACTGGGCTATGGACAATGCTACACGTATTAATCTAATTAAAGCCCTTTTTTACAGGCATCTGAAGGCAGCTCATTAGTGTGTTTCTGAGATGTTCATTAATGGCTGGCCATGACTAATTTCTTGAGAATTATTCTTTAATTCTTTATCCTTCGCAGCCTAATAGGAAAACACAATGTTTCCATCCCCCACTCGTACTCAGTGGAGACAGGTTCTCATCAACTGCCTATTGACTTGACGTTCCTTAATGAACAACTCCCCCCACCAGACCAAACGTTGTTTTAACAGCAAATGATTTATTTATGAGGAAAAGCAAGTGAACTTTCTGGGAACTTTCTGAGCTGTTAATGAACTGGTATCTTTGCTGATGCTTTTTGCAGCTCATGCTTATGGCAGAGAGGAAATGGAGTGGTGGAAAAGCGGGGTTTCCAGGCTGGCTGCAGAAGCGCCTCCTGCTCTGGTCCATGAGCCCAGTGCTCACCTCCTCATATGAAACACCTCTGGCCATGACTAATGGGTGGTCTTGGGTGCACTCTCAAGATCCAGCGTTGGGACATGTCACAGCCTAAATAGGGCATAGAATCATTGAATCCCAGACTGGTTTGGGTTGGAAAGGACCTTAATATCATCCACTTCCAAGGCCCTGCCACGGGCAGCAACATCTTCCACTAGACCAGGTTGCTCCAAGCCCTGTCCAACCTACATGATACAGGTTCCTGTGAGGATATATGGGCCTCTGGAAGTAGGGGGGCAATGTGGGCTCCTGTTCATGCTGCCAACTCACCACTAGGTAACTGCCAGGGCAATCCAGCTTCCAAAAGGAACTGCTGCAGATGGAGCTTCACTGATGCAATTCTCAGTATTTAGCCCTTCTATCTAAGCACAAGTCCTGCATCTTGATGCCACTGCCCCTTTAACACGCACATACCACCCTGTTCCCAGCCAAGCTGGTCCTACTCATCCTAAAGGTTGTGCTGGGCTCCTGAGGCCACCCCTGCCTCTTCCAAGCCATGAGGGATATGACTGGTTTACCTGAATGACTGAAGAGAAATCAGGGATTTCCACATCACCACGTGCTTCCTGCTGCTGGGGATTTCAGCAAAGCAAAGAGCTGGGGAGGACACCATGAGTGCAGTAACCACAAACAGATCAAAGGAGTCCCTCTGGGACCCAGATCAAACTGTTCCTTCAAGATGCTTGTCTGTGTTTCCTACAGAGAAAACCAGCTGATTGTCCCTACACCTCTAATGGACTTGGCGTCATGGGTATCACCAAAGGCAGGTGCTTGCTCCCCATGGAGCTGAAGCAGGGATGGGGAGCCTTAGGGATGCAGAGCAAGAGAAAATTGCTGGTCGTTGGCACAGTAACCTTCAGTTCTTTAACAGCTGCGGTTTCTGACATGCTCCTTTCCTCCCTCAGTTAGTTAGCGGTTGACTGCCTTTAAAAATTATGTCAGACCTTAAATATGCAGAATGACACAAGTGATTATGATACAGAAAGTCAACCCGCTGAGATGTGAGCTACTACTTCACTTGCGGTGGGATTTGCTGAGGTTTGGTTGTCTAAATACCACCTCCAAGGCTCCACGGTAATTGGGGAGGTACCCTCAACCCAAGGAAAGCATCTCGTATGGGAAGGATGGAGCCCGCAATGATGGAACAGGGACACCTGAAAGCAGCTGAGCTGCTTGAGACGACCACTATGTCAAGACCTATGTTGGTAGCCTTTCCTTTCCCATTTGAGAAATAATAATTCCTGCTCTCCATCCACTGGCCTTTGCCTCCCCAGTTCTCCAGATGCAAAGAGTAGACAAAAGCCTGGATTTATGGAGGGTACATCCGCTCCCATGTGCTGTGCTACCCTCAGCATCAGTTCACCTGAATCCCAGGGGTGACTGATGGTCTGGAGATTTTCTCACTGACATCAGTAAATGTTGGGTCAAAGCCAGAGATGAAAGTACCTCATCTACTGCTCTCATTCTCCATCAATATCCCCGTGCCACTCTTGCATACTGTGATTATGTGTGATGGTTCAGGACTGTGTGGACTCCTGGGGCTTGCCGTTGACGCCATTTATATCCCTTCACACTCTGCCAGCCCTTCTCCAGGAGAGCATCACCCTTCCTATCAAAGTGTTAAGCTACCACAGAGGAGGCTAAAGACACAGACCCCTTTTTTAATAATACAAGATGATTAGTACCCCATCATTGTTGTTGATTATGCTCATTCTTTGCTGTAAATGAAGTTTAGAAGTCATTAAAAGATTTGTCAGCTGTGACTTATGAGACCTTCTTGCTGCAAGGGAGTGAAGCAATGACAAATTCCCTCCACCACCATATCATCTGTTATGTATTAGAAGTTGCCATGTTCCAATTACCAGGGACCCACTGAATCCATAAATGAAAAGCAACTCGAATATCCTGGGCTGGATCAAAAGAAGCGTGACCAGCAGGTCCAAGGAGGTGATCCTGCCCCTCTGCTCTGCTCTCGTGAGACCTCACCTGGAGCATTGTGTGCAGTTCTGGTGTCCTCAACATAAAAAGCACATGGAGCTGTTGGAACAAGTCCAGAGGAGGCCACGAGGATGATCAGGGACTGGAGCACCTCCTGTATGAAGACAGGCTGAGAAAGTTGGGGCTGTTCAGCCTGGAGAAGAGAAGGCTCCTTGGAGACCTCATAGCAGCCTTTCAGTGTCTGAAGGAGGCCTATAGGGATGCTGGGGAGGGGCTCTTCATTCAGGACTGTAGTGACAGGACAAGGGGTAACGGGTTCAAACTGAAACAGGGGAGGTTTAGATTGGATATAAGGAAGAAATTCTTTCCTGTGAGAGTGGTGAGGCACTGGAATGGGTTGCCCCAGGAAGTTGTGAGTGCTCCATCCCTGGTAGTGTTCAAGGCCAGGTTGGATGAAGCCTTGGGTGCCATGGTTTAGTGTGAGGTGTCCCTGCCCATGGCAGGGGGGTTGGAACTGGATGATCTTAAGGTCCTTTCCAACCCTAACTATTCTGTGGCTCTATGATCCTGCACAGTTGCTAGGACTGTCAGTCAGAGCCAGTGGGATTCATGGCATCAGGCTGAGAGGGAGTCAGAACTAAACCCACTTCAGTGCATGCAGGGCATCACTGGCTACTGCATGGGTCTTTATCAACCTCAATGTTGCCTTGGGCAAACCTCTGGGGAGCTGGATCAACTCCTGCCTTCCCAAGCAGGAGACAAGACTGAAGGGCTGCAGGAGCTGAGGGCTAGGGTTACTGGGACATGACCACCAGTGCGTGGTAGGTTGGGACCAGAAGAGCTCTGTAGTTAAGTCAAAAACTAAATAAAACAAGCAGCTTGCTCACTTTTCTTGCTTGCAGCACAGTGGCAAAGGATACAGTTAGTGCCGAGTGCTGTGCTGCCTTGTCTGCCACTTCTGATGAAGCTGGCACCAAGAACTCTTTGGCTCACTGGGGACCCTGCAGCTCCCCACCAACATGGGCTGCTCAACTTCCCCTTCCCATTCCCATGGGATGCTGAACAGCTTTTCTGCACCAGACACTCTTCCCCTCAGTCATACACGTAAGCTACTGGCCCCCGAGTCATGGCAGGAAGACAGAAGCTCTTCAGGTTATCACAGAATCGCAGACTGGTTTGTGTTGGAAGCGACATTAAAGCTCATCCAGTTCCAACCCCCTGCCATGGGCAGGGACACCTTCCACTAGAGCAGCTTGTTCCAAGCTCAATATAACCGTGGCCAGGTCTCTGTAGCATCCTTTCTCTAGTCCTTGCCCTGGGGACTATCCCCAGTGTGCAGATTACACACAAAGCCAATGCCTATCAGTGACTCCCAGTGCTCATCCGTTGCAGGGGGATGGCATGCACTGGGTGTTACCAAACTGTCTGGGTGATGCCAGGGAAACACCGTGGAGCTTCTTGTTAACACAACAGCTTATAAAATCAATTAGATCACATTAAATGGCAATTTGGCCTTCATCACACTTAACCTCCATGTGAGAGGGGTAATGGCCCATGGAAGTTTACTGCCTGTTTGGCTTTAATTTGTTGGGCATGGTGGAGGGAGCATTCACAGTGACAAACTTTGCTTTCTCAGGCAACAATATCTGTTACTAAAACCTTTGAGATGGGCCTCCCCCCATGCTTTTCTCCATGAGACCCCACTGAAGGTGTGCCATGGGAATCAAACCAGAGCAAGGACTGCAGTCATGACTGTGTCTGGAGCTTGTGTCCTGCATCTGGCACTGGCCAACACCTAGAGGACTAATGTGCCCACTCAGTTGAAAGAACTGCCTGCAGGTCCCCTGAAGAGTGTGGCTGACAACCTCACATGCAAAGCTTGATTGTCTTTCGTCCACCCTCCCTCACCATGTAGGCAAGCATTTATCCTGTTAACCATGTTTTATCCTGTTTTACACTATCAAAACCGGGTGCCTGGGTCTGTGTCCACCAGTGCTCACCCGAGCCAGCATGATTTTCAGCTGCTGTTTGCTTTCCTTGCTGTGTAGGGCATCTTTGACTATCACCAAGAACTGTGCGCAGCAACAGATCTGTCTGGACACGGCTGCTCCACAATTACTCATTTTAGCAGTAGCAGTCATTGGAAAAGCAAAAGAAGAATGATTTCATTTTCATAACCTTGAGCTCCCTGCCCTGCTTGGATGAGCTTGCCTGCATTATTTTCATCCCCCAGGAACACAGACACCACCTTGCTCCTGCTGCAGAGAGCACTGTGCATCTTTGACACCCGCTCAAGACTTGGTGTTAGCACTCAGATGCCCAAGGCTTCACCAGTGTGGTGGATGATGAACCCCTCTCCAGGAAACCTGCTATTGACCCAAACAGATAAACCCTAGCCAACCAACCCACACTTGATTCCTCTAGTTAGTGCTCATGTGTAAATGCTAAATGAGCCACGTGGGAGCATCTGGGAAGGGCCAGAGATGTGATGGGAAAAAAGGATGGCTTGTTTTCTGATACCTGCAGCTTATGGGGCATCAAGTCAGCTCTTATCACTTGAGGCTATTTAAAACATCATTTTTTTCCCCAAAGGAAGAATTCAGTTGTGTTGTGTTCAGTTGTGTTCTTCCTGGCCTTGCTGAGGCGTTCTCCCACAGTGCTACCTGGCCAGCTGACCTATAGCTCCTGAGCAGAGAGGGCTAAATGTCACTGCAGTCACTTCCTTCACAGTTATTTAACATCTTGTCTCAATGGCTCAGATATGCTGCAACTGGCTTCCAGCTGGGGATGATGGCTAAAACTGGGAGGGCTCTGTATTAGGGGTGCTGATCAACCTTCATGTAAGGAGGTAAAAACCTTCCCCTTTGAAGCACTCACAAGAACAACTTACATAGGAAAGCAGGGAGAAACCCTCTCTTTCACTACGATCTTTAACCTCCATGTATCATAGTCCACATCAGCATAAAGGGGTTGCTTTCTGGGCTCAATATAAAGTCATAAAGATTTGCTCATGGCTGCAAATTACTTTGATGAAAAGCAACCTGTAAATGCAAATGATGACAGTGATAGCTGCTATATATAATGTCTGGAAGATCATTAATGCCAATCAGCTCACATATATGGAATATACACCTTGTCAAAGTAAAGTGAGATCACTTTACAATAAGATCCCAAGCTGGGTTTATAGAGGTAATAATAGTATCCATAAACTCAGACTTCTTTAATATGTTTGACTTGGGGCACATGTTTCCACTAGAAACCTGAACAATAAAACATCAGCTTGGATTAAGACCTGGCTAAATTCTCCAACCATCATCACACAGCTGCTGCCAGGGCTCCACCACAGCCAGTTTCTGCACCCGTCCTATCTTCTGTCTTTACCAGTGCTCTGGATGAAGGCACTCTGTGCTGCTTTCTGAAGGTGAGATGAATAAAAGAGTGGGTCACAGCAAAATGCATGATACTGAAGCAGAGCACATGGGCTGGATTCACATGGTGAGGCACCCTCTTTTGGACACAGAAACTATGGAAAGTCTTTGAGCTTATTGTGGAAAACTAACTGGACCCAAATGGCTTATGAAGTCCTGGGGTGATCAGACCAGGTATTGGTTTCAGGAGGCAGATAATCCTGCTAATTCCTGGTCAAAATCCAAGGAAGTCACAGACAATTTGGAGGTACTCAAGTAGTGGAAAACAGTCTATTGTCACAAAATCTTTGTTGCTTGACAGAGAAGAAGGTACCTGGGGGCTGGGCCAGGGGCTGTAAGTGCCATGATGGACAGCACAAGTGCAGAAGAGAATTTATCAATCTGCTGGACCAAGCCATGACAGCAGCCAGTGACTGGAGGTGAAGCTACTAGACAAACTGAGATGATAAACAAGGTACAAATGCTTAATGCTATGGGTAATCAGCCTGAGAGACTCCTTGTTTTGATAGATCTTCTACTGGCTTTAAAGCAAGGTGGATTATTTTCCTGAAAAGCCTGCTACTGTTTATGTGTTAGTTCATTTTGGTGTCCAGAGCCACCCCAGGGCCTGATTTATATAGGTGGTCAGATTAAGGGATAATTTGATTTAATAAATTTATTCAGCACCTTATCATACACATGACTGCTCATGCACATGCTGTATTTGTTTCACTGCCAGACGAGCTCTCCCTTCACCACCACCAGGACATGCTGTCACAGGCAAGAGGTGATCTGGTTCCTTGCTAAAGCTAGTGTTAGTTGTAACACTTCATCTAGAGTCCTAAAATCCGTAAGCATGTACCCCTTTGGCTGTTTCCCCATTTAAAAGATGTTCAGGTCTTACTTTCAACTCTCTTTGAAATGAAATCCACATTTTCATTCAGTCGCTATCACCAGATGAATCCTGATTTCAGTCCAGCACCAGTGATGCTGCTGGTATCACTAACACTGAGCACGGAAGAGACACTTCAGTGTTTACTCAGGGTTCAATTCTCATTCAGCATGAACAAAACCCTGTTAGCTTAAACTTCACGTGGCCAGCTATGCAATAAAGATGGGTGCTTTGAGCTGATCCTTTCCTGACTCATGAACAATTCCCCTCCTACATGCCCACACAGAAACTGGTTCCTGCCGCAATTAACTATCACTGCTCCATTGAGATCACTAGCAAACATATAGTGGGAATATGTGAAGTACCATTATGACTTTATTGGTTTTTTTCCTGCCTGAAACCTTGTGTGATGCCATTTCTTCCTGCACTCTACAGTCCTGCATTGGGATCAATTCAGATGTGGTTCCTCCTGGCTGCAGAGCAGGAGAAGATGAAGTGATAAATACACAGTGATATCAAACTGCATGCAATCACAGCCCTACTTTTGAGAAGCAGCATGTGCAGTGCATGTACTCTGCGGCCTAATTTCTCTTTGGGATAAGAATGGACTGCAATGAACGGCACAGGCCTCTTGTGCTATGCATGAGCAGGAGCAGACAGTATTTCCTCCAACTACACATCTGCATTATAGATCTGGTGTGGAGCCTGAGAGCACATAAGGAGAGGCAAGATCCAGAGGAGAGGTTTGGGAGCCACAGAGGCTAAATCAAGCTCAATCCAGAGCATGGAGCAGGGCATTACACAGGAATTTGGTGAGATTTCCACACCTTTACAAAGCTCCCTGCTGCCTGGACATTTCCTGACTAGAAAGATTAAAGGGATTAGAGGCTTACAGATGATGAGGCAGGGAAAGGCTTTAAAAAATACCAAGGTCTTAATTTACAAGGGATGTTTAAAAAGTGAATGGAGTGAGGATTTTCTCCCACAGGAAAGTGGGAAAATTTATTCTGAAGCAAGGTTATTTGACCAGTAAAGTGCTTGGCTCATTCCACGTGAAAGTACTAATGTGTATTTTACATGGTGCAGAGACAAAGGCATCCCTCATTTGCTCCTCTACAAATTAGGTGAAGAGAGTGAATAGTAGTAGGATGGGTAGAGAAAATGGTGTTCTGAATACAACAACGAAATCACTGCTAAAGTAAAGCTGGGAAGCACTTTTCCAGATGAGTAGTTCATTGACTAAAAGTTATATCTGGGGGTAGGCTGAACACTACTCCCAAAGCATGTGAAAAGTCCCACTGGAGCACTTGCAGAAGGAGTAAAGTGCAGATATCTTATTTTCCATGCACATACATAGTTCAGTATTGGCAACACCCTGCTGAGCTTTCTTCTGTCTTTCACTCCTATCCCTGTCCCAGGAGGGTTGTGCTGTTTCCCATGCTAACTGATAGCTTGGGTCTGCCCTGGTTAAAACTGAGGCTATAAAAAGCAGGGGATGGAAAGAGCCCTTGAAGGCTTTCCAAAAAAGGGTTTACAATCAAGAATATGTTCTTCCCTTTCCATTCTCCTGAGGCACAGATCCATCAGAGAAGGAAAGGGTGATGCTGAGCAGCCTGCAGAGGCTGGAGGATTCCTGCCTTTGGTACAGTCTCCCAGAAGACATCCTACCTAGGCTTGTTCTCCTTGGCCCTGAATGCAGCTCTTGCAGAAGGAGAAACAATTCCCAGTATAGGTGTCTTTCCATGCTGGCTCTTTCAAGCATGGTTCTCTCCATCCTCAGTCCCTGCTGACCTGTGCACCCAAATAATGCTGTATCACCAGGAAGCCAGGCAGCGTGTGCCTCCAGTGAAAGCCTCATTTTCACGGGTTTGAAAAGCTGTGTCTACAAACAAGATTGTGCACAGCTACAGCACTTCTAGAAACCCTCTCAAAACTTCAGACCCCAGCACCAAACCCCCTGTTTGCAATACATCTGAGCCAGTTTGAAAGGGCCCCAACATCTGCAGGAATCTGCTCTGCTTGTGCATTACTTATGGCCAAGGTCCCAAGGGTGCTTCTGATAGCCCTGCACCTCTTGGTACAGAAGAGATGCATTAAGTTTGGTGTCCACCACCACGCATGAGCCTAATACCAGAAAGTGCTCAGCCTCCTTTGCATTTGCCATGAAAACCAAAGATGGTAAGAGGAAGATAAATACACACAGGGCTAAAGGTACTTCACTACAGGTGACTCGTTCTGCTCAAGCTACACGATGCTGGCATACATCAGAAAGCAGAATCCACCCTTGTGAGATGTGAAGTGGATGGAAATAAGGTTTGGCTGGATGAAGGGCTTGTCTCCTAATGCAGATATTTCCTCAAGCCATAGAAAGTTGGTGCAACTGAATCTGGGCCATGAATCATGTGCAACTGAATCTGGAGTCTCTCTGCCATGGAGCAGATGGTCCCAGGGCAGAGCACTGCAGTGGTGGCACTGAGACCATCTACAAGGTCTAGAGCTCCTCTGAATTACTCCAAGGGCTGGATCAGGAGAAGTGCTGTGTCACGGTCATGCAAAAAGCCTTTTAAACTGATTTGTGATGTATCAAGTTGCAACCGACTTACCCCTCGAAAAGCAGAACTGGAGTCACACGTTCTGCTAATGAAGAACACCCAACATCCAGATACTTTGGTACAGAGTAAACACCAAATGGGACATCAAAAGGGAAATAGCCCTTGTGGTTAACACAGCATTAAGTCTCCTCCTGGTGCAAATCATAGGTGTGTTATGCACAATCCCACCGAGGGGGGTATCAGTCCACTGATGGTCACAGACAGCACCAAGGCTAAAGGCAGCAGCAGAGCACTTCAAGGCCACACTGATGCCCTTGTCTCTCAGCTGTGTACCCACACAACCAATCCATTACAAACAGATAATTCAGATTCTATTTTAAAGCAGCAACAGGGGTGCAGAGAGGTAAATTGTGACATACATTTTACACAGTTCAGCCTCCCCTACAGCATCATAAACCCTCATGAAAATAGGTCCATGCCAGGGGGTATGAACTGCAGTGTTAAACCTGTTAATCTACTTATACTTCAAAAACCCTAGGTGAAGTTGAAAGAAATTAAGAGAGATTAGGGCTGTTAATGGAATTCAGTGGTTTCAGGTGTTTCAGTTACAAAATCCCAGCCACAGAGCCAACAAAGATGCTCCACTGAGGCTTCCAGTTCCCAACAGCCTGACCTGGTCATAAGGTTTTTGGAGTCAGATTGTCCCTTGGTTCACTTGTACTATGCCTTACAGAAAGGGGCTGTAATTCCTGATCTGATTTGCGGTTCACTCCCACAGAACAACCAATAATCGCTATGGCCATGCCCTCTAGGGTTGTTGCCTACTGGTTTCCAAGCAGCCTGTCCTATTGCAGAGGACTTGCTGGTGGCTCCTGGGGAGCACAGTGGTGTAAAGGCAGTGGTCTTCTACCATGGGTGCTGGTGGGCTCTAGCTTCAGAGAGGCAGCACCCTCTACCACAGATGAGATGAACATGGTGTCTCCACTTCAAGTGCCAAGTGGCACCGACCATCACTGGCTGAGCGCAGAGTCCCCTTCTCTCTTGGGTGCAAGCCCTGGGGGTGGTTCTCATGCCTCTCCCATTGTCAGTGTGTCCTGGGTATGTGCACAGACCCAGCAGTGCTCAGCCCCAGCCTGGGCAGAGAAACGCACTGATTCAGAGGAGGTTGAGATGCTCCTCCTTTGGACACAGTCTCTGTTGGCTCTAATAGCAATGACAGAGTGAGTTGGCAGAGCACATATAAAACTCTCCAAGCTTTGAGTGAGATAGGAAAGCATTTACTGTGGAGCAGAGGCAAGAGTGAACTAAGAGAGCAGGACATGGAATGGAAGGCAGCATGATTCATCAGTGAGGAAGAGCAAGACAACTTACCTGTTTTCTGCAATTCTGTTTACAGCCAAGAAAAATGAGCCATCATAACCGAAATTATGTGTGACAGGAAAGGACAAACTGCTCTGATCAAACCAACAGCAGATAACTCCTGGAAGAACCCTGTCATAGGCACCCAGCTCCATGCAGAGGATGATATTGAACTGGGAGGGTGCTCCTGGCAGGATGAGGAGACACGGACACTGCACATCCTCACCTCCTCCAGGATGCATAAATAAGTACTCGAAAAGCAAGCAGTGCACCTCCAGAATGCTGATTCCCTGGTGCTAGTATTTTCTGGCTCCCTTCCACAAAGCCAAGGTGATGTGATTTAAGTCAAAGCATCATAAATACATGGGAACTTCCCAAATGTACATGAAGTAAGGCAGAAAAAGAGGGTGGAAAGGAAATACAGAAGCAATGAAAACAAAGCTAATAATGCAAGTTGCTGAGAATGGCTGGCTCCCAGACATGCCTGCAATGGTTCCCAATGGCAAAGCTCTCATCTGAATCTCCACTGCACTGCTTGTTTCCTGAAGTGTGAACCTTGAGGTCAACAGCATCACCTTGGAGATCCTTTCAAGTTAGCTGAGCCCTGAGCAGCAGTGAAGTCCTTTCTGCCACTGTGCTGGCAGAGAGCAAACCACAGACCCAGAGAGGATTTTATCTTCTTATGGTGGAAGGAGAGAATATGTTATCAGTCCAAACTAGTCTGCAGTTAGGCCATAATCCCTACTTGGAGACCATTTCATAGCCCCTGTTAAAAACTTGACTGGGGGAACAGGTTCAGAGAAGATCCAAGATCTAGGAAATGACTATTGAACTAGAGATCCAGATCTCCATTCAAATCATGCAGCAAAAACTTAGACACCACCTGAGTCTAAATCAGACCATTTGGAAAGCTCACAGTGATCTGAATGCTGAAATTTTTCCTTATGTTTTGAGTCTGTTTTCCTTCAGTTATTCCAGAAACCAGCTGGGTCTTAAATCTGTTTGGTTTCTCCTGGAGAAAGCAAAGAACCAAACAGACCATGCTCGGTGGGGAGAGAGGAGTTCCTGCTGCAAAAGCTCTTTAATGTTTTGCCTTTCCCTATGACTAGGAACAAGGCCTGCACCTATGTTGAGCACTATGTTCTTTTGCCCATTCACCTCAAGTGACTTGCCCAAGTCCTCATGGTCTGGATGTGGACGAGGAGAGGATAGTGCACAAACAACCCCTTTCATTTTGAAACCTCAATCCCATACCTGGGTCTGCCATGTGAAGTGACACAATGCTGAACATCCTTTCCCAGCCTGCTTGTGCAACGTGGATGCAGATCCATCTCTGCCATCCCAGTTCCCTCCACAAGCCAAAATCCCATGATGAATTTGGTCTCCTGATCATTTTAAAAACATATCTTTGAGTTGTCTGCATTGGCCTTCTGCCGCTTGAGGCTGAATTTTCAGTATTCAGAAATACACTACTGATCTTTTGCAAGTGAAGATGTTCACAGCTGATATTCCTGTAAGAACTGAGGTTATAAGAAATTAAGACCTGAGGCCCATGGCAGAACCACAAGGGCTGGCAAACCCTGCAAGAGAATGAGGCTGCAGCGTGACACTCCCCTTTGCATAACTTTACAATCATTTATTCATAAAACAAACATTGTTTCTAGCAGAAATCTATTATTGAAAAGTTCCCCTCCAAAACACATGATTCTCATGACTATAATTCTAATAACAATATGAAAATATGGATGAAAATACCAGAAACAGAAAACTACTGGAAATCCAAGCATCAAGACCTATGGATCAGAGGCTTTACTGATGCAAGCTGACGGACTTTGTGTCATGACAGTTCGCACTGGCAGAAAACTTGGGGCACAGCTATTGTGTAACGTTAGGACTGGCCTGGCAAGCAGATGTCTATGCTGAAGTCAGCACAGACATACTTCCATCAGTCAAGATGGAAAAGTGGAATCTTATGATAAGTCTCCCTTTCCAAAAAGTGGAGTCTTATGATCAAACTTTAATCAAATTTGAAAGAAAAGAGATAAATGAAAGGGATCTTAAGAGTTCATAGCAGAGGGGAGGCAAGCCTTGGGTCCTGGAACCACGTATCTCAGAAACCTCTGAGTTGAACCTGCTGCATGGGCAGGCTACTGGGCTTGCTGTGTGTGAATGCGCCCCTGCCTTGCATCTCAGGGGCCAGGGGTCAAGACAGCAAGTTTCTAATACGAAAAGATGTTAAGTAAACGAGATGTGAGAGGAACCCTTTTGCCAGGCAACAGCAGCGAAACCCCATGCCCCAGGGTTTTAGGGTTCTCTCCTGCCTTTAGCAGCCGGCATTTACAAAATGCATCCTGAGGTCTCTGCCAAATGCATCAGGAAAGTTAAAAGTCTTGTAGGGCGATGCTGGTGGTGACAGCACCTCCAGTGTGGTGGAGCACTCACTGGAGATGTCCCCCCACACTGGGCTTGTGCTCCTCACATAGTGCAAGCCTGGCTGGTGCTCAGCAAGGAAAACCAAATACCCTCACTTCAGGGGAAATAGGGACATGAGGACTTTAAAGGCCTGAGCAAGCACTTCACTGTCATACCTCTACATGGGCTGCAGGTCAGCTAAAGGGAATAAGAAACCCCACTTTCTCCATAGCTCCCCAGTGGTTTGCCAGACCACTTCCTGAGCCAGACAGCTCTGGCTCTCCTTAGAGCTCTCCCCATTCCCTGTGATGCATGACATCTGGGAACTCTCATATGTGCAGCGGGCAGGCTCATTTATACAGTGTTTGAAAAATAGATGGTGTATGAAGTGCAATTTGGTGCTGTAGAAGGGTTCTGCCCCCCTTGGGGTGTCAGGGCATTTGATTAAAACCCTTTTATGGGAAATCAATATTTTACTCATTATAACTTTCATTCTCAGACCTAAAAACTACTGAGATGGACTTGTAAGATACTGCACTACACACATGCACACACGGGTCTGTGCATTAGGGGAGTAATCCCTCAGCATTTATTTTTCTTTCATAAGCACACATGGAGGTAAATAAGCAGTGAGAGGGTTAGTGACAGGCTGATGCAGGGATGCACCATTTACTGATGGATTAAAGGTTCCCACTTAGAAACATTGGGCTGATCATGCCAAGATCCTAGCCAAGGTGTGAAGAAGTATCTTGGATAAAACTCTTCCAAGGCTAAACCAGCCTAAATGTTTGAATTACACCTAGAGGCAGCGGCTAACACAGAGGCTGGAGAGATGCTCATCCGAATGAAACAAATACAGCCCTGACTTCAGATTCATGACACACAGCTGACTTTTGGTTCTGCCTCTGAACCCCTGGAGACCCTGGTGAGCCCCTTTGCAGCTCTGCACTTTGGTTTTCCCTTTTGTACAATGGACTGAAGACACTGTCCTCCTATGGGGTAACACCTGCAGCCAGATTAACCTCAGGTGCTGGAGAAAGAGTGGGAATGTCAAAAGTGGAATTTGTCATGGAGAATGTTATCAGCCAGTCCCTGGTTCTGCCCAAGAGTGGTTACAGGACTGGAGGCAGCGTGGCACAAACTGGAATGACCACCCCTACAAAAACCCAGCAGCTGCAGAAACGAAACAAGCAGCAATAATAATAACAAAATAGTATTTAATAATCCCTTCCCAAAGTAGCGCTGATTTCTTTCTCTAAAGGGTTGTTTTGCCTCCTACAACCTGATCTGTTGGCACTGAAACCATAGCAACAGTCCGGATCATACCACTACACATGAGGATGCACAGCCACCATCATCTGCATCAGCACAAGCACCCTGCCTGGATGTGACAAAGAGAAAAGATGTTCAGGTTCAACCCTACAGCTGCCACCGCCTCACATGACATACGGGCTGTGTGGCACAGGCTTCCCGGGCTGCTGGTCCCAGTGCCACATGGTACAAGGTGCTGCATGTGGCAGGATATGTTTGCTGGGACCATTGTTCTGATGCTGAATCCAGGAGGAAAAATCAACACTGGCAGTGACAGCAGTGACAGTATTTTCCAGTACAAACTGGGGCCAGAAGAGACTCTCTCCATAGAATCCCAGCCTGGTTTGGGTTGAAAGGGACCGTAAAGCTCATCCAGCTCCAACCCCTGACACAGGCAGGGAACCCTTCCACTGGAGCAGCTTGCTCCAAGCCCCTGTGTCCAACCTGGCCTTGAGCACTGCCAGGGATGGGGCAGCCACAGCTTCTCTGGGCCATCACCCTGTGCCAGCGCCTCAGCACCCTCACAGGGAACAGCTTCTGCCTCAGAGCTCAGCTCAGTCTCCCCTGTTCAGGCAGGTTCAAGCCATTGCCCTTGGCCTGTCCCTACAGGCCCTTGTCCCAAGCCCCTCTCCAGGTTCCCTGCAGCCCCTTTAGGCCCTGGAGTGGAGCTGCTGTCTCCCCTTCAGGAGCCTTCTCTCCCCCAGGCTGCCCCAGCCCAGCTCTCTCAGCCTGGCTCCAGAGCAGAGCTGCTCCAGCCCTTGGGAGCATTGTCACGGCCCTTCTCTTAACCAGAGAACTGGAGCAGGTATGAATCTAATTATGATAAAATCAATTTCCTTTCTGATCAGCACTGAGATGGAGGCAGATACACATGTCCAGCACTGCTAACTTAAAACAAAAATACAATTAAAAGCACCACATTCCAGTTCAGTGCTTTTGGTTTTGGGAGCCAGAATAAGGGCTGTGAGGGCAGAATGGCAAATGATGCACAAGGACAGGACAGGTCCTGTCTTACAGGGCTGAGCGATCCTCAGTTAAATCCAGATCTGTGCTCCTTACTCTGTACCACTCCTCCCTCATACATCTCCACTACAGGCTGACTGTACTGCAAAGACCAGAGTAAAAACTGCTTAAAGCAGTTCAGGTTCTCAACCCACCAGCAGAAACAGTAGCATGTGACAAAAGGATGAACCCCTCAACAAGATGAAAGGAACAAAGTGACCGGAGATGGCAGAATGAAGGGACACAGAGTCACAGCATCATTCTGTTTTGTTATATTTTTCTTTCAACATACAAATGAAAGCACTGACTATTTCCTGCTTGCTCCCTGGAGGTTACGAAGTGGGAAGGAGACGTTTGCAAGCATTTCACAGCTATCCTGTTGTTTATTCTTGGGAAAATGTCAGATGTTCAAAATACGTTGGAGGGGTTTGTGCACAAGCCACACAGACAATCACACTGCTTTGTAGTGGGAGGAGTGGATTTGGGAAATGGCTACATTTAGGGGAAATCTAAGTGGTTTGGGATTCCTACAGGATGACTGGGATCAGATGATGGGATTTTTGAAGTGGACCAAGCTGGCGACCAACTCCATCCCAATGAAAGCACGCTGGCAGAGCCTACATCAGCATCAAGACCAGCCTGATTCCGATCTGATTCTGCCCTGCGCTATCTTCAATGGCTCCTCTGATGAATCAGTCACACTCTTGCAAGGCCAAAATATGAATTAATTTGTCTGGGTAAAGACAAGAGATCAAAACAAAATCAGACATCACTGTTCCAAGGGAGAGCAAATGACTCCCCTGGACACATTCCTCAGGTCAACCCCATCTCCATCCAAGAGAAAATACCTTTCTAACACTGGATTGCCAGGGAGCAGCTCTGCCCTTCACCAGCCCCATGGTCCAGCATGCATCTTGTGGTGCAATGACCAGGTTTAAACTGCCAGGCAGCATCTCCTGCTCCCCCTTGGTGGCTGCATGGGGACATGGACCCTGAGGCCCATGGGAGACCAGCTCAGCAGTCCCCCACATCTCTGTGGTTGGGAGTGCTGCAATGCAAGAAGCTGCTAAGCCATCATTTATGGCAATGCTCCTCTGCAGGGTAGGGGCTACAGAACATGCCCTACATGGGCCCACTTTGGGTGATGGGTGTTTTGGGCCCATGTGGCTAATGCCGGCTAATGACATCTCCTCTTTCAGCAATGCTCAAGGAACAGGTACATCCATCTATCTAGTATCTCCCTCACCAGGCAGAATAAATCCCTGGTACCTCCTGACTCTGCATATGACAATACGGACCTGATCAACAGTTCACACTTTGCTTGCACTAATAATTTTAGGATTTGGCACTGAGGGATTTTCATCATTTTGAGAAGCTTAGGAGCAGGAGGGGAGCCCTGCTGCTTCCCAGCGAGGCAGGATTTAGAGGCAGGGGAGGGGAAGAAACCTTCGGAGATTTATGCACTTCTTGCTACAGAAAGTGTCATTTTCTATTTACTGACCTGGTTTCCAGCCTCGCGTCCATACGTGCACTCGCTGACACCCAGCTTGAGGACTAACAGCAAGCAGACAGGGGGCTGGAACTAGATGATCTTAAGGTCCTTTCCAACCCAAACCATTCCATGGTTTTAGGATTTTAAAGGTATTAAGATTTAAACCAGACCTCTCTCCTGTGTACCCCAGTAAAGCACACCTATTGAGGTCCCCATGGCATTTGGGGCCAGACACATCATGGTGATTCAAACTTAAACAGGAGAGGTTTAGATTGGAGATAAGGAAGAAATTCCTTCCTGTTAGGGTGGTGAGGCACTGGAATGGGTTGCCCCAGGAAGTTGTGAGTGCTCCATCCCTGGCAGTGTTCATGGCCAGGTTGGATGAAGCCTTGGGTGACATGGTTTAGTGTGAGGTGTCCCTGCTTATGGCAGGGGGGTTGGAACTGAATGATCTTAAGGTCCTTTCCAACCCTAACTGTTCTATGATTCTATGTCACTTGCATGTGCATTGAGGAGCTGAAAGCATCCTTCATGACAGGGCAGCTCCCACAAATGATAGGGGGAGATCAAGAGCAGTCACATGTAGGAAATCCAACATACGGCTTGAAGCAAACACACATCCAACCCCATCCTCTTTACACATATCCCTGCTCTAGGGGCTGTGCAGGATGCTCCCCTGCCTTGACAACGTGCTTCTTGGTGAGTCACGGCACAGTCAGGGCAGGCAGAGCTGCTGCAGGGCATGGTGAGATCTTCTGTATGCCTGGGAAGGCGGGAGTGCTGACTCATTCCTGCACTGGAGGGTGACCAGATGCTGGGGGCTGTGTCCCTCAGGGGATGGGTGGGTTTCCCTCGACCACCTCTCTTATTGTCATCACTATGATATGTAGAACATAGTGGTTCCCATAGGACCATGGCTTCAGAGGGATGGGGAGGGGGAAAACCTCATGTCAAGGATGAAAACCAGGACAGAGAACCCGCCCCTGGCAAACCTGAAAGCTGCTCATGGTACTGCATCTTAGGCAAATTCCTACGAGCTTAATAACAAATCACTGGCTGGGAAGAGTAAACCTCCAGTAAGATCTTAGAGACCCCCTTGGGAAAGACAATAACATGATCACAATCCTTCTTAGACATCAGAGAGGTTACAAGGAAGAACAGGAGGTTCTGAACAATTCTGTTGCATAAAGCATTTCAGTCTGAGTTCATTATACACGAGAAAATCCGTGTCTCAGGCAGACATTCCCTCCTGCACAGACTCTCTGGTGCCTGGCGGTGTGCAAGGTCTGAATCACTTCCTACATTAGGGCAGTCATATTTCATACGCGTTTAGATCTGCTGATATCTAGGAAGAGTTCAGCTCATGCTGACACCTGGACACAGTTCATGAACTGAGACCAAAAGCTGCTCTGCGTGAACTCTGGTAGCACCAACTGCTCGTGAAACGCCAGGTTCTGCCCTGCACTCACCGAAGTCAATTAACTGTTGTATTAACTTCAGTGGAGCAGGATTTGTGCCTAATGAAACACCAGGCTGATTTCATGTCTTGCTATTCACCCTCTGGAAAACATTGCCAGGTGGCATTGCTCAGTTAAAAAAATCACAACATATGTATTACTGAAGTATTTACAAACCCTTCTATATTCAGGAGGAGTGAACACAGCAGGCACATATTTTAGCCACCTTCTCCAAAACGCCTTGTACTGTCAGAGTTAGTGCAGCAGCATGATTTGAGGTTAAACATTACACCCCGAGACATACAGGTAGTTTGACTAGAGGCAATAACAGTTCTTGAAACTCCAGGGTATTGCACGACCGTATATAGTCTGACAACACTTGCTCAATCACCAAGGCCAGGTTGGACGGGGCTTCAATCGACCTTGTCTAGTGGAAGGTGTCCTTGCCCATAGCAGGGAATGGGAACTGGATGAGCTCTAAGGTCCCTTCCAACTCAAACCGGGCTGTGATTCTATGATTTAAGCTGGCTACGTAAGAAAATGCTTTCTTGAACAGAGATGCTTTCCTGCATGAGGGCTGTACTAGAGGGTTTGTTGGCTGAAGCCACACCATGCTGCGCTGTGAATATCCTGTAGTTTAATGGATGCACTCAAAATTTGATTGAAACCATCACCCAAAGTTTGATTTAAAAAGAAATCATCTAAATATTTCTTAATCTGGGGTTTACTGCTATAGATTATTTTCCATTTGTATAAAAGGTTTCAAAGCCATGAAATTCCACAGAAGATGGAATTCCACCAATGCACAAAAGAAGATTCCAAAATGCCTGTTTCTAATTGCAAAACTTCTGAAATTCCTGAGAGATGCTTAGCAGCTGTGGCAAACAGAGCTAATAAACACCTTCCACTCCTACAATCAGTGCCATGTACTTTGGAGTGGATACATTCCAGCAATGTTAAATTATGTTTGTTAGAAAGATCATTATATTTCTTTTGATTAAGTGTCAGGAATAAACTGTAGATGAATGATCGAGTTTTTTAATGAGTTCAAAGTCCATGAAATAATTTACTTCTCTGGGTCAATTATAATTTCAAAGCAAAATTCCTATGGGACCAATTTATTGGGAGTGTAAAGAGGCTTTTGTTCAGCAGCTCCATGTGCTGCCTGACCCTGTCTGTGTTTGCTTAGCTGTGATTTCGCTTACTCAGATAAGGTGCTGAATGCCCCAGCAAAAAGCTCTGAGGAGCAGCTTTCTCTTTCTGGCTTATAATACACATTTTGATGCTATCACTTACAACAGAAAAAAGGTAAATGTCCTGCACAATGAACCGTCCCAACCCATTTCTGAAACTATTCAGTGATTTCTGCAGGCACATTGTGTAGATAGAGAAGTTCAATGTAGTCTGGGTAAAAACTGCTCTTTGCCAGAAAGTGAAGGTATGGGATCACTGCTGGAGAACCTACAGAAAGCTGTCTTACCAACACAGGTCACAAATGTGCCTTTCGCGGTGCAATACAGGATTGCACTGCATGAAGGAAGCACTGGAAACAGAACATAGCGTACCTGCCCATGTTCTAGTCCCAGACATTGCTGTGTAAGCCAACCATTCACAGCAAGAATGATCAGAGAAGATGGCCCCAGTGCCAGGATCCACATGTACATCGAAACCCACTCACTGGGTTTCAGTGGGAATTCACAGCAGCTTCACCCACCCCACTTAGGGGCACCTTCCAAAGTTGCCCTGTACCCCACACATGCTCACTTCATGTATTTCTCAGACAGATGTTTTCCAAGGCTTTGCATCCAGAAAATGCACCATTCAACTGGCTTATTACCCAAAACACAGGCGTTTTTGAAAATCTTTCCAGAAAGCATTCACTAAAATCAAGACAATCTTGAGCAAAAACCTCCTGAAACCCCAAAAGTGAGCATATTCATTAACTCCAATTTATAAATACTGATCAACACATATTCACAATTCTACTGCAGTGATGCCCATTTACTTAACAGAGCTCACTGAACATCCACTTGGCAATGATGGAATTCAATCTCTTCTGCTCTGGGCTGGACACAAACTACACCTCCCATTAGTATGCAGTGCTGGGGACTGTTGGATGAAGCCAAGCTGGGATTCTGAGATCATATTCTTCAGTCTAATAGCAGGAACTGAGAAAGGAGCTGGTTGAGCAAAGCAAAACATTTAAACGTGCCCTCTGAATACGACTGAACTTTTCATCTCCTCCTCTGTGAGCTAATAGATCTGCAGAAAGCGAATCACAAGTCTCATGTCCCCATGCTCTTGCATGCTTCCATCTCCATTGGACATGGTGATTTTGGTAACTAATCACAAATGACTTACCTACACGCTCAGATTTCTTTGTGGATGAAGGATTTCAAACTGGTGCTCACCAGGGAAGAAAGGATAACAGGTGCCAGGCTTTGGGTGCACAGATCAGAGGTCTAATGTGATCCATGTGAAATACTGCACTCCTCAACATGAAGAAGGGACAGTTGCAAGGCGCTGATCCAGGAAATCAGTTAATTATTTGCTTAAATCCAAGCACACAAGCAGCATAATTAAGCTGCAACAGGACACCCCTCCAGCTTAAGTGTTTTGCTGGACCGGCTCCCTAATATAAACTATAAAGCCAGGGACTCTGTGCAGAATACAGAGGGATTTTGAGTAAATTATTCTGACAGGGAAGGAGGGAGGGAGAAATGGAGCCTTTATTTAATGCCCTCCTCAGTTTATAATTAATATTCCAAAAAGCTGTGAGCCATAGCCTTAAGTAAGGAAGGAGATTCGCATTGCCCATGGTGTCCTCCCGCCTCTGCCCACATTCATGTGCCGCATTCACATGAAACCTAAAGAGGAATCAACCTTGTCTCATCTTTTCAGTCACAAAGAAAAAAACATGAAGGATTGTGCTTGCTCAAAGGATGCACAAGACTGTGTGACCGAGGCTTTCCAATCGATTTTGGATGCCCCAAAGGGTCCAGCAGAAAGCTGGTCCTTGAGCTGTTGCCTCCCAGGAGTAACCCCTGCAGCCCACTGAGCGCATCCAGAGGAGCAGAACCACTGGAAAGAGGTTGCACATGTTAAGATGGGGTTTTGCACAACTTGAAGGGGCTGAATTTGCCCAGCAGGCAGGATGGTAAAGGGGAATTATCTCAGTCTACCAGCAACTCCCCAGCTATCTACCCCCCCACCCCCAGCCCTTCCCATATGAATTAAATCTTCAACAGACAGACCTGACTTCCCACCTATATGCTTGTAATGATCAAAATAACCACTGATCTTTCCCTCAGCCTGCACAGCAGCACAGATTTCAGCTGTGGCAGTGACCTGGTAATCACCAGCCATTAGCAAAGCTGTGAACACAGCACAAATCCAGCAGACACAGCCCCAAAACACATGGGCTTTGCTGAGAGCCTCAACAAACTCCATGTCAAATAACCCCACAGATTCCCCAAAGATTAAGTTATGGTGACTAGAATCTGGAAACATCCCAAATCATTAGAGGACAAAGCATCCCAAAGACCTGCAAAGGTGGCGGATGAGTTACAGCACAGCACCAATGGCTTCTTCTGCCTTGGTGGGGTGGTGGGGCAGGGATGCTCCATGTCCAGCCCTCTCCACTGGGATGAGGTATTGGCTGTGATGGAAACTAGCAGCATTACAGCTTCCACAAGATGGCAACTTCTTCCTGCATGTTTCCACCACTGCTTTCTTAGGGGTTGTTATCAGCAGCTTGTTTATAGGAGGTTTGTGCTGCTGCCTCCTTCAAACAGGCTGTTGGTGTGAGTGCTATGCACTAAATTGGAAACAAAGCCCTGCACATAAATACTATTATGTTTCACCAAATTCTGCTGATCTGAGCTCATCTGTCTGCCAGTTCTTCATTCATCCCAAGCCACTTTCTGCATCATCTACCTTCATTAGCTCCATCCCTTTCAAAGTGCTGGACTGGTGTGTGTCCCCACAGTGCTGCAGCACTGAGGGTCCTGCCTCACTGCCCCACACACTGGGACCAGCAGCTCAGTGGCAGAGCAGGCTCTTGGGACACTGAGAGCAGAATGTGGGGATCTGCATTCAGGGCCTCATTGGCAGCTCTTTAACATTTCCTGGACCTCCATTCCCATCCATAAGTGGAGCTAGTGCAGCTATGTCCTGCCTGTCCACTGCTAATTCATTAACCAGTTATGACTGTACGTCCCTGACACCCTTTTTGAGGGACATCAGGTCCTACCCTGAAAAGTCTTTTACAAAGTGAGCAGCAAGCCCACATCCCCCTTATTTTGCTTTTACTTTGGACACCGTTCTGTGCACCCTTGTACTTTACAACACATTTGCATCGCTGTCCCTTCTAAAGCGCTCGAAAACCTGGAGATGGGTAGAGATGAACACAAAATAAACATGTTACACTTGCATGGAGCAGTGGCGTTTTTCACATCTAACTTGAGTCTGTCTGCCTGTGCACACAGGTGCACAGGGCCACTCAGACTGAGAGATGTGTAGTCTCATCAATCCTGTGACTATCAACAGGTGAGAAGTATCTATCAGAAGCAAAGACAGTGAAGACTGAGGGATGTTGATTAGACCAAGGAGCTAAAAGAAAACCGCTCTCACAAGTGAGCAAGGCAATTAGCTATGACTCAGGCAAGACTAAGCTTCAGGATTATCCCACTTCAAGCTTCTGAAGAGAATCCAATTAAATTACAGTCTACCTTGATTGCTGCCTTTGCCAGGACAAAATGGGCAAGCCAAGGAAGGTCCATCTGGGACAACTAAGTGAAGCAAGCTGGTATGAGTTGGAGGGAGGACATGAGACAGAAGGAAAAAGGCTGTGTGTCAAGGGATTGGAGATGGGAGATGTGCAACCTAGAGCTGATACTGGAGCAGCTGGAACATACCAGTTGCAAGAGGCAATTTAAAGAAAGGAATTAAGAGATAGACAAGGAGAGCCTAGAACAACAGAACCCAAAAGCCATTCCTTTCAAAACCGAGTGTGAGACAGGCTTAGCACTAAGCAGTCTCCAGCAAGATGAGCAGTACAACCTGACCTGGAAGTCGGCAGGCAGATTCCAGCTCGATTTGAGCAGCACTGGGAAGCAGAAAGCTGGAGTCAGTGGCTGTAGCTGCCCCTGAAATGGCACTTGCTTAATGTGTTGCCACAAATACCAAAGCTGGGTGATGTGTCAATGTGTTGCTGGCACGTCGCTAATGGAAATGGGGGGGCAACAAACCCATCTGCAAACATCTCACTGAGATTCGTTGCCTTGGAGGTCTCCAGTTACCCAGCCTTGCTCTCTCTTGGGAGATCTGCACCACACATTTCCAACCCAGCACCCATTTCTCTCCAGCCCAAGCCATGCAGTCAGTAAAGTTCATGTTGGGAGTATTCCTCTGCCTCCTCCTCACAGCCTGGCAGTGCAGGTTCAGCACAGAGCACGGATCTTCTCTCCTTCACTCCCCTCCATATCTCCACCAGCTCTTCTGGCTTGGCTGGCTTCATTCTGTGGTTGATGCAGCAGCAATGCAGGGTAGAGGAGCAGCATATGCCACTGAGCCATGCTGCTTGCTTTTGTCTGTCCAGTGTCCTTGCTACACACCCTGTGACTGCTTGGACAAAGGAGCAGCAGTGCATGATCCACAGGGTCAGGTTCATCATGCCACAAGTACCTGATTCCCAGCTAGAAACCTGTGTGTTCTTTGGGAGACTGGCTCTAAATATCTCCATGTCAGACAAAAATACTGAAGCCTCTATAGCAGACATGAAAAGCAAGCTGGCATCTGACAGTGGGCTCCTTGTTTGTTACACAAATACCTGAGCAACTGCACAGTACTTAAAAACCACCCCAAACCACCAAAACCACCAACAGGCTGCTTGAGCAGTCAAACCAAAGTGCTTGCTGGTCACTAGCTGCTGCCTGCTAAATGGAGAGGTAGTCTTTGCTAACCACCAACTGCAGCAGAAACTCACATGACAACAGTGCCCAAGAGCCAATAGAAATCTCAGAGTCTCCCTCCAGCCAACACAGTAGAAACATGAGGGTTTTCCAGCAATCTGTGATGCCTGCTTAATAGCAAGGATGAAGGACATTGAGAAAAGAGATTGGCTTGGTGTGGCTTGAACTACACTGAGCAGATCACCTTAGCTTAGCAAAGCTGTAGTCAATACCTGAGTCTTCAGTTTTAGACTTTCAATCAAGTGCCCAATTAAGAGAGCCTAGGAGACCCAGGTTCTGGAATTCAATAAGCCACTCAACACAGAGCTAAAGTGTTTCAGGTATCTGAGCTTTTAAATATTGTGAGAGAGTGGTATAATGAAAGTGAAGACTACGCAAACAGAACCCCTTCTGTATGGTTTGCTGAAAAGAAATGAGGATGCACCACCTCTGGAATGGTTCTGAGATAGTGAAAGGATTCATTGAGGGGTTTGATCCTCAATGGCTGAAGAGTCACACAGTGTCTGATTTCCAGAGGATATCCCAGATTTCCATCTGCTATGATGACTGCATTACGATGTACTGCATCCTCCAGTCCACTTTCCCTGGGTGTCTTTACCAGCAGAATAAGGCTCCTCTTGGATGAAACAGGTTGGAGGAGCTGGAAGGTGACCAAAAGCCATTGTGTAGCTCTGAGAAAATTTCAGAAAATCTTGGTCGATTTGGGTCTCTCCTTTTCTCCCCTGCATATTCTGATGGGAGGATCAGAAAGCAAAATGCCCCAGTAGAGCTGGAAGTACCCTTGGTCCTCAGTGATGGTCGCCTTGGGTACATCACTGTACAGGGAGTCTGGTGGTTCCAGCTTGGTAGATACTCCTTAGGGATGGCACTGCCCATCTGAACCCACCTTTGTGAGCACAGCGTGTCCTCTGAACAACCAAGGGAAAGAAGTAAAGAAAGCACCAGGGAGCAAGGCAAAGAGAAATGAACTTCAGATCAATATAAACAACAGTATGTGCTTGCATTTAGCCTGATCCTGAGCTGGCCTTTCCAAGAGCGGTTAAAGAGACATTGCTGGGGAGCTTGGTGGGGCACCAGACCAGAAAGGAGATGTTGTATCTGCCTTGGCTTTGTCATGTGAAAAATGTCTGATATGAACTGGTGAGTAACTCATGCTGATTTAGTTTAAGAACACCTCAGCTCAAAATGATATTGCCAAAACTGAGCCAGATGTTGACCTACAGTCTTCTCCAGGGGCTTACTCACAAAGGCAGTAATAAATGGGTCAATGTTATTTTAAACTGAAATTCATCCTGCACCTTCACAGACTGGGGTTTCACAGTTGGAGCAGGGTCAGTGCTGAGCTGTTAATCCAGACTCAGACTCACTGCAAAGAATTGCTCTGGGCAGTGTCTTGCAGTCCTCATCCAAACGGGTCAGTGGGAGCGATTGTGCGATAAATAACCACACTGATGGGTCGGCACAGGCTGGTGGGGTCAGACACTGATCTCAGCAAGACACGGACCTCAACAGCACTTGCTGTGGCTCTACAGATGGACAAGTGAGACTCTCATTGCTCGCTGGTGGACTGGAGAATAGCCAGGCTTTGACTGACCACCCGACAAAGCCATCACCAGGTATCTTCCCATATCCTTCGTTCCTGCACATGAGATGGCAGACAGTAAAAGGATGGTTTGGTGCTTGCAGCCTGCAGGGTAGAAGAGCGCCTGTCAGCACAAAGGCCACAGGAGGCTGCAGCCTGGAACTGAGCTTCTAGCATGGCTGGTTTGGGCACGTGGACCCTGCTCAGATGTGTGCTGCATCCTCCTGCCAGCCCTTGGAATCCTAAATCCCAGGCATTTGGGGGTTTCCTGCTCAACAAGCATCAAGCAAAGGAGGGTCTCAGAGACCAGGCTGTGGTCTGATGGGCCAGTCTCCATGCTCAGGGCTTGAGGTTCGGCAGGACTTTTGCACTTCAGATTTGAAAACTTAAACCACCTAATTCAACATCCAAATTATACAGATCTTAGAAAATAATGCAGGTGCAGAATACAGCCACAAAGAGGACTCAAGGGTTGAAGGAAATGCCTGACAAAGGAAAAATGAAAGACATTGTTCTGTTTAGCTTATCAAAAAGGAGATGAGGAGGTGATGTGTAACAACTTTCACCTGCTGACAATACTGGTTATGAAAGGGCTCTTTAATCAAAAGGGTAAAGGCAGAACAGGAATAAATGGCTGCAAGCCGAAGCCTGATCAATTCAAATGAGACAAAGGGCACAAGTTTTAACAGGGAGATGATTAACCACTGGCACAAGTGACAAGAGGGCAGGGGAGTCTTTGACTGCTCACTTCTCAACTGCATTTCTTTTGAAAGAGCTACTTCAATCACACAGAGGTTCCCAGGCTCAATCCTGGCCACAGGCAGGTTAGACGATGAGTGAACACCAGGAGGCAGAAGCAACGGTGGAGTGATGGGGATGTGCTGATGTTACCACCCAAGAGATCCCTCCAGCTTTCCTCTTAGGGCAACCCATTCCCAGATATACCTTCCCATCATTCAGAGGCAGCAGGTTAACACTGCACATGTGGAGCCTGCTGCTGGATTCCAGCTTTTGGGCCCAGATTTGGGATCCCCAGCCCAGCCACAGTCCATCTTCTCTGCCACTTGGCCCTAACTGAAAGCTTTGCAGAAGAAGCTGTAAGCACTTGACTGTGTGTGTAAAACCACAGCACCAGGTGAAATGTTTTATTTGCTCCCTTAAATCACAGCCCTGCTATTTTACACTGCTCTAAACATGAATGTCTGCCCTCAGCTCTATTATTTCCAGCATTTCACACCCGGAAAATATATTCTGGCAATTTCTCCTAGTTCTGGTTTTTAAGTACAGCGAACAATTACACTCAACTGCGTTCATAAGGCAATGGTAATGAGGCTTGTCGACACACTTTACTGATAGCAGCTGCTGCACATCACATTATCGATCTGTGTGCTACAGAGATAGTGCAAACCTTCTCACTTAAATCTGAGTTTCCTCCTTTGATGTGATCACTACAGTGAGATGTGTGCAAGCCTTTCCCTACTGCTTCTCCTTTCACTGCCACTGAACAAGCTCCCTGGTCCTCCCAGGTGAAGATGCAACCAGGCACAGGCTTCCCACTGAGGTCCACGAATGGTCTCCACCAGTCCTCTGCACTCACCATCCAGCATCCCACCCGTGCTAAGCTGCTGCAACACTGCTGCCACCCTCTGCCCCAGTGATGTGCTGGGAGAGCCATGGACTGCTACGTGGCTCTGCATGCTGCAATCAGCGTGTGTGGGGTTAACTCCCCTACAGCTCATATCCAGGGGTACTGCAGACCTGGTGTGGTTATTTCTCCAGAGCTGAAGCAGCAAGGCAGATCTATTTTGTCTGATCTCCGAGGATACACATCACTCTCTGAGGGACTGTGCATGGCTCTGTGGGGGGACCAGGCAGCCCGATCCTCTGCTCAGCCCAGGACCCATTCGTGCTGGCAGAGGATGTGCCCATATCTCTGGGCCTGTGTTGATAGAATCACTGCTATTCACTGCTCTGATAATATTTACTCACAGGCTGCCACGTGCTTCTTGACAGAGCAAATATTTGTGTGTTACACCCTGGCTGTCCCACTGACTGCAAAGAGCATCATCAGGAGATGGATCAATAGGAAGCTGCACATCTGAGGCCGCTCCTCAACAGCCAGAGCCATGGCAAAGACCAGCAGGTCTTTTTCCACGGTGGTGACAAGGGGGAACATGCCCTGGGACACTCCAGAGCACCCACCCAAGGGAGCCTGAGGTTGCTCCTTGTTGCCACAGGGCTGGTCTCAAACGAAAGGGTGCTGCAGAGATTCCCCCAAATCCAGCCCTGAGTAAAGAGGACGCAACTAATGTCTAGAAATTCCCTTCTGGAAAAGCCCAGCTCCAAGTGGGAGGCTTAGAAAATATTTCTGTCAGCACAAACCATGAAACTTTCTGGGAAAGACTCTTTTTGGAGTCAGGAGATGGCAGGTTTTGGAGAGGTCTCTGCTGAACCCAGCTGTTCCCACCCCTGTGAAATACAGTAACTGGATCCATCCCCTTTCCCCATGGCCGGGAGTGCTCCTGCCCACTCTTGCTCATCCCTGTCCCAGGGGGGTGCAAGCTGCCAGAGATGCCGGATCTGGCCACCGAGGGCTGCCCAATACCAGGTTCCTGCCCACGCCATGTAGGAATGAAAGCCCCAGAGAGGACTCCAACCCAGCCACCCGAGAGTCAAAGCAATTACTGCTCACTAGGAGGTGGATAAACAGGAACTGGTTGAGGAAAAAGGCTGCAGGGGCATGGACCAGCACTGAGGATGGAGGGCACAGGGTGACTGTCTTGTTAGGGGAACAAGGCAAATGTTTTCAGCACCTTAAGGAGGACATTTAATGAGCTGTGCCCTGTGGCAGTGCTGTGCCCCTGTTTGTGTTTCACCCAAGGAAAGGCCAGATAAAGCCATGGTGCTCAAGGACCCAAAGTTTATTCCCCTCGTGTCAATTTGTCTCTATCTCCAGCAGCCCACGCTGTTCTGGTGGGGCTTGACAGTAATAAGCATGTGCTGTAAAAAGAGATCCTCCCAGATGGGATGCACAAGTGTTGGCTGGAAGGAAAGCAGCAGTTGCTGGGGAGTGAGACACATCACCCTGGGTCAGGACAAAGGGCTGATGCACGGAGCGTGCCCTTGCAAAGGAGTCCTATCAAGTCTATTAGAAAATTACCCCTTGCTTGACAGGGCCAGAGCAGCCAGTCGGGATGTGGAAAGGTTTTCCATGAAATATGTGAAATGAAACAGCAAAACTCATAGAGAAATATTCCCACTGTGTCCTTTTTCTTAGATTAAAACCCCAAGTTACAATTTCCTGTTTCTCAGTCAATGTTACAGCTTTCATTCTCCTTATTAAAACCATGACAGCTTCCAAATAAAATACTTTCTGTGACAATCTGCACCACAAAAGAAAGTGGTATTTAACCTAAAAAACTTGAATTACAACTCACCCTTTTTATTTCTGTTCTGTAGAACAAAACCTCAATGTGACCACTGCGGAGAGCTATGAAATCTAGGAAAGGTGGATTCCCATCAAATCCTAAGATCACTGCATTATTGATGTATCACACTCTGCAGGACTTCCCTTCAAAGAGACTGAAAAATGCTGATTATCTACAGCGTTGGTCAACAAACTGTAGTGTGATAGACTGCTTGCTGTGCTGCTCCCATGATAAATAAATAATACTTCATAGCATTGATGAGAACTGGTTAAAACACATAAAATTAAATTAAAAAATCACAGGAGGAACTTACCCATCAACTAAATCTCAGCCTGAGGCAGGAGGTATCGCTATTAATTGTGTTGTTTCAAAGGCAGCTGCAGTGGGATGGTGAAGATTTAATACTCTCCATCTGCAGCTCGATACAGCACACACTGAAGCCAATGGCAAAGCCCTTTGACTTTCAGGGTGTAGGATCAGTGATTACATGTTTCTGTGGACCCTTGTATTGGGTGCAGTGGTACACAGGTGATGCGCTGCCCCAGCACTCAGACAGATGCAGAGATGGCCTGAAGGATCATGGAAACGGAGCCCAAAGAGGCCTGTAAAACTGATCAGTGAGCAAAAGAAATGCTGGTGTACACCCTATGAGCAACCTCTCCTTCCATCACACATTTCATCTCTTTGAAGAGTGCTCAGTGGCATCTCCCAGTGTTGGCTATGGCACAGAACCATATGCAGGGCTATAGCTTTGTCATTTCCTATTGTGCTCCAACACCACCACTCATTTAACAGTTACAAGCTTCTAGACCTGCAGCAGCCTCAGAGGCCAGGGGACACCACTCCAGAGACCCCAGGAGAGCTGCAGGGGTTTAGGCAGGGTGGATCTATCTTTCTCATGATGCAAAGCCTTTAGCAACTGACACCAGCTGAAGAGGGGCTTCTAGCCTAGCACCACCTTAATTTTCACCAGGAGAGGTGATGGTTGACATCCAACCTCCTGTTGCATTTAGTGAACCACAGGAAAGAACGTCTGTACTGCAGTGAGATGCAGCTCAGGCAGGAGATGCAGGCAGGACACTGCCGTATCCACATGGCACATGCAGACACCCTTAGTATGGAGACACAAGGAGGCAACGTGCTCTAGAAGGAAAAGCAGTCACAAGACACCAGCTTCTATTCACGTACACCTTTTCCTCAGCTTGCTTCCCCACATTCCCTCATTTCACTGCTGTGCTCCTACATTCATCCCTTGGCCATGCTCTTACATTCATCCCCTCAGCATCATCCTCCTCCTCCTCCTCACCAACGGAAAATGATGACACTGGGCAGCCCCGTTTCCTTCTCCGCAAAGAAATCCCACGCCAAATACTGAGATTCATCAAATTAGTCAGAGCAAAGCCCTTTCTTAGGCTAAATGTTGATTTTTAATCTCCAGGGACTTTTGCCACCTGGAGCATAAGCTTCATTCTAATTAATGTTGTTAACAACACTTTCTGCACTAGCAAGCTTTCAGTGGGGTTTTACCAAGGGCTTTGTCAGAAAGACACCAGCCTCATGTTACCTTCCTTGGGGAAGCTATTTTAGAGGGCAGAGACCACATGCCTGTTTGTTCCATGGCACTGGGGCACCTGGACAAAGGCAGTTCTGCTCCAGAGACCTCATCTTCCTCCAGTGCCTTCAGTGGGCATTCCAGCTTCCATGTACTGGCTTTGACTATCCCCACAGGATTGGACTAAATGACCTTTGAAGGTCCCTTCCAACCCAAACTATTCTATGATTCTATGACCTGCATTAGGCAAAGGCAGTTTCTTGGGAAATCCATGCAAGACGGGAGGAATCACTGCTTTCACTTATATGCCAGAGACACATCCGGTATAAGCAGGTCAGCTTTTGACATGTATTTTTCAAGAGAGATGGATCCCAACTTACTGTTTGCAACCAGAAAGTTCAGACCAGGGAGCTCACCCCACATTTCAGAGGGTAATGCAAAGTAAGGTCAGGCCACCACAGCTAGGAGGTACTCTGAAACCCCCAAAGCTCTCCCTTCTCTCTCTGTCCATCCCACCACAAGCCCACCAGAGCCAGTGCATCTCCCACTCCACTGAGAACAATCCCTTGGACAGAGCTACTTGTTAGTTTGAAGTTTTATAGACTATAGATCTGTTTCTTTCCCATCTCTGAACTTTGCTGACTCAAAGGAAAGCGATCTTTAACAATCCCCTAGAGAGCTGTATTTTCCTTACCTAAGTGCACACAAATTGCAACCTACAACCAATTAAACAGACAGTTTCTGGGTTATTTTTCACAACGAACGTAATTTGTAATTCCAAAGTGTCAATAAAGAGTTTCTTCAGTTTTATATTCCATAGGATTTGCAACTCAGCTTCGTCATTTTGGAGTCAATAATTCAAAAAAAGGCCATTAGGGTATTAATCGAGAATCACCAAGTTACTTTATGCAACATGTTGCATATTTATCCACTGCACACATCCTATCTGCTCATACAACACTGGATGTTCCATCATTGCAGCCAGAGCTTTGAAAGTGACACATCTCTCCCTGCCCAGCCCTCCATCCCAGCCTTGCCTCTGGCTTCAAACACTCAGACAAGTGACAGATCTGGTACAGGGGGAGGTAATGATGAATCATGGAGGGATGAGCAGGATTTATGTTGAACTAAGCTGTGCTTGCTTATTGGAGCAGGGTGGGAAAATCCAGCTGGTTCACTATGGAGGATTTCAGTGAGAAAAGAAGGAAAGAATTGTCTAAAAATGTTCTGGTCCACAATAACCACAAGTTTCAATTTATAAATGACACTTTTTGTCTCCTGCCTATTGTTCTGCATTATTTTTAGAACTGACAAATAGAACAAGCCCAACAGGAAATAGATTCTTGGTATTATAAAAACCCCCAGTAACCTGGTTACCAGCCCAAACCTCACTTCCATGCATCCCTACCACTGCCTGCCTTCCCTGGAAGAGGGTCTGGATATGAGATCCTCAAGCCAAGCAGAGCCCCCAAGCTCTGGGGAAGCGCAGGACCTCATAATCCCTATGACCACATCTGCCCATGGTCTTGTCTTGCACCAGGAAAGGGAGAAGATGGGTACGGAAGAGGAATATTGAAGGGGATAAGGCTGCTAGTTACCGAGTGTCCCCGGTTCTGCAGACACAACCCAAAGGGGACAGCCGTGAATGGCCATCTCAGCCATGTTCCCTCCACGTGCTTCTGCAACTGTCTTGCAACCTGGCATTTTCAGAAATGGGATGTTATTCTCTTCACACTAATATCCAAATTCATAGGAGGCATTAGTGATTTAGTGATGTGACAGATTCTTTGCAAATTCAAACATGAAGCCAGGAAAGCAGCGTGCACACACATGCCCAGGCATAAAGGTAACGCACTCTGCTTTCCAAACCTCTCTGTTGGAGGTGCATTTCTGATATCAGAATGAATATTTCTGATATCGGAGTGCTAATACAGTGCAGCTTTAGATGGACTGACAGCACACCACCTGCAGTATTAAGACGGCCATCAGCTGTCTCATCACACAAAGAGAAGCATCTCTATAAAAACCTAATACCATGCAAGCTTGCAAGTTTGCTGTTAATGCCAAAGCTGAAGAAGAAAATACAAACCAGCTGAATGCAGGTGGATGTTCGTCCAGTTTAGCAATGCTCCTGCCTGAGAATGAGCTCCAATGCACCAATGAAGGAACTCTGTCACTGTGGTAGTGAACACAGCTATTACAAAAGATGAAGGCAAAGAAGCCCAAAACATGCCCTAGGGACTAACACGCTATTGTAGACATCATAGAAATACTTCTGTAAGCAAAACTGGGTTAGGTAGACCACAGGGATTGAGGAGCACAGAAAGGCAGGCATATGTGAGAAGGGCTGGGCACTGACTACATGAGAATCCAGTCTGTGGTGCAGCAGGAAGCATCCTATTTTTGTAGCACAAGGCAACGTCTGGTGATGATGATGTACCCCCTGCACTTCTTCAGCCCCACTGCCATCCTTGGGGCTGCTGCAGCAAATCAGTCCCAGGAGAGGCTTTTGTGGTGGAGGGACTTTGGGATGAACCATCAGGGCGCTCCCTGCTTCCGCACAGCTCACATAAGGAGAGCTCACGGGAAGCACCAGAGGCAGGAGCTATGTCTCTACTCTGTCTTGCCTTCATGAAAGGTTTCCAGTGCAGACATCATGACGCTGGCCACTGTGTCCTGCATTTGAGGTGTTGTGCCTGGCCTGCTGTGCTCTCAGGCAGTGCTGCCTCAAGGAGGTGCTCTACAGCCTGCAGGTAGACCTGACACCGGCCAGGTCCCTGCCTGCAATAGGTGTGACCTCTCTCAGGATGCCATCGATAGGAGCCTCAAAGGCAGGACTGAAAGGACATACAAAGGGCAAACAGGACAGCAAGTGCCTGGCAGAGCCGCTCCTGGGGCTTTGTTTTCTCTTGCAACTGAATTAGATAAGAGATGGTGAAAGATTTTCATGCCACATGCAGCTCTGTGATGGAGCTTCTGATCTATGGATTACAGCTTACCGAGGAGAGAGCTCTGTAGAAAAATGCTTATGAGGAAGAAATGCCACCAATGTAAAGAGCAGTTCAGGGAACCACTTTCTGGGGTCATTTTTCTTAGCAAAACCACCCCATAAAGTCATAGAAAGATTCTTAATGGCTCACCAGGGACTCAGCAGCAGGACAACTCCAGTGTACTCATCCTGTGAGGTTTGCCCTAACCCTGCTCACAGCACTTGCTTTGAGGCAAACAGGGCTGAGCTTGCTTTCAGCTACTTCTCCAAAGAAATAAAACCAATGCTGTGTGGTTTTACTTCCTAGGTCCACTATAACTAGTCAGATGGCTCCAATGTTTGGGCTTGTGCCATGAATTAGTCCAGGACATTTTGACCAGCCAGACATGCCCCTGACCTTCAGCTTTTGTACTAATAAAGTGAATAGAAACTCACGTGCCAGATACCAAGCCTGACAGATGACCAGCCTTCCCCTCTGATTAAAACATTTACCACTGACTTATCCCCATCCACAAGCAACCGGTACGCATCTGTGACTGCAGGGCAAAGCAAGCAGCACTCCTGAAAAGCCAAGCAGTTCATTGCAATGTAGCCACCAACATCTTCTGAGCCTCATTTGGAAAATCCTGGTGCAACAACTGTGGGTTAAATGTTAAACTAGATTGATTCTACACAAAGTTAGGCTCTTTTCATAACCCATTGGTTGGGAAATCCTTTTAAAGCCAATGGGAACTGCCAAGGTGCACTGGCTGGGAGTGAGCCACTAAACCCCCTTTCCCGTATCAAGGATGCCCATGAGCCATACCCACAGGATGCAGATGCCTGCAGGAGCTCCCTCACAGCAGAGTCCTGAAGCCAAAAATCAGAGAACCCCCAAATCTCACATTGCTTATCAAACTTTCACCCCTCTTATGCACTGTTTTTCCAGATCACCAAGACTTGAACCCCCAGGCCCACAAATGCCATCATTTATACTCTGAGGGATGAGGAAAAGCTCACTGAAAGACTTAGCCATTCCTTGTTATAAACTTCCTGTGCCCTTATACACTTTTTCCCCAAACTACAAAACAGCATCCCATGCTTTCATGATGCTGCAGGTTTCATGTGCCACAAAGAAGCTTCCGTGTGTGTTCCCCGTTTCTGCATGGCTTTGACTTACAGCATCCCTTAATCACCCGTTCTTGTTTACAACATACAGAGGAAAAGCTCCAGCGCAGCTTTCCACCCCCTGCAAATACAGATATTGCTGTTTATTTATAGCTCCTGATTTGCAGAGAGCCTATGGAGACAAGAAGAGATGTCACTCACAGGGGAAGGCAGATGTATTGAATCAACCACCACAAAAGAACCATGGTTCAGAATCGCAGGTAAATTATTGAAGCAGTTACGCATCCCTGTCTGTCAGTTCCTGCCTCAATACAAACTTCACAAAAAAATGAAGCAAAAGCCCCTTTTCTCTAGACCTAACAATAAAACACAGGCCTATTTTCCAGTTTTTAAGCTTGTCCAAGTTGCAGCGACAAAGGGAACTGTGTCTGTTTCTATTTCCTTAGCTATTTAGGCACATCTAAGTTTTAATCTCAATTCCCATCTAATGGATACAGTCATACCACTGAACAACACCAAAATGGTCTTCATTATCTTTAAAAGTTTCATTTTATACGTCAGGAAAACACTTCTCCCAACCCAAACTGCATAAAGCACTATATGGGTAGGGTGGGGAGAGCCCTTCCTACATTGCAAAAACGCTATTTCTGTGCCTGCAGATGTAAAGCAACAGAGGTAGAAGGAAGCTGGTCTGCTTTCCCATGCAATTCTATCAATTGTTAAAGACGGGCAGGGAGAGATTCTTCATTTGGAAAAAGGGTCAGCACTTCACAGACACCTACAGAGCTCCCTGAAAGTATCAGGAAAGTGACCTTCAGAGTTTATAGGATGATCCTATCTGTGACATCAAGCTTGAATGAAGAAGGGAGAATGGAAAATAGGAAGAACTAAAGAGAAAAAGAGAATAAAGCAGTTATTAGAATAAAATCAACGAAGTAAACTGGTCCAACTAAGGGCTGAGGCATTTAACTTGGAGGGAGGAAGGTATGCCTTAGGCTGGAGCTGAATTCCTACTTTTCAGGACCCATCCTACACGTGCCTGCTGAATGCAGCAGCCAGCTCTACCTGGGGCACAGACAATTTCCATGTTAAAGCTCCATTTTCTTTCCTAGCAAAATAGAACCGTGCCAATGCCTCACTGCAGAGTTACAAGTATTTATAACCAACCCACCAATGAAACCAGCAAGGTTCAATTAGTTTCTCAGGAACTAATTGGTCCTTGGTGGGGACCTTGCAGGAACTTTCTTCACCAGGGTCCATGCTGGGCAGGCCACACACTCCATGCCCTGGAGCTCAGCCATCCTCTGCTGCCTACCTGAGATCTTCTAGACATGGCCCTTGCAGTGCCCTTTGTATTTCCCCATTTTCCACATGATGCTAATATCCCAGGGCTGATACACTCCACTGCTTACCAATGTGATGGCCTAAGAGACAGGAGATAAACCCAAACATGTCCTTTGCTAGAGACAAACTCACCCTTTATATGCTCAGGTCCTTCATATGGACATAACTGGTTCAGTTACACAATGTCCCATGAAATGGACACCATGTATACAAGCACAGACCTAACCAGAACATTTTTAGCATGGACAGCACAGGGAACTATGTAGATAATCCCGATTTGGAGCCACAGCATGCTGATGCCCTATGCTTGTTCTACAGGAAAGCAGGTAATAGCTCTGCATCCTGCCCTGCTGCGTGTCCTCCCACCTCTGACCCTCTCCCACTTTTGGGCTCCCTCTTCCTGAGCCTGTGGACAACCGGCTCTTGTGAGCTGAGCTGTGGCAGCTGAGACAGAAGAGTCATTGATATCCTCTCTTCTTCCGCAGTATCCTCACTGTCTCAATGTGGAGCAGGAAAATCTCTGTCACAGAGAGCTGGGCTGTGAGCAGCCAAGTCTCTCCGAGCAGGAATAGCTGCACTTCCTCATCTCCAGGATAACAGCAGGAATAAAGAGCTGCTGAGAGCACAAACTTCTCTCCTTGGTCAGGGATGAAACCCAGTGAAGTCTGACCCCACAAGTCCATCCCTGCCCCTGGGGGTGACTGCCTGCCTGTAGGTAACTCCACAGAGAAACTACATCAGATTATGGCCATCAAACCTCTTACATTGGGAGGAGGCTCACTGGAAAAGGACCTTTTCCTTATCGCAGCAACTTGGACAGAGATTACCCAGAGTTAATTTTGAGATGCTTGGAGGTTGGGGTGGAAGCTGAGCACAAGCAATGGATGATGGGGACTCAACAAACAGCAATCTTAGCCCTGCTGTGACAGGAATTGCAGGGCAGCAAGGTCACTAGTGGGGGGAGGAATTCAGCTGAGCAATTTGGAGGGGAAGGGAAGAGTAGGAGATGATGCTGGCAAACACAGGGTGAAAACAAACTGGAGAAATCAATAAAGGGAAAGGACAGAGGGGGGCGATGGGACATGGGAAGAAATAAATTAAAGGCTGGCCCAGGTGCTATGATGGCTAGTGAGCAATAAATTAAATAAAAGAGGGCAACAGGGACAAGCAAAGTAGTGTGAAAAATCAATTAAAAGGAAGGGAGGCATAACCAAGGCATAAACCATGGGTGCTGGCGGAAGGACTAGAGGGTTTAGGCAATGGAGAGGCTTTGGAAAGCGTAATAACAGCCAAGGCAGAGGCTGTAAAGGCTGTGACCATGTGCATGGGTCAGATAAACAATGCAGATGCATTTTCAAGACTATGAGAAGCAGAAAACGATTGAAGAAGAAAGCAAGCATCTGTCAGGAGGCAGTGGCGAGAGGTTACTTGTGCAGAGGTGCTGGTAATGCCCAGTTCCACTCCTTGGCTTTTGCAGCCGAAGTGCAGCAGAGTGTTGAGTCCCCCCATCTGCCTGTACGAGGTCTTCTGCTGACCCCTTCTGTTCCCACAGAGAGGGCAGGTGCTGCCTGCAGGATGGAGCATTCAAAATGGGTTATTTTAGGTGGGTATCTTAAACATGCCTGCTGAGACACAAGGAAAGGGGTGAGCAGGACTCCTCCCGGTTCTCAAAAATGAAACCACAGATGCCCTGTAGTCGTCTAAAGTTATCCCCTGGCTCCCACATCTCAGCCACTGCAGTTCAGTCCATGCCCTGGTGTGGATGAACCCTGCTCTCTTTGTTAGGTGCAGGCATACTTGGGTGATGGGCACAGGATCTTGGCCTCAGGGCATTTGACCTATGTGGCAAGCACAGACTTACATCCAAGTTCCTGCTGGGTCCATTTTCCACTGGGGACTTGAATGCCAGGTCTCAGACTGCACAGGGGAGTATCTTGCTTGCCCTGAGCATTATCCTGGGGTAAGCCCCCTTACCCTTTCACACTGAAGCTGTTCCATTTTGAACAAGGCAATGACATGCACTGGGAGAACCAGAGATGGAGAAGGGAGTGGATGGAGACAGGTGAACTCTGCAGCCTGGTAAGTCAGGCACCTCACTCGAGCACCAGGGAACCTGGACTCCCCTGAGGTCCTGTTTCTGCTCACCTTTGTGAGACAGGAGCGAAGCAGCTCTCTGTTGGCTCCTGGCTCAACCCCTGCCTCAAGGTACCAAAGCTCTTGTGCAGTGGAGACCTTAAGGCTGCAACCCCCTGCGGTCCATTGCCTGCTTCCTGGCCTCAGGTGCATCAGGGAGGCAGAAATTAGACATGGGCTGGAGCCTCTGGCTTCAAATGTATCTGTCCTTCCAGCCCAGTATGCTGGTGCACCCACGGGGCTGCCCAAGACCACAGAAGCCTCCTCCAGTCTCCACAGCAGTATGAGCAATGAGCTTTGTGAGCTGCTACTGCCCATCACTGTGAAGCTGCCTGTATCAGTATTTCATTAGAGGATTGTTAATTGTGCTGAAGTGCAGGTGGTGCTTTGCTTTTGGGGGTTTCTCCTGAGGAGCAGGGATGCAATTTTTGTCAGAGCCAGAGTGTCTGGGGGCAGGTGTGGGGGAAATCATTACATGAATATTTTCAGGCCCCTCAAATCACAGGAGAAAAGAAAGAATTGGACAAATCTGGATCACATCTTCCTTTAAAACAGCATTCTTTGAAATGAACAGGAAGCCTCAGTGCTCAGAGACAGCTAAGAAGATTATAAGCAGAAGGTATCTATGCCAAGGAGAGAAGAAATAATAAAGGCATTCAAAGCTATGACAAGCAAATGAAAAAAAGTAATAAAGCAGACTTCTTGGATGTGCTGGGAGAGGTACAAGCAAGATCAACACACTGACAACAGCAGCCAAAGTTGGACAAGGAATAGACTCAGAGCATCACCATGGGGCTGAGCCACTCCACCCAGCAGACAGCACAGGGACTTCCATGGGTCTCAGTGGCCACCCATCAGGCACTTCAGTGAATGCTTGTAAGGGAAGTAGGACAAGAAATAAGAGACAATTAACCCCATTAGAGAAAGCTAAATGGGCTCCCTAACCTCCTTCTGCCTCACAAACTTCTCTCTGGGTCTGTTTGAACCCAGCTATAGATAAAAAGGCAATAGGGCATTGTACCCTCTGCATAATCAGAAGCAGGTAAGGTCTCAGGGTGGCTGTAACGTAAACAGAGGAGGAAAAGGGTGTGTTTCCACTGCTTTTTAACATACCAGAGCAGGCACACACAGGTATTAGGGCTCAGCCTCACAAAATACCAGTTTGAGTTCAGCATGGTGTGGAGATAGGTTCTGATCACAGGAGCCTGTGCTGGATCCAGAGCTGAGAATGCTGCGCCTGAGACCCCGCTCCAGAGACACTGCCTGCCCTTGTCTTAAAAGGAATGAACCTTGGCTGCAAACACAGACCCTGGAGCCATCTCCCACCTCTTGCAGCACTCTTGCCAGTTTTGCTACTGAGATGCAGACGGAGATTTGGTGCACAACCAAAAGCTGCCTTGCTCTTTAACACAAAGGCACAAGAAAATGAGTGAGAGCTGTGGGGTTATGGCAAGGCGATGGCTCACCACTCCCCAGCGCATCACTTGCAGCCCATCATTTGGCCACCAACACACAGTGGGTGCCAGCACACAGTCACTCAGTGCAGCTTGGATCCTGGTGACTTGTTTGGCTGCTTTCAGACAAGACTCCTGCACCCGTGTGCCTGGACTCTGCTGCTGATGTATCTCCTAAACCCATATTACATGACACTGCATGTCCCCGAAGTCACACGTGAGGCAGATCTGCTGAGCAGAACAAGGTTCCCTTCAGAAGTTATTCCTCTGAATATAATCACATATAAGGCTTTTGCCTGCTAAAACACTAATTCCTAACCCTCCCAACTACAAAGAGTTGTTGTTCAAGGGTATGGTGTTAACAACACACCGAATTCACCCAGTTTCAGAGAGGCCTGAGACTGCCCTGCATACAGCACCTTTAAAGGAGAAAGCTGTTATTCAGGAAGAGTCTTCTGCATATCCTGGTTTTGGATGTGTTGGAAGAAATTCAAATATGACAGACACATCCACCCCATGGCCAATCACACTGAGGTGGGCAGTGCAGGGATCACTGACACCAACAACCCTTTTCAGGCTTCCTAACACCACTGCTCCAAGCTATTGTGCCACTGCCTGGGGGAACCCCAGAGACACCCCAGGTTCAGTTTTGTGCTTAAAGTAACCCAGGCATGTGTTTCATCTGCAATCACAGCCTGCAGGAAATGAGATAAGGTGAATGGAGAGGAGGAGATTACCCACGGGAGGTGAGCAGGGCACAGGTACCATGCCCTGGTTCCCAAACAGCTTGGCAAAACCAAGCTTTTAGGGTAAGATGCAGAGGACTGAAATCAGGTTTGATTATAAGGCTTTCCCCTAGCATACAGAAAAAGACCGAGCAAGATACCAAGGCTGCCATCGTCCCTATTTGTCCCTCTCCCCTGAAGAACCCACAACCAAGAGCTTGCCCCTACAGAGTTCGTCTACCAGAAGGAAGCTGGGGACCCAGCTCCAAGGATACCCAGCACATCCCGAGCTCACCTTCACTGACCCATTGACCCTGGGTTTTTTTAGTTGAACCCTCAGAAAGAAAACCAAAAAGAGAGTCTTTCAAAAGAATAAAACCCCCGAATCCCTATCTCACACATCATGAACACAGGGTACGTGGCAACCAGCATCACAGACTGGTTTCAGTTGGAAATGACCTTAAAGATCACCCAGTTCCAAACCCCTGCCACAGGCAGGGGCACCTTCTGCTAGACATCCGCTAGATGTTACGGCACACTGGGAAAGGACCCCAGCACAACCTCTGCAGCCAGCACAAAGGCCCATACATTAACACTATGTCTTTCTGTCACACCGCTGCCAGGGAAAGGTCAGTGCCTCACAGAAGCAGCACAGATGATAATGAAATGCTACAGAAGGGGAATGGCAAAATAAGCAACTTTTGGGCTCATTTCCTGAAATCTCCAATTGAAGCCAAGCTAGAAGCAAATCTCAAGTCTGGCTTTCTGCTGTGGAAGGAATGTGGCTATCTGCCCGTTTGTCTTTTCTGCATTTCTTGCTAACCCTTATTTCTCTCCTTTAAAAAAACATAAACGTTCCATGCTCTCATGTCATATTTGATGCATCTGACAAGGTCAGAGCCTTCATACCTCATCAAGCACGCGCCAATACAGCCTTGCATAGGGAAGTCAAGAAGAGATGTGCAACCAGAGATCTATTTTTGTATTTTCATTTTACAGCATCCCCTTGACTCCTGTTTTCTGACTCACCTTCCAGCTCGGGTACTCAAAGATGCAGCCAAAAAGCTACATCTGGTTAGGAGAGGACAGAGTGAACAAGTACCACTGAGATACTCACTCATCTCCTGTCCCCAGTGCCTGGGCACCCCATGGACTAATGTTTTCATGGTTATAACATCAGTTCTTGAGCAGAAAGACCTTTCCCTTTTGGAGGCTGAGCAGTGAGAAATTCAGGCCCTGCTCCTCAACACTGCCTTCATGGCTGAAGCCCAGGCCACTGGCCAGAGAACGTGGGAAAACTGTGATGGAGATCTTGAGCCCTGAGGCAGACACTGAGACACATCTCCATCCAGCATTAAATCCTGTCCCCTGGCCATTCTCTCCACAATACACAATTACTGCTTGAGTGGGCAGCAACTGGTTCATGACAGGAAACGCAGAAACCACCTCGTGGGTGATGGGGAAAACAAACCAAAATGGTGAGGACCTGGAGTTTCAGAAGGAGGTGAGAAGAACCCATCCCTAGTCCTGATGGCCATCAGCTTGTGCCTCTAAGAAGCATTTAAGGTGATAATAAATGCAACCCACTGCACTCCAAGCCTGTAAGCACCCCGTGAGGTCTTCACAAACTCACTCCAGCAATGAACGCATATACACAGCCAGGGATACAGCTATGACAGACAATGAACACCTGGGTCAGCTCTGAACTTCCCTCTGGAGCAAAGCAGAAACTTCTAAGGTTCCATTCTGCAAACATAAAGCTTGAGCAGAGGCATTATCCTCAACTATAGCAGAAGAAAAGACTCGTATGATCATCTGTCAGCTAGTGCACTGTCTTAATCTGAATTAACCTTCAAGTCTTCTGAGAAACCGGTCATTTCAAGAAGCAAATGCAGAAATTAAAACCGCAAAAATCCTCAAATCAGATCATTTAAATTGAGATGTCATTTTGATAGGCTCAAGTTTTGCAGAAAACTTCCTTCTCACATACAGTATTCAGTATGACTTGCCTGCTCAGCTCTTAAAAGAATTAAACGTCATGGTTTATAACAGGAAACCAGATCAGATCTAGAAATTAAGTGTTGTCTCAGGAAGGTGTTATTAACCCATGGCTTGCTTTCAGCAGAAGAGTTTTGACTGAATTTATAGGTTTTGGATTAGACATATGTTTGAGTCTTTTCGGCTTGTGAGGTTTTAAATCCCAAACCAGGCACAGGGCAATCCACTGGATCATGTATGCTGTGTGAAGGCAGGTCTGATTTTCTGTTCAGCCTTACTGTCCTTAAATAACAGCAAATGCTCTGCTCTTCTCATCCAGCAAGGAATGACTGAGCTACATAACCTTCTGCTTGCAGATGCACAACCCGTGCAGGGGGTTGGAACTACATGAGCTTTAAGGTCGCTTCCAGCCCAGTTCAGTGTGTCAGCACTTGGCTCTCACTGGAAAACCTGATCCTTTATTGGAACTGCCGGGTTCCCACTCAAAGCCAGCTAAGCTCAGCTCCGCATAGGCACAACAGACATGGGGGCAAAGGCAGGGGATGGCTCCATCAGAGAACACTTCAGAGCTGGCTGACACCAGGGTCTGAGCCTGCAAACCACAGACCTGGTGTTTGCAACTGCAATCATCTTCAATCAAAACAACCCCTAACACACTCTGCTTTCAAAACAAACCTGAGTGCCAAGGACATGGATTTCCTAGTTCAAAATTCACCTGCTTCCCTGCAGCTAGCAGTCAGAGACCATGGTCTCCACATGAGGAGAGTGCTCCTTTCACCTTGTGTTTCCTAGGCAAGCATGAACCTACTCCAGACAAAACCTGCTCCAGATGAACCAGCTGCCTGGGAACATCCCCTTGCCAAGTGCTTATACGTATTGTACAAACAATTAGATTACTTCCAGCACAGACATGTGGGCAATCCTTCTAGAGAGTCTACTTAGAAAGGATTTTAAACTGGGTCTTTGCATTTATTTACTGTAGATAAAGATCAGTGAGCATTAGCCACTAAAGACAAGTGAATTTTGCTGTGTTCTTCTAAATACTTTAATTTCACAAAGTCACAGTCAGAAATATGTGGACTTGGTAGCAGGGCTCAGAAAGCAAAGTGCACTGCAGCCCGCTCTGAACTGTTGGGTATTTAGCTTCACCTGGTCCTCTCCTGTAATTCCTGTGCTGGGAAGGGATGCTGCTGCTGAGATACTGCATTCCATAATCTTCCAAAGAGAAGAGAAATTAAGAGCTTGTGCATGCACACATCAGAATCCCCACTGCAGAAACCCTGCCATCTAATTGCCTACAGAGAAATAAATTCTTTATATTACAAAAAAGGAAAACAAGCCACAAAGGGCAAAGCCAGCCTGCACCAGCCACACACTACCTGCCCACTCTTGTAGAAATGTTATTGCTGTAAAGTGAGCGTTGCAAACAGGAGAGCCAGCAGTCAACAGGAGGTTACCCCTGCTCTCATGGCTTTGCACACTGCTGCTCCTAAAGGGCTGAGGTTGTTTTCTGATGGTTTGTGACACCTCGAAGCCTCTGGAATGAATTACAACTTTATAGTGAGATACATGGGTTCTCCTACAGCACGTTCATTTCCTTGACAAAGGGATCCCAGGCATAGAGAGGCTTGTTTAGAGCCGATGAACCCTGCGAAGGCACCATTCATATCCTGCAGCCTCCTCCACACCGGCTATTGCAGCCCTTACCCAGAGCCTGCACCTACAGCATCCACTGGGCCCCGACACCTGCACCCTCCTCCTGACCTGCACAGTCTTTTCTAAGTTAAGCAGACCTGTTACATCGCTTCCTTCCTTGGCTCGCAGGGTTCTAAGAAGATCACTACCAGATCGTAGCTTAAAGGGCTACAGAGTGCCATCCTAATCCTGGAAGGACAGGAACTGCTGGAGCTGATAAATGACCGGAGCAAGCGATTACAGCCTGGCTTTATGTGTGATAAGACACTGCAATGGCACACTCCAACACCATGCCTTTTCTAAGACAGACAAGTTCACCTATCCAGTTTTTCTTGAGCTACCTAGGATGCTCCATGTCCTCCTCTCACTATGAGACACTTCGAACCCTGTGTGGATGGACTCAATCACGGGTATTTCTGTGACCTTCCCTGCATTGCTGCAATAATGAGCATTTTCATCAGCCTTCCCAGCTCTCCAGAGCTACTCTCAGGGCTCTTTTCCAACTGCCTCAATGACAGGTATTTTCAGAGCTTTTCCTGCATCCCCCAAGGAATGGGTAGTTTCACAGCCCCCTCTGAACTAGCCTTTATTCTGTGCACTGCCACTGGCTGGAGGGAGAAGTGGAAAGTAAAAAGGCAAATAATCAAGCAGCAGCACTCAAGAGTTCAGGAGTCTTGTGAGAGTGAAGAGCTCATGCACTGAAGAAGTTGCTGCAGTTCAAACCCTGCAGTCTGTGCACACACCTTCTTCCACTTACAGTAAACACCCTGTACAAAACAAGGCTCCATAATGCAGAGCACTGTTAAATATGCCAACAGCCAAACCAAAACTTTTAGAAACATCTGCTAGTGTTCCTCCTTTTTAAATGTTTTGAATATTAATAAAATAAGGTAATTCTTCAATGCTACTGAATCCCATAATTTTATTTGCTGAGTTAAATCCTGGTCTGTGGAATTAGGGCACAGGAGTTCTCTTATTCATGCAGAAAACAGCTTTTAGTCAGCTAATTTGTTTAGCATATCTGTATGTCAGAAGCTTTAAGTCCTACTTTATGTCAAGATACTCTCACCACTGCTAAGGAAGGTACATTATACTAGAAGCAGAAAATGATTTTAGACAAATCATAAGCAGACACAAGTTCCCTTTCTCCTTCATCTGCCTGGTCTAGGCTTCAGAAAGTTCAGGTCAATCTTTTCCCCTCTGTTATTCAGAGTTTCCTGGATTAGATTTCCAAATAGGGCAAGAAATGTAAAACTCTTGGACCCTATTTACTGTATGTGCCATCTGCTGGGGTCCACCAAGCAACAGCAGAGCTCATGCCTGTATGATTACAAGTTTTATCTGATCACAGTTGGGTTTTCTCGCTCCTATGTAAGTTCCCAAGGAAAAAAATCAACCATGGTACCAATCAAAACCCATGTGTTACACCAGGACTACAAACCCTGCTCAACTGGAAACTGAGGACTTCCTTTTATCTCTCTGGAGGGGAAGTCCACTGTTGAAAACATCACACTGCTCCATCCTCATGTCATGAATTGTGCATAGGACAAGTACTCATTCACCCTCTGCGGAAGCAAACTCTAAGTTTTATTCATCTTGAGTCCATTCTCACTGAAACAAAATTCCCACAGAACCAGGCTCCCAGCTCAGGTCTTCACTGCCTTCATTGCTCAGCAAGCACAGCAAGTTTCTAATAGCCACGGTGATTCCCGCACCAGAATTTCCCATCACTTAGGTCATGCTGTCACTGGACATGATCCCTAAACCCTCTCCCATCCCTCAACAAAACCTTTTCTTCCAAGAGCTCCTTTCAGCTCAGGCTTCCTGCGTGCTTTCTCCAGCCCGTCTGCAAGAGGATGCTCAGTTACCCTGTGCACAGGCAGCACCAGGGCTGTGATCAAACTCAGGGCACCTCTTTCACCACCACACCAGCTCTGCAAGGTTTGAGTCTGCCCCAAGCACAGTGTCCCCATGCACAGCACTTCTCCCCAATTGCTCTTTGCAGCCTCTTGCTCTGGTGTGTGCATCAGGGAAGTCAAGAGCAGAGCCCATCTCTGCATTACCCAGAGCTCACATTCATAGTCATGTTCAGTCACAGCAAACCAAAACTTACAACTTGTAGAAGAAATACAAGCAATAAATCAGAAATGAAAACATGCTGAAACCACCATGCCCAAAACACTCACAATCTGCTCATCAGGGTGTAATTAAAGCAATCCTGTTTCTGTTGCCAATAGCACACAAGGGAATGGCAGATTGTCAGCACATCCATCAACCTCTGGCTCCTTGAACTTGGCTTACATCAGGCCAAGATGAGGCCACTTTCAGCACACTCTAAGAGAGAACACCTTCAGCCTGAACACAGCATGAAGCCCGCTCCTCCAATTCAGCATCTCAAGCAAGGTGCCCTTGCTGCCCTTAATCTCACCGCTGAGTCGTGCCTTGCACAACAGAACAGAAGGGAATTACAGGGATCTCTCCTGCCATTCCTCATGTCTAAAGGCACCTCGAGACACAGTTACTCACCGGGACTGGTGTGGGCACTTGGGGTCTGTCAGTCCTTCCCGTCACTGGTCTGGGAGCAGGCGCAGCACCCCTCTATGGTCTCAGCTTCACCCTGCAAGAATCAGGACACAGAGGTTTTGGTGCCAGTGGTGGTAAGCAGATAATCCAGTACTTTCTAACCTGCAGCAGGGAAGGGTGCGCTGTACTGGAAAGACAAGCTGCCGGCTGGTTGTCTGCAAGGATCAGACCAAGGCTTTCTGAGCTAAGACTCTGAGCTGCTTAGCAAGGAGCTCAACCCAGAGCAGGCAGACAGTTGTGTTCACAGGGCTCAGGATAGCTGCTGAGGAGGTGGTCCAGGTTGGCTCGGTCATGAGAAATCCCACAGGAACTGCTGAACATTGTGTTCATGCTTGCAGAGAACAAGGTATCCAGCAGATAGGAGCAGGTGACAATTACTGGCCATGATGGCTGGGATTTGTTCAGGGAAAACAGGGTTTCTTCAAACTGAAACCCTGAAAACAGGGTTTTCTTCAAGCCACTGTAAAGCAGAACATTTTTCATTGGTTTATTATTTATTTTTTTCTGTTTTGAAAGTGAGAATTTTGGTTTGGGTTAAACAAACTCAAATTGAAACATTTTGTTGATGTTACTGAAATGTTCTGCTTTACATCAATTTCTTTAAGTCCCCCAAGCTGCCAGGATACCTCCTGGGACTTCAGTTTAAGGTGTTTTCCCTTCCCTGCCATAGGCTGAGACAGTCCATAGCTGATGGAAGCTGGATCCAGGTCTCCATACCCCTGCTCCGGTGCCTAAGCCATTAACAAGATCCAGGGATTTAAATCTGTTCCTTAAAATCAGCCTTCTCAGGCTACTGATCTACAACAGAGGCAATAAATCACTGTGAGATTGCTGTTCTGCTTTCTCCAATCTCAAATCTGAGGATTCCCACCCCCTGCCTTCCAAGCAATGTCTCCTGTGTAACCATGGAGCTTATTGAAAGAGCAATACTTTTTCCACCCTGTTCTGTGACCAACCCTGGTATATGTGCTGATACATGCCTGATCCCATGGGGAGGCTGGAGGGGCAGTCAGGGCTCCTGCCAGTCATCATAAACATTAGCGTGAATGGTTACAGTTCAGCCACCCAGCCTGCCAGGAGACACCTCCTTACTTAGAGGCTCAATTCAGTCTCAGCTATGCTGCAGCACTGCAAAAGGTCAAGCCAGAATGGAGCTTTTAATTACAGCAGAGAAAGCACTAAAGAGACAGAAATGAAGCACTGGGTTTCAACCACCAATGAGGTCACGCTATCTAGTGAGCTGAGCAGAGGTGACACAGTGGCTTTCACAGAAGCCTCTGCACATTGATGATCCATTCTGCACAGGGGTTCAAAGCTCTGCATGAAGAGGCCACCACAGTGACAAAGGCTAAAAGCAGGGGACACTGCCTCATGGCCAACACTTACATCATCCAAAACCACAACAGAACGTCCCAGTGCTGTTTCCTCAATTCCTGCCATTTAAATGGACCCATCAGTCAAGTTAATTGAGCTTCTCCAGAGATCTGATAGTATCTCTCAGAAGTTCAACTGGATATCAGAAGTGCTGGAATCAATGACAGCAATGCCATGCGAATGGGCCTTCATGCAAGAGAGAATAACTGAAACTCAAGATCAAACCAAGTCTGAGCAGAGCCCCTTAACATCAGCTCTTAGAGACAGTAAGGGATATGGAAAAGTAAATGGCTTGTGGCCTGCTCTAATCATGCCTGCTGGAGATCCGAGGCTGTAAGCCCACTTATCTTGCTCCTAAAGCCTTCTCCTGATGATAACAACAACTCAAAAGTGTGCAAAGGGAGGGGAAATATGGGTGTGAAGATGGACATAGTGCATCAAAGAGCATCTGAGTCCTACTCTTGAATCCACTGTGCACCTCTTTGAGACCAAGCCCCAAATTAGTGCATCTCCTTGTGTTCCTTGGGATGCTAAACTAGACCTAGGTGAGATCTACAAAGTTGACTGATAGCCTGAAGTGGAAGCTGTACAGGCATTGAAAAACCTCACCATTAGCAAGATCAAGGGAGCTAAAACAGGGAAGTCCACTTCTGTTGCTCTGTAATCCCTCTTTTTCCTTTTGACATGAAAGACCAAACTGTCCTGCTCTCATACTGAGTTCCTCTTTATTGCGTGAGTCCTACCAGACTGAGGCAGCAGTAGCAGCATACTCCAGCCCTTGCAAGGCTGGAGTCAATCACTGGAGTGCACCATGCTGTGATTTTTCTAGAATCACTTCAACCCACAATGCAAAAAGTGAAGGAGGAAGGAGGCAAGTGCCCTGCCAAAACACAACATCTTTCAAACAAAGTAACTGCACTAAAATGTGCTGCTTTATTTGCACTCTGGGCTCCCAAAGCATTTCCCTTCTCTCCCTGAATGATAACAGGCATAAAAATTAAATATAAATTCTCCAACAAAAAGCGAAACACACTGAAGGGTAATAAATCACAGGGGCTGGATGGCATTCAGAGGAAGTTGGGGGAAGGCGTAAAGGATGAAATAGTGCAGATACTGACTAAGATATATCATAGACCCTTAAAAACCCAAAACTCGTCCTCAGGGCAGGGGACTGGACACACTGGGCTGAATGTTGATGAAGCAGCAAAGAAAGCTGCCTGGTGAAGCAGTGGGGTTGGAACATGGTGCTCATGGTCCAGCAGAGCTCAGAGCACAGCAAATGTCACCCCGGCACCACACTTGCAGCCTCCCTGCCATGCAGAGTTGAAGACCTTGACATAAACATCTGATTTCCCCAAAGCCACAGTTCTGCACCAGTTGCTAACAGCCAAGGAGACCTGGAAACAGAAAATCTGTTGTAGGGGTTTCTAACTTATTTTGTACAGAACAGGAGATGTGTCCTTGCTCACCCAAAGGGCCACCACGGATGTTCCCATGGGACTGCTGCCGCTCATCTTTCTCCCCAGGGCCATGTACCAAACTTAGCACCAGTAGTGGGATCCATCAGGGACTCCAGAAAAGGTAGAGGGACCAGCCCAGTGCAGGGACTGGATGCTCTCTCATCTGATAGCCTGAGATTCTAACATCAGCACCTCCAGTAACCAAAACCACTCCCCAAGGCAGCACACAGAAGCACGATACTCTGGAAACACCACACATCAGCACTGATTTTCTTCTAAATCACCTTTAATTTAATTCTGCAGGCACCTCCTACTTCATTAAACTTAAAGATCTTGCTCTCCAGGGGTTTCCTCCTCAACTGGGACAGGAAATGAAGAGTCAGAAAATGCAATTTAATTGGGGATGAGCTTCATCTTTCCACTGCCTGTCATAATTATGTGTCATTTAAAACCAAGCGTGGAGCAGGTGTGAAACAGCACCAGCTCTGTGTGCACGTAGAAAAGGTTGACACCATCAGAATGTCTCAACAAGAATCAGATGGCGCAACTTGAAAACTCTCTTTAGTTGCTTCCTTCCTTTGTTTCCTCAGACTTCTCAGGAAGGATTCCTTTTGGAATGGGAGAGAAGAAATGGCATCATTCAGCAATGAAACACGTTTGTCAAGTTAACACTGAGGGTTTCAGTCAACCTTCTGCCCAGAGCAGAATCAAGGAAGAGCAAGGAGGGCTGTGTATATGGGTTGTGTTGCTTGTTACAAGGGAAGGGAGGCCTGGAGTTCATCCTTTGAGCTGCTAGGGAGTCCCTATGGGATTCAGGGCTGCTTCCCAAACCAGCTTCCACTAGTGAGGCTTTTCCATCTGGGGAAAGCCAAAATCAGAATCATCACTTGTATCCCTCTATGCTGAGATCTTGTTGGTCATGGGCTTTCCATGAGAACTTGGAGCTGCTTGTGCCTCGGCCTCTCTTCTACACAAATCCCCTTCCAAACTCTGCAGGTGGGAATTCCACCGGAGCACTAGGAGAGACCACCATGGAACATGGAGAAACCAAACCGCTCCACCTCAATACAAACACAGAGCAGCCCAGCTCAGAGCATGAGCGTTCCAGGCTCCTCTGTCTGCTTGGCTGGTCTGACAGGACTGCGCACTCCTCCTGAAAATGAGAGGCCTGAAACTCGAGGCAGAGCAGAGATGTCTGCGCTTTGGTGCCTGTCTGGCCCCTATCACTAACACTCGGGATTTAAATAGTTCGTATATTTCTAACAAGTGTCTTTTCCATACTTCCGACCATGGGAGATAAAATAGGGATGAACTCCATTTAACTGATGCACTTTAATTTGTTGCCTGTGGTTGTCAAAGCCCTGCACTTACATTCTGATGCAAATTCACAGCCTTTCAGCTTAAGCAATACGTCAGTTTGGCTTTAGTCTTCGAGTCATCCTTTAATGTCATATTTTCTCTCCAGTGAATCAATATTCAGATCCTCTAATTGGAATTTCTCTGCTCATTCAACCTTGGGCTAGGTTTGTTTAGCAGCTGAGTGCATCAGGCACTTACTAACTGAACCAGAGGAGCCAAACTTGGCACAGTAGCTTTTAGGCAGAGATGGGATCAGGGATGGGTCAGTTTTCCTGTTCCACTTCAAGGGGCAAAGATACAGGTCACCACTGCTAATTTTAAACCACAACATAGAATCATAGAACAGTTAGGGTCGGAAAGGACCTTAAGATCATCCAGTTCCAGCCCCCTGCCATAAGCAGGGACACCCCACACTAAACCATGCCACCCAAGGTTTCATCCAACCTGGCCTTGAACACTGCCAGGGATGGAGCACTCACAACTTCCTTGGGCAACCCATTCCAGTGCCTCACCACCCTAACAGGAAAGAATTTCTTCATCTTCTGGCTGTGAGTTCTCTCCTGCTGTCAAAAGGTTACCAGGCCAACTGGAAAGGTATGTTTCACAGCCCTGGCAATCCAGAAGCACCTTACAGAACAGATGGAACAGATCAGTGTCCAGCAGCACTGCAGATCGAGTGAAGCGCTGCAGACAGACCTGGCCTTTAAGGTAGCAACCAGAAAGAAGACAGACTGAGAGAGCTGGGCTGGGGCAGCCTGGACAAGAGAAGGCTCCTGAAGGGGAGACCTGAGAGCAGCTCCAGGGCCTAAAGGGGCTGCAGGGAACCTGGAGAGGGGCTTGGGACAAGGGCCTGTAGGGACAGGCCAAGGGAATGGCTTGAACCTGCCAGAACAGGGCAGACTGAGCTGAGCTCTGAGGCAGAAGCTGTTCCCTGTGAGGGTGCTGAGGTGCTGGCACAGGGTGACGGCCCAGAGAAGCTGTGGCTGCCCCATCCCTGGCAGTGTTAAAGGCCAGGTTGGACACAGGGGCTTGGAGCAAGCTGCTCCAGTGGAAGGGGTCCCTGCCTGTGGCAGGGGTTGGAGCTGGAGGAGCTTTAAGGTCCCTTCAACACAAACCAGGCTGGGATTCTATGATCTGCAGCTATCAATAAAGAATGTGCAGCAAGGTGATGATCCCATGCTCAGCTCAGGATCTTCTCCCATCACCTGCTGCCAGTTGTCAGCAGGAAGTATTTCTATGAACCTGCAGATGCCCAGCACTCTCCCTGAAACAACTTTCCCAGTCCTCCTTACTCAGTTTATTTTGCCATGTGGACTGATGAAATCCACCACTGATGGTGAATGGACCTCCTTCTTTAAATTACATAGGAATTGCAAACTGCCCCTGGTCTGCAACATAAACACAGGCATCTCCTGAAGCCTGAGCTGGTTTCCTCTCCATTGATGGCCCAGCACTGACACTGCCTGTGGCAGGGGACAGAGCAACTCTAGACCCATGCGAGCCTCCGGACATGCCGACTTGGGAACCTGGGATAACCCCAACATGGAAACAGAATGAAAAGCATCTCAGTATCTCTGTCCAGCCACAGTTCATCCCATCTGTAAAACACAGAGGGCTCAGCTACAAGGGCAAGAGGTGTCTGCTGATGTACCCAGAGATAGAAGGGAAAAGGAAACCCTAAACTGCCTGTCAAAGCTTCAGTAGCAGAGATAAGTGCTTTATACACATTTATCCCTACACCAAATTATCAGCTCAGTTTAGCGTTTGAGTTTACATAGCTCTGGTCCAGCAGACCTGCTGTTGTTCTGCCTCTCTAGCTCTTTTATGCATGCGTGATCCAGTCCCTAAATCATTCTTAATAGCTTCTTTACTCGCGTGCCCTCCCGTCTAATTCCAGCACAAGGCAAGGCAGAGATATGAAAAAGCTGACATTTCTCTTTTGAGTAATTTGCAGTGGATTTCTTGCCTGGTTGATGTAGTCATTTTGTTCCCTGCATTGATGTGACATTAATTATTGTTAAATATTCTTATCTGTTACATTCAGCTCTGTTTAGATAAAGGTCAGTGCATGAACCCCTGACAGCGCTTGCCGCTGCCATGTTCTAAAGCCAATTTGTCATTCTCTCCCTTCAATACCTTCAGTGTAGTTTCAGTCCATTTTTCCCCATTAATTCAGGCACAGTAGAGAGCCATTAAAAAAATGCAAAATATCTCAGCTGTTCAGACCGGCACTTGGACAGGAAATTACTAGCTTGGGTAGCACCAGTTGCACAGGGAGGTCAGGTAATAGCACCCCTGCAAATCCAGCAGCAGCCTCTGGTTAAGGATCTGCATGGCTGTCTCTGTAAAATAAACACGCATTTCTGCTTTAATTGAAAACCAGCTAACCCTGTGTAGCCTGCAATGCCTTCTCTCAGCATGGTTTGCAGTGGGATAACAACATAAGCCCACACCACCCTCTCTTGGCAGAGGACAAGAAGGGCAAGCTCAAGCCATTGCCACCAAATCTACAAGATCAGAATGCGATGGCATGATCCATCTGCCTGGGACCTGAGGAGCAGCTGGACTCACATGAACCCAATTGCTCTGAGTAAAACCTACGCTTGCATCTGCTCAGTCTTGCTTTCTATCTCTCTGACTGAATAATCCCTGTGTGTCGCTTCCCACGACAGCACTTGCAGCATGGGGATGGGGATGCTGGGGCATCCTGGCTCGGACTCGCTCCATCACCCTGTACCTTGACTGCTTTGTGACACCTCAATGGGCCAAACCAGCACCACCGTAATATTACAGGTACAAGCTACAAGCACGGGCACTGCAGGTTAGCAAGCTGACAGAAAGCAGCCTGTCACCTTGAATGGCTCCCTCCCAGGGTACAAAGTGATCATACAATCTTTCAGGGACACTCATCAGTGTGGCACAAACAACAGGCCTCAGGACACTGAGTCTGCACCAGTGGAGGGCAGGCAGCTGAGACAATTCCCAGGGCATCTTATACCAGCAGCCACTGGGACAAGGAATGGGGCTGGCAGCCCCCAGTGCCTTATAAACCTGTTTTACTGCTTGGCTGAAGCTCGTGCGCTTTTATGCCTCTATCCAGCAAAGTGCTTCAGCGTATACTTAACTCCAAGCACACAAATAGCCTTAATCCCATCAAGGGAGCCATTCAGCTGCTTAAATTGAAGTCCATGCCTAAGCGAGTACCTGAGTAAGGACTTCAGTGCAGAAATAGGGAGCAAAGAGGATGGTGAGGAGCTGAGCCTGCAGCCCCACCAAGCTGGTGATGAGAACTAGGATGCAGATGCTCAGACAGGGCAGGGGGGTTCAAAAGCAGGACTAGGAAAATGCAAGGGCTGAGAGGGTGGATTCTGGTACATGAATCGAGAAGGATGCAAAGGTGGATTTAGCATGACTGAATCTGACACACAATAAACATGTGCTCATTCCAGCACTTGCCAAATGCAAGAATATTTGATCATTTATTCAAAGTGACATTTCATTCTGCATTGTGTTAAACCAGTTTGGGCTTTTAAATGAAGGAGAATAAACTCCTAAACTCATCCCCCTCTCAGCAGAATATAAAGAAACACTGCATTTTGCTGAACGTAATCAAGTGTGGAGGTTTTTTTGTTCCTCCATTTCTTTGTATATGAATGAGATTAAAGATAGAGGGAAAAAACACACTGGGAAAAATCATCCTCAGTGTTAGGCTCAAGAAGGAAAGTGTGGTTCACACTGGTCCCTGCACATACAGTCCTGGATGAGCACGCACACCATGATTCCTGCTCCATGCAGACCTGTGGATACCCGGACATATACTACAGGAGACACGTGCATTGCAGAAGCCCTTGCACTGAACAGTTTCAGTCTGTACCTGACCCTTGGGTCCTTGACTTATGACCACAGACCACTCTGCACCCAAAGGCTCCTCTGCCTTATGTCACTCCATCTCATGTTAAGTGCCTTCCTCACCCTTTCACAAAGACTCTTATTCAGCACAGCCATCGATAAGCTCCCAGGCAAGTGGATAGCCACATCTCAGGTCCTCAGCTCAGCTACACCAGTACAAGTGGGAAGAAACAGCCCTGCCACCCTCTCCTTTTCTAAATTGGGAAACAGAGAAGGGCGAGAGCTGGCTTCACGCATTCAGGGAGGTATGAGAAAACTCAGGTCCCCTCCGGCTGTGGGGACAGGATGTTCTGCAGCTAAAAATACAGAGACAAGACAAGAAGTCAAGGCTAGCAAGAGGCATTGGTAGGGTGACCGAAGACAGAAACACAGCTTGTTTGTTTATATAGCCAGTGACTGTCCAACAAGAGAGGCTGAAACCTCCACACATGCTGCCTGCGTGACAGACAAGCTCCTACCAGCTGTAGGAGTCCAATTTCTCATGCAGACACAGGGGTTCCCCTTCTCTTCCCTCTTCACAGGCTCACACCTTTCATTCAATTAATTTTAGCTGCTGCACAAAGCAGGGTAATGCACAGAAACAGAGGGGAATGACAAGGGATGGAAATCACTGCTCTGGTAAAGGCTCTCCCCCTTCCCACCACATTAGGGAGCTTGGGATCCAGGTGTCATCAGGTTCATACTCAAACTGTGCAGAGTTTCTGGGATCCAAGAAGAAAATCTCCTAGAGGCTGTATCTTGAGGTGGGTGGGAGATGTCCTACACTGGTGCAGGGTTGGGCTGTTCTTTGCTGCCCCAACTTCTCCCACTGTGCCTTCCTCACGGGTCCTGCCCCACACCAGACGTGGACATCTGCTGCAGATGAGTTTTGGTTTCATCAGCCCAAAAGGCCAGAGCTCCAAGCACAAGGTCCATTGTTAAAAGCAGCAGGATACAACTTTGTGGTGGCATAGCTGGCAGATGGCAGCCCTAAAGAACAGCCCACTCTGGAATAGGCTCATGGCTACCACTCAACCAGCCCGTGGATGGCCAGAGTTGACAAGACAAGCATCGACCACACAGGAATGAAGCATCCCTCAAAACCTGAGCAAGAGAAGCAGCCAGGCCATGTGGATTCCCTGCCATGAGAATTTTGGCTGCACCATAAATCCTTCACTACAAAAGGGCAGAAAGATGCAAATATGCCTGAAGGAATATTTTGCTGCATTTGGGACAGCATCTCTCAAGTACTGACTTCCCTCCAATAGCTGCTGCATATGCAACTGTATACCAGCATCCCAGTGCATATCAGGCCTGACACTGAAGTTTATCTAGGGTGGAAGCTGAGGTTTGTAAAGCTGTTTTCTGTTTTTCCCACCAATTTCCAAGTTTGAGAAAAATGCTGCAAAAGCCCATGGTAAGATTAAGGTTTTCTCAGCCTGATTCTGCTCCTGTCTTGCTGTTAGAGGAGTCTGGGTAATCACAAGGAAAGCCCAAGAATAGATAAGACCCAGGGGGCTGCTGCTTGGCAGAGTCCTCTCCTCCAATAACACCTGCAAAGTTTCATTTACCAAGGTTAAACAGTGCTGTGCCAGAGCCCAGCGGGTGTTGGGAAGCAGCAGCTGGGGCTGCAGGAAAGACGAGGCATCCTGCTCACTGTCAGCATCATTTAGAACAGCAAACTCTGAGCTAAGAGGACTCAAGAAGCTTTCAGAAGTCTGGCCATGAGCAGCAAAGGGTCCTGCTGAATTAGCTGCATGGAGCAGTGCATCAACAGCCAGGGGATGGACAGGGTATAATTTATTACCCATGACAGACATGAAGGATTTAACAACAGCCAGGCGTAAGCGATGCAAAGGACTGGAGACCTTCTGCTGATGGCTGAACCCTCGGACACATTTCTGTAATGAGACATGTGTCCTTCCCACAAGCTTTGAGGCCAGCAGGAAAGAAATCAGTGAAGCATCTCTATGGCCTGAGAAAACTTCAGGTCAACCCTTTCTTATGGGCCACCTCCATTGGAAACCCAGGCACTGCCTTCGTACCTCCACAGTGAAGTGTCCTCTGCAGAATGCTTGGGTGTTACAGCACATGGGGGGCCAGTTCTGCTGGGGCAATGCTTGGCTGGGGTGCAGGGTATGCAAGAGTTGGGTGCCACAAGAGCTGTGGACCAAAAGGTCACAGCATGTGTTGGTGCCAGTGTGTCAGCTCCCAGGGCTGGGACCCATCCCTCTCCAAAGTAAGAGGCATGGCATGACACGAGACAGTAAGCACAAGCATCAGATTTTTAGCATGGAGAGCATCTCCTCTGTCCCCTAAGTCACAGCTGGATGTGCCATTTGGAGCAAACCCTCCTTGTATGCTGTGTATTACCTCCCACCCGAATCCTGATGGGCTTTTGAATCCAGAGACTGCCAGGCCTCCCTTCCCTTCCCACTTGAGCTGTGTGGCTGCAATCAGCACACATCCACACCCCAAGTCAAACACACATCCCCAGTTCAACTCAGGTCAGGATATAGTGATCCATATCGCATTTTAATTCAGGTTCCAGAACTAACGCTTTCCAAAATGTCACGAGTGCCTCTGTGACAAATATTTGACATATCCCAAAAATACTTCTAATTGCAATGCCTCAGAGGGCTTTTCCAAGAGAACTGCAGAACCACCGGGCTGGGATGCAGCAAGCTCAGGGCTGTGCAACACCACTAGAGCATGTGGTCCAGAGGTCCAACAAATAACTGCAGGTACATCAGAAACAACCCTCCGGAAACACACATACCATGTATTTAAGTAAAGAAACAAGATGGGAGGTTTCCTTTCCTGCTTGCAAATTTAAACGGTTGCAGCGATTAGAGTTCAGCTCCTCTCAGCCGATATAAATGAACAAAATGCTGACACCAAGATGCAGACATAAAAACCACCATGAGAGCACCACAAGGAGCCTCTGAAACCCGCTCTATGCTAGGCTAAGCTTTCCATACAAGGCTCTTCAATTCAATTTGTCTTACTTCATTAACCTCAATGGATTTACACCCGAGACCATCACTGAAAAAATCAATTATCTATCTATTTAACCTCATTGCCCTGATATTATTCCCTCCGTCCCATATTTGGCTCTCCTCTGACATCTGAATTCTTGCAGACCTGACAAATTTGGGTGCAGTCTCCATGCTGCAAGACAAAATTCCTCCTGCATTCACCAAGGCAAGGAAAGGATAAAGCCATTTTTACAAGAGTGATTTCAGCAATAAAGTACTGCACCAAGTACCAGGCTTGGGGCAACCTGCTCTAGTGGAAGGTGTCCTTGCCTGTGGCAGGGGCTTGGAACTGGATGAGCTTGAAAGACTTTCAACCCAAAAGTAGTCTGGGGTTCTATGAAAAATACTACTGGACAATCCCAGACCTCTAAGTGCAGCTGTTCCCTCTATAACTTGTACTTGACTGCATAGATTAAGGTTTGTGCCTTGCTCTAAGAAACCATTTCTTCCTGATCGGAATGCCACTGGAGCTCCTGTAACAGCAGGCACTGCATTAGAGCGGAAGGGAAGAATCAATAGACCAGAGCATCAGTTAGCAGAGGCCTGACAAGCTGCCTGGCACCCAGACAGTGCAGCTGGTGCTGGTTTTCTGCTCACTGCAGCGGTTCTGTGCTTTTATCTCACTGCTGATGGCAGGCATCTTGCAGGAAAAGCTGGTCTGAGAAGTTTTACACAACAGGATTTCATCAGATCGGTGACGTCCACTCCTGGCTTTAGTGCACTGAAAGCCACAGGAGGAAAGATCTTCAGTGTGGGATAAATAATTGCTTGGGCTGCTTTGGTCTTTGAGAACAGACCAGATCAGGTACAGCTGACGTGAAAATGAAGCAAAGGCACTTCTGCTGCCTTACCACCACTGAGCTTAAGACACAAAATCCACTGAAACCAGGTGCAAGACCATAGTTCCTCAAAGCCTCGGCCAGCTGGGAGGGTCCTTTCTCATCCCCATCTCACACAGACAGCTCTTGAGAGCCCCCATACAAGAGAACCAGCATTTCTAACACAGCTACACGAGACCCAGCTTGGCTGTGTAGACCTCCCAGGGGTGCCCACATGCGCTGGTGCTTGCACCGCTCCCAGCCAGGGAGGCAGATATTAAGGCTGTACTAAATTAGGTGGGTTGTTGTACACAAGCCATTTCTTTTTTTTGTTTTTTTTTTAATGAAATGGGTGTATCATTATGATTAGGCACAGTCGTTACATTCAGCCTTTAATTAGATTTGTGTAATTAGAAAGTCACTGAGTTATTTCACACAGTGGAACAAATATTGCTTGGATGGGATTATAGAAGACATCGACACAGATTTCTCTGTAGCTCCCAGGGCTGTCTGATAATCTGAAACAAATGACATCTTCGATTTTGAGACCTTCTCAAGGTGTGCAGAATGCTTACCTTCTGGCAGGTTTTTCATGGCTAAGAGGCAGAAATCAGGCAACAGCAAGTGGAAAATGTCATAACCTGTTCCTACTGGCATCTTCTCCTCCTGCTGAGATGATGATGTCCAACTGGGGGAACTGGGAGGTTGATGCTGCAGCTTCCAGTGTTGCACTGTAGGCATCAGCCCCAAATTCTCAGCTGGACACACTGTGATGTACAGGGCCAGGAGGAAGGAAACTCCCCAGGTCACCACTGCAGCTTGGACACACAAACAGGACCAATTCATATACCAAATACAGTGAAGGTCATTTGGAGAAAGCCTGATGGATCAGAAGGCTTTTCCAAGAGACCAGATAGACCCATACAACTCAGACCCAGTTTCACTGCTGCACCAGCTGGGAAGCATCAACGGGAAGTATCAAGCAAGCTGATTGCTTGGGTTTGGCTTATTTATCCTAGCAAACAAAAACTGAGGGGTGAGACAGCTGCCTTCCACAGGGACAAGCATCAGGCCAGATGGAAAGTCATTCAAGCTAAAGGAGAGACTGCAACATGGAGAAATGGCTACAAGCTAGCTGTGAACAGGCTCAAGCAATAAAGCCCCCAAGTACCAGCACAGAGGGGCTGTGCTGATCCTCAACTCTTCTCCCAAGATAAAGCTGCTGGTTTGGGGTTATTTATGACCATTTATGAGACAGAAAAAATAGACTACTCAAGTTGGGGGCTGCCTTGCAGTTCTTCAAGCCAATGCCCAGTGTGTAGGAGTCCAAGGGGCTGATCCAGCCATGCTTGCTTTGGTTGGTTGCTTTAGTCACCAGAGATAACTTCTAGCTCCTCCTGATTGTCATGATGAACGTTCAGTTAGAAGAAACACCTTTTGGAGTTTTAGTGTCAGCACACTTGTCCTGACCATGGCATGCAACAGGCACAAGGCTGTCACATAAGAACAAATGCTTTCACTTTTTTTCTTTAGGTTTGAGCTAAGGAGACACAGGTTCAGATGTCCTGGAATAGATCAAGCTTAAATCAAACATTCACTGGGACACTGCTACTGATATACAGGTGAGTTAGCCCTGCCAGCCAGAGGTTTCAAACAGATGGAAAAAAGAGGGGGGGTCTGCAGTTTAGGTTTCTTTTTCTTTGGTTGGTTCTTACTATCTGATAGCATCAGTAATCAGAAAAGAAAATGTAATTCCCCAAGGTCATTTGCACAATAGGTACCTTCATCCTTCCATCAAATCCTATCACCAGGATGTAAGAAAGAGAACATTTGTTCCAACAAATGTGGTATTTGCTTAAGGTCCATTCAGAGAGTGAACAGCTATTTACTCATATATATAAATATATTTTGGAGCCTGTGTGTATGTCTACACACAAGAGAGCTCCCTCATGGCCTCCTGTCAGAAACATCTTATTACACTTCATCTCAGCACAGCCCTTCCAGAAGCAACCCCTCCTTAGAGCAATATTCTTCTCTTTCTCTTGTGGATCCCCAGGTACCACAGGCTAAATAAGTTAAACCAAAACTACTGTAGTATAAAAAGTGTACCTGATCATTGTTCTTCGGACATATGTGAACGCAGACCTTTCCCCTACATCCACTATTTCTGGAAGGAATATTTTTGATTTCAAAAAAGACTGCACCTCATCTTGTACCTACAGCAAATGCTGCTTGACTCAAATAGATTTTGCTTCCACATCTTCTCATGCACAAACATGGGCAGAGTGTCCCTGCAGGAAAAAAGTCAGGTGATGCTACAAATCAAGTAGCCACATCATAAGTCCATTTTTCAGAGCCAGCACACGGTCCTCCTAGATATCTCGTCATGCTCTGTAACACAGATGCTTTTAGCACTCCAGCCAGGGGGGTACACAGAAACCCAAAGTCATTTTAACTCACCCCAAGCATCTTGTGGCATAGCCAGGAGCAGAATCTGGACTCACCCCACAGCATCGCAGCATAGAAAAGTTCCACAGGCTCTTTCTCCTGTGATAGCTGCTGGCACATCCCTGCACCAAGCACCTGCAATGGGTGAAGTGCTCCCTGCACCCCAGAGGAGAATACCAAAAGCACAAAGCATTCAGGAATGCAACAGGAAAATGCTCTCCAATGAGACTTGAGCCTGAGGTTTTCCCATTAGACTATTTTTACAGCTGGGGAAATCAAGCAAAGACAAGAAATGGCCCTTAGCCAGTTAGCCACTGGCAAGAGAACAGCCAGATGTACTAACACATTTACACACCACTGCCTTACTCCTCTGACGAGTACCTGCACATTCAGTAACTTCTCCTATTTAAGCAAGGGATGGTGTAGCACAGCCAACGTGGCAAGGCTTTGCTTAGTGATGAGGTGGTCCACACCTTCTCCTAGGGTAGCCAAATGGCCCATAGCATCTGAGAAGGTAACATCTACTCTCTGGCTTGGCTCCAGCTGGGAGAGGCTATGGCAGGATTTGAACAAAGCCATAAGAGATTGTCCTGGTTTAAACCCAGCCACGCAGCTCATTTACTCACTCAACCCCCCTTTCTTGCCCTCCCCTGTTTCCAGAGGGATGGAGAGGAGAATCAGAAGAATGCAACTCCCACAGGTTGAGATAAGAACAGTTCAGTAACTAAGGTATAACACAAATCACTGCTGCTACCACCAATAGTAATAATGATAAAGGAAATAACAAGGGAAAAGAATACAGCATCTCACCAACCACCAACAGATAACTCACAACACCCCAACCCAACCGAATGCTGATCAACCACCTCTTCCAACCACCCCGAGAGCACTCGCCCTTCCAGGTAACTCCCAGTTACATCCTGGCCATGCCGTGCTATGGTATGGAATACCTCTTTGGCTACCTTGGGTCAGGTGTCCTATCCCTGCTTCCTCCCGGCCTCCCCTCCTCCCTGGCAGAGCATGAGGCTCACAAAGTCCTTGGTCAGAACAAAACATTCAAGCAGTAACTAAAAACATTCCTGTTATCAGTTCTGTTCCCAAGTTGAGTCAAAACACAGCTGCACCAGCTACTAAGAAGGAGAAAAATTGACTGCTATTACTGAACCCAGGACAGAGGTAAAGAAAGGCAACTCTAACCAGTGGAGATGACAAAGCTTCTAAAATCAGAGCCTTTTCCTTCAGAGTTTTTCCATTAAACTGCTTCTCAAGCAGTAGTGCTGGTGGGTGGGAAAAGGAGGAACCAGTTATGCAAACAACTCGCAGTGGTAAGAGCATTTGATTAAGGAGCACTTTAAAGAAAGTCCTTAACAAACATTTGAAGGACACCTAATACATGTTTGCAGTCATGTCTGGAGCTCATTTAAACAAAATGTTTATTTGCACAACCAGGTGAGAGTCAAAATCTTGCTTTCTTCCTCTTCTGCAGCTTTCCTTTATGTACATAGCCCCTGCTATGTAAATTCCTCCCAGTCCTGTTCATGGGAGTAGAACTTTTCCTCCCCACCTGCGAGTTTTCAGGCTTGAAGTGCTCATTGCAATCACAGCCCTGAGTGACTCTCAGAAACACTCTAACTTCTCAGGCCAATCACAAATAAGCAGCACAGCTTGAATGTCGAACAATCTTTGAAGCTGAACTCTAAGAGCTCTTCATCAAACCCATCTGATGAACAAGCTTGGGTGAAAACTGATGTCTGGAGAGGTGGCTGGTACAGCAGAGGAAGCTACAGCTTGGGGTGGCTGCTCATAGCACATCATGTCTTCCTCCTGATAAGTAGTGCTCATTGAGCTTTAGGGCAGTACCAAAGAACTCAGGCAGCCACTCATGAGATGAGCTGTTTCAAGTCAGTCTGTCTTCCAAATAAGACCACACACATATTGAACAAGATGTTTCACAAAGTAAATCTCCCATAGGGCAATGAGAAACTGGGTTTGTACTCAATGGGTGCCCTGGCTGACTGATGCACAGCCAGCTCCTCACAGGTACCAACTGCTGGGAGAGGATCAACCCCCTCAGGTGGGAGGGACAGGACTGCACACATTCAAAGCTACAAGGATGAGCAGCAGCATTGTGAGTTAAAGATATGAGTGAGAACGTGTATCCTCCAGTATGGACAGGACCTGAATCACTGTGCTGAACCCCACATAATGGGCACCCAACACAGAAGTAATGTGAGGAAGGTATTCGTATAGTAAAGAGTAAGGTATAAACTGACTTAGGACAGAAGTCCATTTTCACTTCACTTAAAGGCAGAAATAGTTTACTTGTTGTCCAAAACTACTCATCAAAACAGTCTACAGAACACGAGGTGATGGGCTTTGAAAGGAAGAAAGTGGAAATTAGTTTGGGAACAAACCCAAATCACTGCTGAGTAATTGATTTCACTAGAAATCTGATCTGCAAAGCTGAGAGACTCAGAATCACAGAACGGTTTGGGTTTGAAGGGACTACTCATCAACTCATCACTGGCCTCCACTTGGATATCAAGCCGCTGACCACAACTACGAGTGTGACCATCCAGCCAGTTCCATATCCAAGTGGATATGACTTTACATATCTGTTACACCTAGGAATGAAGAGTGATTATTCAAATACTCAAACTCTCAAAACTGTATGTCTTGCTGATGTAGAAAGAATCTTCTGCTTTTCCTCTGGTATAAAGCATTCAGACTTGGTCAGGCAAAAACCATAAAGGGTCACTTCCACAAATTGCTCGGATTCCTCATGATGTCCTAATAATAGCAATAAGCATTATAAAAGACTCCATCACAAGCAGAAACTTGAAACGAAAGTTGGATCTTCAAATCAGACTTCTGGATGGAACACTTTTCCACTCAGCAGTTCTCCTGGCACATCGGTATTTCCCCAAACATTCCAAATTTGATATAAAAAGTTAGACCTCCTCATTCAGAATCTCTTCTTGACTGATTGCATGAAATGACCTTACAGTGATGAGTAAGTATTGATTTACCTCAAGGTGCTAAGTGGGTGGTGATTAGAAGAGGACAGCTTTTATACACTCTGGGAGAAATGCATCTCTCAACTGCACATCCCACATGGTGTACAATGACAGTGCCACAGGGCCACCACAGTAGGTCTGTTCAGTCTGTATCCCTGTCAAAACCCTTGCGCAATAAGGTCATCTTTTATTTGTTGTTTATGTGCACTCAGGAATTTGTTTTCTTCATTTTTAATTGTTTTTTCTTTTTATTGCAAACTGTGCTGGAAACAAATCACCAGCAATTCCTGTGGCTGCTCACTACTCCAAGCCATGCGAGATCTGCCTGTGTCTTCTTCCAATTGCAGGATCTACCTTGTGTAAGCCTCATCCTTGTGCTTTGCCAAAACCAGCCTGTGCCAGCACTGCTCCATCCTGCAGCACAAACAAGAGGAGCTGGCAACAGCTCCAGAGTGATGGAGCTGCTGAACATCACCCAAGGAGGACGAGCAAACAGAGTGTTGCTTTCTGAAGTTACATACAATGTGGTGGATGAAGAGCCTCTGAGGTTTGGACCTCTGTCTGTCGGGATGGTGGGGGCTTTGCTACAGCCTGAAGGGTGAGAACAGAAGAGCTCAGAGTGAGGTTTTGGGAGAGATCCTTGGAAAAGGACCATTGGGGTAGAGACAGAGAAGCCTGATGAGGAGGAATCCCATAGTCAAACACAAGGCGGCCCTCTGCTACTATGCTGTGAAAGACAAGTCCATCCAACCCACATCATCATTTCCAGATCTCTTCTCAGTCTAGACATGTCTCATACAGCTTCTGTGACAACTCATATTGGACTAGGGGCCTCCATAGGTTCCTTCCTACCTAAACTGCTTCATTATAGAGGTCAGGAGAACTGCACTGGGATGGCAGGACTTTCCTCTTGGTCATGAGACACCTGGATGTCTGTAGGCTGCAGAACAACAGGCAAACAAGCAGAGAATTTTAACTCTCTAGAGGTAAATATGAATGGCTTTTCTGAATGGCAGTAAAATGTCCCCCTACCTGAATATGCTTCTGAAAGCAAATGGGTAATGAGAGAACTCTGAAGGAAACATCAGCCCCTCTTTCAGCATACCATCTGTGTTATCTGTAATACAAGCCTGCTGTAGGAATCACGCCAGCCACCCCCATGGTATCTGCATGGTGCAGCACCCATGAAGCAACTCAAACTTCCACAAAATCCCAAACACAAGCTGCTTACATGGTCCATTAGCAAACTGCAGATGGTTAACACTGAGGAACCCAGCAGCAAGTGACTCCATGGCTCCAATCCAGCTCTCCATTGGGATGGTCCCACAGGTGAGCCATTGTCTGATGTGAAGCAGTGGTGTGTGAGGGGACCAGACAGTTCAGCTGGAGTCAGCAGCTAACTAAAGCTGTCCCCTGCTTGCTCAGCAGGCCTCGGCAGAGCTCTCCCGGCTCACTTTACTAATGTACACACACACAGTTTCTCCTTGCCAAGACAGATGGGTGTACAGAGGGGACAGCCCAAGGCACGTACCCATCACCCAGACCTGATCCCCAGCACACGCTGGTCCTGGCAGCCACCCACTTTAGATAAGCATTTCCCTGATTTCAAAAAGCATCATCCCTAGTTTGATTTAGCCCAATTTGTCCTAAATTGATTTCCCATTCCTGCTGCCTTAAGGGAAGAGGAAAACAGATTGGAAGTGTATTTCTGATTCATGCAGCTAAGCTGTTTAGAAAATGCACAGATCTTGTTGAGGCAGGAATATCAGCCTGGGATTCCTACTTCTGTGTGTGGGGAAAGAACCTTTCCTCCAATGCCACTGTGCTTTCAAGGGGCAGGAAGGATCATGGGCCTGTTTCAACCTTGAGCTAACATGCCTGCTCCCAGCTAGGACATCACTATTCAAAGGGAAGGTTGTTGCTATGTTTGCTTTTCTGCCTGTTTTCCCAGAATCCAATTTAAAACAAACTTTATTGGTACTAAAGCTGGATCATATGAAACATACTGCAGAATACATTAGGGGAGAGATAGAGCCACCTATCTTTATATGATAAATATCTATATATAGGGCTCAGCAACTATCTTTATTGCTGGCATTACACATGGCTTATCCTTCTGCATTCCCTCTGGCTACTAGGCTTGGCTTTTCAAAAACACCTAGGTAAGGCAAGTGATCAAATACCCTTGGAATTCATTAAGATGCAAGTGAGATGCAAGTCAGTATGATACTTGGGCCCCACAGGGAGTCCTGCCATTAAACATGATATATTAAATACATTCTTACCTTCATATTATGCCTCTCATTTCAAGGGAGCCCAAAACACTTTACCAGCATGACATATGGTGCCCTATCTTCACCTGCAGAGGCATATCTGGACTGAGAAAGTGGCTGTTATTCAACATCCTCCACAACAGCTCAGTGCTGACCTTACCCAGCATCGCAGAAGAGGGGGCACCACAACAGCATCCCCATCACCCATCTCATGTCCTACTGTCACCTATGGTGCCCCTCCTCTTGAAATGAGAAAAGCTTTGCATGAGCCATTATGCTCAGCCAAGTTCTTTAACCCATCTGTTCACTGGGCACAAAGTTTCTTCTACACACAACTGCCACTGTAGCTCCAGGCTGGCTTCCCTCCTGGGCTGTATAGGCAGGAGGAATAACAATTATGCATATACAGCTATTTCCTACTCTAACAAAACTCAAACAAAAGAACACCTACCAGTGTTTCTAGTGCATGTGAGTATAAGTTTCACTTAAAGATAAAGCACTGGGACAATGGAAATATTTAAAATCACTCCAGCTGCTTCCCTCTTTTCTGGTTTAAATGGCTATGTTCTGGCTACTGGCCACATTCAAGTCACGATATAAAACCTGGTCGTGCTTTGGCATTAGCACCCATCCTTGCATGTGCACCTGCAAGATTTCTCTCTCATACCACAAAACAGCTTTTAGTCTCAAACTATGGTCCCAGTTCAAAACTGGGCAAGAAATCAAAATGCATCAGCCATTCTTCTGTGCTGGACTGCTACACAGATTAGATAATGTCAGGCAGCAAAGAGGATGAACTGATTGGCAACACTGTGCATAGACAAGCACATGAAGGCCATGAAGGCCTTGATCCAGCCTTGAACTTACAGCGAGGACTCAGGAGATACTCAGACCAGGAACAACCTCTGTGTCTCCATTGCCTGTTGATGGGAAACTGTAGACACTCATCACCTCTTTCTATCCCACCTACTCCGAGTATAACTTGCTCAGAACACAACAGAATAATGCCCTCTGCATACTGAGGCCCTGATGCTAGCAGGGGCAGCCACAGAGCTACTACTGCCCAAGAGCACGTTAAAACCAGTAACATATCTGGATTTGACCAAAATTGCTTTCATAGACACATTTCACCTCCAAAAGGAAATGGTCATGCTCTGTTCATTTTCAGTGGAAGAGTGGAAGGAATAAGGAACAGGAAAAACTACTTCAATGGTTTAAACTGAGAGAAGATTTATACTAGAGATTAGGGAAAGGTTCTTCCCTGTGAGGATGCTGAGGCGCTGGCACAGGGTGCCCAGAGAGGCTGTGGCTGCCCCATCCCTGGCAGTGTTCAAGGCCAGGTTGGACACAGGGGCTTAGAGCAAGCTGCTCCTGTGGAAGGGGTCCCTGCCATGGCAGGAGCTTGGAACTGGATGAGCTTTAAGGTCCCTTCTAACCCAAACCAGGGTGGGATTCTATGAAAAAGTGCAAAAAACCACCAAGAAAGCCAAAATAGCTTTTTATTATTGAGAGGGCAACTGCTCAGAAAAGGTGACAGCATCTACAGCAGCGCAGCAGACCTCACCTCACTGGTTCAGGTCCCAACAGCTCTATTATGAGTCACCAGGAACAGTCAAAGTGTTTAGCCATGGCAGGTAAATACGTTAGCTGTATCACATTCACCTCTTCTTTTGAAGAGGAGGAAGCTCTGGGGAGATTAAGTATATCCCAGAAGTAAAAGAAGATTATTAGGTGAGGAGGAAGCTGCAGGAACAATAAAGCTATTTATTTCCTGGGAAAGAGCAGCAGGCACAGAGCAAAGCGAGTGATGATGCCAGATCTGTCAAACAAGAAATCACAACTACTGCTAAATGATGCAGATCAGAGAAAGACAGAGTCACACCACCTGGGCATGCAGCAACCCCCCACAGCTGGGGGCTTTAATAAAATGAAAGCATCCTCAACAAAACTGCTTCCATTTTCCTGAATGAAATGTCCAACTCTGGGGTTTTCCAATGAGAAACATGAGCACAAAACATGTTTTGAAATAATGGTTTAAAAAAAAAACAACCCACAAACAAACAAACATCACAACAACCCCCATTTTTCTGTGTTATTTTGACATTGCCAGGAATGTGCTCAGGAAATGGTACCGCAAAACCCAACACTGAAGTACAAAACAACTTCTCCAGATTTGTTTTTATTCTGCAACTCCTACTTTCAGTTTGTCAGAAGCTCTCGTCAGAACACCAGGTACTGGAGCAGTGGAAGCTCTTGCAGACAGATTCCCATTTCCAGAAACCCTGTGCAGACAGTGGTGGGGTGCTGCTCACAGACATTTCACCAGCAGCAGCTCAGGGCACTGCTCTGCTCAGCAGCTACAGCCTTTGAGGTGATGGGAATGTAGATGCCTTCAAAGGGTTCCAGGAGAGATGACCTCTATGTTAGAGGACGTTCAGCCTCCAAATTCATGAATCCCAGCCTGGTTTGTGTTGGAAGGGACCTTAAAGCTCATCCAGCTCCAACCCCTGTCACGGGCAGGGACCCCTTCCACTGGAGCAGCTTGCTCCAAGCCCCTGTGTCCAACCTGGCCTTGAACACTGCCAGGAATGTGGCAGCCACAGCTTCTCTGGGCCATCACCCTGTGCCAGCACCTCAGCACCCTCACAGGGAACAGCTTCTGCCTTATACCTAACCTGAATCTCCCCTATTTAAGTGTAAACCCATTAACTTCCTCACTGCAGCTCCGGTTTGGTTTCTTAGTTACTGGGATATGCTGCACTTCTGACTTACAAAAAACCAGCCCCACCACTGGATCATAATGAGGTGCCATGCAGTGGAGCCCCATGGGGTGTCACATTCACCTCTTCATGTTCATTTGGCACCCGAGAGCAGTGATACCCCCACATCACAGGGCTTGGGTGATTGAGAACCTCTCAATGCTTCTAGCATCAGCCCACGACTGGAAGCATTTTGTGCCTTGCCACAACTGCACTGGGGGAGCCTCCTGCAGAGCAGGGCAGGCCCCCTGCTCCCTACATCAACAGTATTCACCACATGGAACCTGACTTGAATGCCACATTTCCACACTCCCAAAGTGGTCACGGGAGAACACAGGAAGGTACAACCCTTACAGGGGTAAAATGGCTTAGTCCCCCTCACTAATACAGATCAAAATAAATGCACTCACTGAGTACTCCCTACTGTGAAGCACTACAGAATCCAACCATGAACTGCCTACCTCTGACTGCAATAATGGATTAGGTTTTTATTCCTCTTTCCCTGACATTCCCTTATTATCAACACTAAGCCTAACAAATGCAATTAAAGCTAAAAGTCTCTTCATTTCTTTCCCTTCCTCTCAACAGGTTCCCTTTTTTCCCTGAAACGGAACACCAACTAAAGTCACAACTTCAACAAATACAATTCGATATGCAGGAGCCTGACTAGCTGTTCCACCGGGATTCCCAAACACACACCCTCAGAGATCAGGAAATGGAGGGTGTTTGTGCACAAACCTACGAAACAGAAGTTCAATGTTGTGTCTGGGCAAGAAGAAAGCGAATTCAAGAAGGGATATCCCTTTCTGCCTGTACTGGTTCAGCTGGTTGCGACACTCCCTGCAAGCCCCTAACTGGGAGGGGAGGCAGGTAGCACAGCAGTGCTTAGTAACTTTATCATTAGTTTTCAGGAGGTCCCAATTTTCCCTGCTGCATTGGATTCATTGTGCATTTTGCTTTATTTTCTTTCCTCCTTTCCTCCTCTTCTTCTCCCTCTCTGCTCATTTTACAACACCAAAGTTTGGCTACCAAAAATAAGCGTTCACAAGCCCATCACAACTGGGCAGCAGTGATTTGATTGCTTTCCCCAAAGCAACAAGACAGCACGTTGCTGCACCCCAGCGTGGCTACTGCACGGCACATGGGAATGGCAAATCAATGCAGCTTCTCTCTGTCACATTCCCCTCCGAGCACAGTTGACTTAAAAAGAGGCATCCTACACATGTCATTGCTTCACAGCAAGTGCAGTTATCTACACATCATAGAATCCTAGAATGGTTTGTGCTGAAGGGACCTCACTGCTCATCCAGTTCCAACCTCTGCCAAGGGCAAGGACCCCTTCCACTGGAGCAGCTTGCTCCAAGCCCCTGTGTCCAACCTGGCCTTGAACATTGCCAGGGATGGGGCAGACACAGCCTCTCTGGGCAACAAGTGCAGAAGCAAGAGTCAAACAAAAGATCAAGCCTTAAGATACATGCACTATTGTCCTGGGTTCAGCAGTTGCAGTCAATTTTTCTTCTCTTTAGTAGCTGTGTTTTGACTTAACCCAGGAACAAGGCTGATAAGGCTGATGTTTTTGGTTGTTGCTGAGCGATGTTCGCCCTGACCAAGGACTTTGTGAGCCTCATGCTCTGCCGGGGAGGAGGGGAAGCTGGGAGGAAGCAGGGACAGGACACAAACTGACCAAAGAGGTATTCCATACCATAGCACGTCATGGCCAGGGGGTAACTGGGAGTTACCCGGAAGGAGAGGGAACTTCCCGGTCGGGCTCGTTTTCGGGAGGTGGTATCGTACCCTCTTCCCTTNACGTCATGGCGGTAACTGGGAGTTACCCGGAAGGAGAGGGAACTTCCCGGTCGGGCTCGTTTTCGGGAGGTGGTATCGTACCCTCTTCCCTTGTTTTCCTTGTTGTTATTATTATTGGTGTGTTGTACCTTGGTGACTGGATTGTTGTTATCTGAACTCGTGGGAGCTGCATTCCTTCGGTTCTCCTCCCCCCACCCCTCTGGGAGTGGGGAGGAAAGAGGGGAGGGCAAGAAGGGGGGGGGGGGGGGGGGGGGGG